>CM031615.1:73928828-73936669 GCA_018398815.1 Conus ventricosus
ACAAAGATTGATGTCAACATAGAGAACAGTGACAACTTACAATCACCTTGTACAAAGACTGGCTGCTCATAACAGAAGATTTTCTGTATCAACGTATGTGATAGTGACAGCCTAGAGCATCTTATGTAGAAGCTGACTGTTATAAGAAAGTTTTACAGGAACCGTTTTGAATCTACCTGTACAGAGACTGTCGATCACTGATATAGTGGCAATTTAGAATCCTTTTGTATATAGACTGGCTTTTGATACATGATTTTTAAAGTAACAATCTAGACATGACCTGTACAAAGACTGATTGTTGATACATGTTTTTTTAATAGTATCTATTTAGAATCAACCTGTATACAGACAGATTGTCGGTACATCAAACATTATCATTTAAAATGTTTCTATAACTGTTGTACAGAGTCCTCTCGGGGCAGCAGATGCCCATAGAATGTCTTCACGTTGAATATGTTTCGGTAACTACCATGCATGTCACTTTACTTTTTATCAGTGCCACCGTGTGTTGTCTATCACCCATTAGTCACGGTCAGCATGCAGAACAATGCACGGAACATTAGTCTGTGGCAGTATGTGTCACCCATTAGACACGGTCAGCATGCAGAACAATGCATGGAACATTTTATAGCAGACGTAATGGTAGGATCGTGCACAGTAGAGCGATTTGACTGCCTCAAGCATCGCAAGACGCAGGAGCGTCTAAGTCTAAGTAAGTAATGGTAGATCGATCGTACATACGAAGTGCATTCTCATGAAACTTGCACGAAACTAGAATAAAATGATGAATGAAACTTCTTTTGCCATGCAAACTATCATTCTTATAATGAATTCTGAGCAACACGTTTAGCCTTTTTTTCTTTGGCATAAACTGTTAGGAAAAAATGCATGGTTGGATTAACCATTGTAATTAGCCTGCTATTTAGAAGCCTCTCTCCGTAAATTTAAAATGAAAATATCAAAACGAATTTTTGAAAGTAAAACAATTTTTTGAAAGCAAAAAGAAAAGTACATTAACGTACAGTTTTTTTCATCAATAGTCCACTGCTCACATTTTCTCAAAAATTTATCTGATCATTGTACATAAACAATTCTAGAAAAAAATCTCAGAAAATAATTGTCACTGGTCTTAAAGTATACACATGAGAATGTCTTCTGACCTCTGACTTCACTGACCTCTGAAAGAAATCGCAAGCGCCATGATATATCTTGTCATTGTGGTAAATATCTTGTCAATGTGGTGTTTCTAGATAATCGTCGGGCAGAAAAATGGCAAGATTTCAAAGACCACGTGTAAGGAGGAGAGAATAATCTGGAAAACAACAGTGACAGATGTTTCACTGCAATGGTACAGAAGATTTCGGCTAAAGAGCCAGCAAACTGCTGATGTTTTGCATTTCTCTCCTTCGGCTCCTTGGTCTTTAGTTTGCCAACTTTGAGGGTGAAACATCATTACACATATTTTCTGAACACAAGTTATGAAGGTAACGTATTACTGGAGGGTGACTTTGATGAAAGTTTCTTCAGAATTAAACATGATTGGTAACATGGTGTAGAATAACAGAAAACTTAATTTGTGGTGTTTATTTTTAAGTGAAGAAATATCGAAATTAAGGTGGGCGGAAGAGGAAGAGATGAGCAACAGCTTCGGAGCACATATTGTGAGGAAGGGGAGAGCAGTGGGGGGCATGGAGAGAAGGGATATGGAGATGACTTTTAGAAGGAGATGACTTTTAGAAGGAGATGACTTTTAGAAGGAGATGACTTTTAGAAGGAGATGACTTTTAGAAGGAGATGACTTTTAGAAGGATAGACTTTTAGGAGATGACTTTTAGAAGGAGATGACTTTTAGAAGGAGATGACTTTTACGCTGATAATAGAGGAGATGGCCATTACCCTGAGAACACCAGTAAAGAAACGGTGCTCTTGAATGTTTTCAAAAAGTCTGTGATCAAGAGTTCATGTTCTTGGGTGGAATGCATTGTACGTCTTGGACACCCTGTGCAGCTCCTTCATAGTACAAATGACGTCATTGACGTTTGTCCATGTTCCACCCGATCGTTGTCGCCAGTTGAAAGCAACTTTCGAGTTGTTGGTGTATCTGGGTTTTTTTTCCTTTAGTTTTTTTTCCATGAATGAAACAAACCAGTCTTTTCCGTTCACTTTTCATGTATGCATGTCACTCTTGCAAACCTCTTAACATCACGTCTTTCATGACGATGAACGAACTTTCAGAAGCGCATGATTTCCTCGGCTGATGCACATTGCTGTGGCGTTTGGAATGCAAGAGGACCTGACTCTGTGGTTGGTGTTGCAGGCTGTGGTTATGTGGTGGCCGTAGTGGCCCCTCAGTGTCTATAGATTGTGTTGTTGACAAGGGAAGGTGCATTCTTTGTGACACCAATCAGAATTCAGTCACAATGAAAAAAGATCTGCAGAGAAGCTTAACTTTCAGCAGCATGACGTTGTTGTTCTCCTCCCCCTCCCCCTCCCTCCTATGGGCTTAGAATGGATTTCCATTGTTTCCTCGAATGTCCATGTCCTGCCAGCAAGCTGCTTGAGAACCTTCTCTTCAGGGGTGTTTCCCATTTTCTTATGAAGATGTGATCCATAGACTTTGAGTACTATTTTCATTGTTGGGAGAATGCTCAGCATCTGTAACTGATCTGTCTTCGGTGCAGTTGAAACATTCAGTAAGTGCAGCTTCAACATTCAGTAAGTAAGTTTAAACATTCAGTACGTAGAAATTAAACATTCAATATGTGCAGGTTAAACATTCAGTAGGTAAGCTTAAAACATTCGATGAATGCAGCTTAAACAGTCAGTATGCACGGTTTAGACATTCAGTGAGTGCAGCTTAAACATTGAGTAAGCACAGTTTAACATTCAGTAAGTAAAGCTTAAACAAGTAGATCTTAAACATTCTGTACATACAGCTTAGACATTCAGTAGGTACAGCTTAAACATTCAGTAAGTACAAGGTAAACATTTCATACGTACAGCTAAAATATTCAGCTAGTAAACTTAAACATTAGTGAGTACAGCTAAACATTCAGTAAGTACAGCTTAAACATTTATACTTACAGCTGACACGTTTAGTGAGGAAGCTTAAACATTCAGTAAGTACAGCTCCAACATTTAGCAGGTAAGCTCAGAGTTCAGTATGCACAGCTTAAATACTAAGTAAGGAGAGCTTAAATCTTCAGTACGTACAGTTTCAGATTTACTACGTACAGCTTAAGCATTTAGTGATTACAGCCTAAGCCTTCAGTGCGTACAGTTGAAACATTCAGTAGGTACAGCTTAAACATTTAGTGAGCAAAGTTTAAACATTCAGTACATGCACCTTAAACATTCAGTACGTACAGCTTAAACACTCAATACGTACAGCCTAAACATTCAGTAAGTACACCTTAAACATTCAGTAAACGTTTGTCGACGTTTCGTGGCGGTGCGTTATCAATAACTTTTCAAATGTATTCAGTAAGTACACTTTAAATATTAAATGTGCACAGCTGACACATTCAGCATGTACAGCTTAAACATTTAGTACGTACAGCTTAGACATTCAGTAAATACAGTGTAAACATCCTGTAAGTATAGTCTAAACATTCAGTACATACAGCTTAGACATTCAGTACATACAGTGTAAACATATAGTAGGTACAGTGTAAACATTCTGTACGTACAGCGTAAACATTATATACATACAGCACAAACATTCAGTGAGTATAGCTTAATTATTCTGTAAGTACAGCTTAAACATTTCGTAAGTACAGCTTAGACCAGGCCCCAGCCAAAATATAGGGGACTTGGAGGAGGCTGCCCCCTAAACATGCAACGTGCAGGCTCACCGGCGTGTGGACATGCTCTGGCGTTCATGAACCAATCCCCTAGCTGTGGGCAAATAGCAAGGCAGAGGGAGCTCTTCAATCTCGCTCAGCCATCCCTGTAGGAGACGGATGCTCCCAACAACAAAGCTGTAATTTGTTGGGCCGTGCTAAGTGTGGAAGCTACTGCACCTATGGGGCAATGAACCCCTGAAGGCGAGAAGATGGAGAAGAGATAGCACACCTCTCCCGCACCTTAAAACCTCCCCTCAGCTGGTCAAATAAGCAGGTACGCCGAGAAACCCAAATACAAACTTTATAGACTACTTCCAAGTCCTGCAGCGATGGAGAGGTGGTGACGGGGACAGGCAAAGGATGTTGCTGGAGGCCCCTAGCTACAACTCTGCACGTAGGCGGCTGCAGCCTGGTGGCCGTTCATCATACACCAGGACAGATGCGGTACTCGTAAACTCCTACAGCGACAGAGCAGCCTCAATTTCAGGGACAGCACTTCTCTTCTTACGATGGGAGGGGGATATAAAAGGATCCCTAAACAAAGCCTGTCCTTCACTGTACCTGAGGGATGACCGCGTCTGCCTGGTCATCCAACAAGGCGGTCGAGAGACAAAGTACAAGAAAATGCACATGCCCCTGACATATGGGGCATGGAATGTCCGAACCTTACTGGACGGAGACGACAGACCAGAGCGTCATACCACTCTGACTGTCAAGGTGCTAGGTCGTTATCAGATCCCCATAGCAGCTCTGAATGAAAAAAGACTTACGGGCGACACACAGCGTGAAGAAGCTTGAAGAACCATTCAGTTACCACAGCTTAAACATTCAGTATGTAAGCAGACATCAGGAACATGGGGATGGCTTGGAACCAGCTGGAAAGAAGAGCCCAGGACAGAGATGCCTGGAGATCCTTGGCTGGCGGTCTGTACCCCAGGAGGGGTTATAGGCGATGGTGATGATGATGTTGATGATGATGTTGATGATGATGATGATGATGATGATGATGATGATGATGATGATATGATGATGATGATGATGTGATGAAGAGCTACTCTCTTGTTTGCGCCGATCATGGGTCGGAGCTACTTTCTTGTTAGCGCCCATTATGGGTCGGAGCTACTCTCTTGTTAATGCCCATCATGGGTCGGAGCTACTTTCTTGTTAGCGCCCATTATGGGTCGGAGCTTCTCTCATGTTAGTGCCCATCATGGGTCGGAGCTACACTCTTGTTAGTGCCCATCATGGGTCAGAGCTACACTCTTGTTAGCGCCCATAATGGGTCAGAGCTACACTCTTGTTAGTGCCCATTATGGGTCAGAGCTACACTCTTGTTAGCGCCCAGCATGGGTCGGAGCTACTCTCTTGTTAGTACCCATCATGGGTCGGAGCTATTCTCTTGTTAGCGCCCAGCATGGGTCAGAGCTACTCTCTCCTGTTAGCGCCCATCATGAGTTAAACGCCACTCAGTGCAGTAGGAACCCTGGCATTCAGGAGACAATCCATTCCTCAAGTGCTCCCTCCCTGTGGGACCGGCTTCCATGCTGGTAAAAGGGGCCTTCCTTCTGGGCCCCACGGTGGCTTCTCAACACCATCCAACGGGGTCCATACTCCCTGGTATGCACAAAGCGTCCGGACAAGATCTCCCTCCCCCCCTCCCCCCACCCCCTCCCAGGGCTTTTACTGACAATAAATAACTCATTACTGAATACGAAGAGGACGTTACTCTGATGCTGATCATTTTATGAAATCAAT
The DNA here is from genome assembly GCA_018398815.1 of Conus ventricosus. Classification (NCBI taxonomy): domain Eukaryota; kingdom Metazoa; phylum Mollusca; class Gastropoda; order Neogastropoda; family Conidae; genus Conus; species Conus ventricosus. Next base: position 73,934,429 of record CM031615.1, read on the forward strand.
AATAAGGTAACCGACCATTTGTATGTACGTACAAATGCAAATAATTATCTTCCAGGTATCCTTATCAATGTTGTCACAGTCTGATTGTTGTTACTAAACGTTATCAATATTACTTCATACATTGAGCAGTAGTGAGATGATGACTTAAAAGAACTTTAATGAAAACGTCTGTTTTGTTTTGTTGTTGTTTTTTTCCCCCAAGTCTGACAGCCGCATACTTTTACTCATTACTCATTTTAGAATGTGCACTTATCTGCACGTATTGTTGTTATAGTTTTGATTTTTATTATGGATTGTTATGAATATTCCTTCATATGTTTAAAAACCACAATGGTGGTGATGTATTAAAACTTTCTGTGTGTGTGTGTGTGTGTGTGTGTGTGTGTATGTGTGTGTGTGTGTGTGTGTGTGTGTGTGTGTGTGTGTGTGTGTGTGTGCGCGCGTGCACATTTAAACAAAACACAAATCGGAGAGATGTATTATTCTGAGGTATCAATTTCTGGGGACAAAACGTGTGGGATGACCTGTCACCAGAGGAAATGTACTTAGGAGTAAAATGACAATATTTAACAAATGTAAATTTCCCGAAAATTAACATGCAGTGGTTACTTCGCCGTGATATGAGCAGTTAAAAAAAATTGCATTACGTAATTGTGTCGGTCAAATCAATATAAGTTTTAGTGAAAATGGCGGGATTTTACCTACTGTCTTAAATACTATCTAAATACTTTAATACCGAGAAGAAGAAAAAAAAAAGAAATGTGCAGGACACAAGAGAAGAAAACAATAACGTTCGGTGAAAGAATAACCGAACTCTGAGGGCAACAGCGGTGAAAGAATGAACCGAACTCTGAGGGCAACAGCGGTGAAAGAATGAACCGAACTCTGAAGGCAACAGCGGTGAAAGAATGAACCGAACTCTGAGGGCAACAGCGGTGAAAGAATGAACCGAACTCTGAGGGCAACAGCGGTGAAAGAATGAACCGAACTCTGAGGGCAACAGCGGTGAAAGAATGAACCGAACTCTGAGGGCAACAGCGGTGAAAGAATGAACCGAACTCTGAGGGCAACAGTGGTGAAAGAATGAACCGAACTCTGAGGGCAACAGCGGTGAAAGAATGAACCGAACTCTGAGGGCAACAGGGAGAATATTAATCTGGTGAAACAGCTTGCTGTGGATGCGGATAGGTGTCAACAAAACATACACCCGACACAGGAGCTGTATCCCCAGGGGCTGCACATGTGGGAAGGGAGACTATCACACCATCCACTAACTGCACGGAATTCTCCAGCAAAGAGATAAGTTTCGTTCCACAAAACGGAAAAGAAGTTCGCGTGCCAAATTCGCATGGGGGTGGCGTGATTTCCGATTCTATAGATTTACACAGTAGCTGTAAATTCGGATTCGGACTAAAACAATTACTTGTGCGAATTTTGCTCGTCTCTCCATATCATTGTAGCCTGTCTTTGTGAAGTAAAGTATCCATACAGTGACGGTTGAAATGTCCACGTGGTTATCAGTAAAGTGAAAAGTCCATACACTAGCCAGTGGAGGGTCTCTACATGTTGAAGTAAAAGGTCGGTACAGTAGCTGGTCTGAAGCCAGAAATGAAGCGACCTTTCATGTCGCAAGCAGAACTCTAGTGAAGAGTGAATTCTTTCTATGTTTCTTGTATAAACACAGACAGCTGCATGTGTGCAAAAAAAGTATATTGCATGTGTTGGTATGGTGGCGCAAGAGCACACATTCAGTTGGATATGTATGATAATAAGCATAAAGCACGCACACACACACACACACACACACACACACACACACACACCACACACACACACACACACACATTCCAATATACTGACATACATTCATACATGCAGCCATAAGCACATATCTTGGCACAGGCATATACAATATCTCAGAAACGTAGGACACCTGTTGATAATCATAATTACAACTTCAGCCATCATTTCTTGGCTGCGGTTCAGCTGGAAACTGTAGCATGAACACTTCACAAGAAGTGACATCGAACACGACAAGATTGGTGCCATCTTGCGCGAAAATGTCCACCTCAAAGTCTGCTTTCTTCACACTAGGATACGGTGAACACGATCACTGTGCTGACATTCCTCGCGTGAAGACCTCTGCCTCCGAGATGTCCCTCTTCAAGACATACCACCTAAACCCACTCTCCCCAATCAGGTCATCCCCCAGCGTCGAGGAAACCTTAGAATCAACCGGGT
>CM031615.1:73946769-73949973 GCA_018398815.1 Conus ventricosus
ACATAGCATGCACCCTGCGTGAGAAATAGAAAGAATGAAGGAAATAAGGAAAATGAGTGATCGATATTGAACGATACTGACCGGATGACACGGGAAACGACTGGATGAAGCGCCAGCTGGCAGCTCTTCAGTCGGCACTACCCAGGTAGGCAGCCCGTGGTGTAAACGAGTGTTGATTGTAAAGCGCTTAGAGCGTGCCTCTAGCCGAGAATAGGCGCTATATAAGTAGTCATTATATATATATATATATATATATATATATATATATATATATATATATATATATATATATATATTACTCCTCTTATACTTGTTTTATCTAATGTTGCTCCCCAAGTGGTTGAGCACTTGTAGAATTATTTTAGGCTTTTTAAACTTACTGATCTCTCTCTCTCTCTCTCTCTCTCTCTCTCTCTCTTTAGATATATATATATATATATATATATATATAATATATATATACAAGAAATTAATAAATTCCAAGGATAAGACCGAGCACCGTTCCAGCAACTTACAGAGCAGCTTGGTGTTGCAATGACTGCAAGAAATATTGAATTATAAACAAACTTGCTTTATGTCTTAGATTGAAGAAATAGGAGGAAGATAAGCATACATATCTGCAGTGGTAGATGATTCTGCCTAACTAACATATGTGCTTGGTGGGTGAATGGAAAAAAAAAATATTCTACAATGAACCTTCACTAGCTTTTTAGTCTCCAAGGGGGAGAACCCATAGTACCTAATAGGGTGGGAAACTCACTAACATATGAACTCTGGTCATTACCGATATTCGAAACTTGGTGGTTTCTCTCAGTGACGCGAACAGTGGTAAATGATCTCCGCCTTTTCGTTTTAAGAATGCAATCCCAGAAAAGGCTGGTGTGCAATACCGTAGTATGTCTGTTGAGTTTCCAAAAAACCAACCAAAGGTGCCATCTAAGAAGCAAAAGAAAATCATGAAAGAGCAAAACAAGCTACATTTTCTTGTGAAAAGTAGAAAATATAAAAAGATATCCTCTTAAGACACAAGTGCTGAGGGCCAGTTCTTGGAATGAATCCGCAAGGGACTAAAATACAAGAAACTAATAAATTCCAAGGATAAGTACCGAGCACCGTTCCAGCAACTTACAGAGCAGCTTGGTGTTGCTATGACTGCAAGAAATATTGAATTATAAACAAAGCTTGCTCTTATGTCTTAGATTGAAGAAATAGGAGGAAGATAAGCATACATATCTGCAGTGGTAGATGATTCTGCCTAACTAACAGTATGTGCTTGAGTGGGGAATGGGGAAAAAAAATAAATAAATGCTTCTCACAATGAACCTTCAGCTAGCTTTTATAGTCTCCAAGGGGGAGACACCCTCCAATAGGGTGGGAAACTCACTAACATATAACTCCTGGTCATATACCGATATTTCGAAACTTGGTGGTTTCTCTCAGTGACCGCTCAAGCACATACTGTTAGGCAGAATCATCTACCACTGCAGATATGTATGCTTATCTTCCTCCTATTTCTTCAATCTAAGACATAAGAGCAAGCTTTGTTTATAATTCAATATTTCTTGCAGTCATTGCAACACCAAGCTGCTCTGTAAGTTTCTGGAACGGTGCTCGGTACTTATCCTTGGAATTTATTAGTTTCTTGTATTTTAGTCCCTTGCGGATTCATTCCAAGAACTGGCCCTCAGCACTTGTGTCTTGAGAGGATATCTTTTTATATTTTCTACTTTTCACAAGAAAATGTAGCTTGTTTTGCTCTTTCATGATTTTCTTTTGCTTCTTAGATGGCACCTTTGGTTGGTTTTTTGGAAACTCAACAGACATACTACGGTATTGCACACCAGCCTTTTCTGGGATTGCATTCTTCTTAAAACTGAAAAGGCAGAGGAGTCTATTTACCACTTTCCGCGGTCACTGAGGAGAAAACCACCAAGTTTCGAAATATCGGTATATGACCAGGAGTTATATGTTAGTGAGTTTCCCACCCTATTGGAGGGTGTCTCCCCCTTGGAGACTATAAAAGCTAGCTGAAGGTTCATTGTGAGAAGCATTTATTTATTTTTTATTTTTTTTTCCCCATTCACCCACTCAAGCACATACTGTTAGTTAGGCAGAATCATCTACCACTGCAGATATGTATGCTTATCTTCCTCCTATTTCTTCAATCTAAGACATAAGAGCAAGCTTTGTTTATAATTCAATATATATATATGTGTGTGCGTGCGTGCGTGCGTGGTGTGCGTGTGTGCGTGTGTGTGGTGTGTGGTGAGTGCGCGTGCGTGCGTGTGTGTGTGCGCGCGCGCGCGCGCGTGTGTGTGTGTGTGTCCTCCAGGCGTGGGTTACGCGGCGACCATCATGGCAGCATTGGCTGAACACGTACTACATCGTGGTGCTGGCGGGCGGTGTTTCTACCTGGTGTCTTCCCTGACCTCCAGCCTGCCCTGGGCCAGCTGTGCCAATGCCTGGAACACGCCCACCTGTCTGTCTGAGTATGAGCGCCACAAGCTTCCCCTCACCTGCCGCAATGGAACTGACCGCTTTGAGGTCAGCCTTGTCTGGGTTTTTTTTCTTCACCTTTTTTAAAAATAGTTTTGTGTGTGTGTGTGTGTGTGGTGTGTGTGTGTGTGTGTGGGGTTTGTCTCTGCCTCACTGTGTGTGTGTTTTGTGTGTGTGTGTGTGTGTGTGTGTGCTCCCCTGTCCTCTCTCCTTTCTCTCCCCTGCCCTGTCTCTGTCTCTCTCTCTCTCTCTGTCTCTGTCTCTCCCCTCTCTTTCACACACACACACACACACACACACACACACACACACACACACACACACCCCACACACACACACACACTTTCTTCTTCTTCTTTAAATTTTCAGAACAAAGGCTTCGTTGCGCTCTCATTGAAATGCAATCGTTTGCCTGTAGACTGGGGGGAAAGAGAGGGAGAATGAGAGGGAAGGGTAAAGATAGGTACAGATGGGAAGAATAGGGAAGGGGCATTGAGAGGAACGATGAAAGAAAATTGTATAGTTCTGGATGAAAGAGGGAGGGGGGGGGGGGAGGGGAAGGGTACAGTGCCTGTGTATGATTCGAATTACGCCGAATGCTCATTCTTTCTCCTTCTACTCTGTCAGTTTATTTGCATTTTAATCTTGCACTGGCCAAAAAGTGAACCCAGCAATAAAAGTTGCGTTTTAAAACAATACAGAAAAAAT
>CM031615.1:73950073-73965073 GCA_018398815.1 Conus ventricosus
GAGCAGAGAGAGAGAGACGAGAGAGAGAGAGAGAGAGAGAGAGGAGAGAGGAGACAGAGAGACAGACAGACAGACAAGACAGACAGACAGACAGACAGATAGAGTCAACTGGCGGACAGATTATCAGGCAGGCAGGCACACAGACAGACAGACAGAGACAAAGAGAGATTTAAAAGCCGATTGTTTGACTACTTTTTCGTTGATTACAAAGGGTAACAATGGCAGCGCTGATGAAGCTGGACCTCCTCCAACTCCCCCCCCCCCCCCCCCCCCCCCCCAGGCTGTGGCTAGGGAGCTAACAGCGGCAGCAGCAGCACAGCCTCTTGAGGCAGGGCTTGGACGTGATCTCTTTGGGCGGCACCTGCATCCTGGTGAAGGCTAGGAACACCTGCTCCAGCGTGGTCTGGTGCACGTGATAGGCCTGCACCTGCAGCTGCTGCTTGGCCTGCTCCATGGCCGAGAACACCTGCGCCAGGCGCACCTGGGGGTCAGGCACCTGCACATGGGCGTAGCCCTGATGGGAGTCGAAGAGATAGGCGCTGGGGAATGTCTGCTGGATGAAGGTGACGAAGGGGTCGATGGGAACGGGGTTTCCATCAGGCAGGGAGTCCATCTTGGCCACCAGGGTGTAGCCCTGGCCGAACTTGGACTTGATGTACTGGGTGCTGCCCAGGCAGACGAATCGCCCGTTGACCATGATGGCGATGCGGGTACACAGCGCCTCACACTCCTCCATGCTGTAGAACAGGGGGAACCCCACATGAGTTATCATCATCGTCGTCATCATCATCATCATCATCATCATCATCATCATCATCATCATCATCATCATCATCGTCATCATCGTCGTCGTCGTCGTCGTCGTCGTTGTCATCAACATGGTCATCACCATCCACATTATCATCATGTACACAGCGCCTCACACTTCTCCATTCTGCATAGCATGTGGGAGGAACCCAACATTAGTTATCAATATCATCAGCAGCAGCAGCATCATCATCATCATCATCATCATCATCATCATCATCATCATCATCATCATCATCATCATCATCATCAGATGACCTACCTATGAGAGGTGAGGACCAAGGTCCGGCCACTGGCCCTGACAGAAGACAGAACGTTCCACAGCTGACGACGTGCCCCAGGGTCCATGCCATCATCATCATCATCATCATCATCATCATCATCATCATCATCAATCATCATCACCATCATCAGATGACCTACCTATGAGAGGTGAGGACCAAGGTCCGGCCGCTGGCCCTGACAGAAGACAGAACGTTCCACAGCTGACGACGTGCCCCAGGGTCCATGCCGGTGGACGGCTCGTCCAGCAGGATGAAGGGCGGGTCTCCGATCAGAGCCATGGCTGTGCTCAGCTTCCGCTTGTTGCCGCCACTGCACACAGCATTCTGTTATTACCCCACTGCACACAGCATTCTGTTATTACCCCACTGCACACAGCATTCTGTTATTACCCCACTGCACACAGCATTCTGTTATTACCACCACTACACACAGCATTCTGCTAATACCCCCACTTCACACACAGCATTCTGTTATTACCCCCACTGCACACACAGCATTCTGTAATTACCCCCACTGCACACACATCATTCTGTTATTACCCCCACTGTACACAGCATTCTGTTATTACCACCACTGCATACAGCATTCTGTTATCACCTCCACTGAACACAGCATTGTTATTACCCCCACTGCACACAGCATTCTATTACCCCCACTGCACACAGCATTCTGTTATTACCCCGACTGCGCACAGCATTCTGTTATTATCCCCACTGCACACAGTATTCTGTTATTATACCCACTGCACACAGCATTATGTTATTACCCCCACTGCACACAGCATTCTGATATTACCCCCACTACACACAGTATTCTGTTATTACCCCCACTGCTCACAGCATTCTGTTATCACCTCCACTGCACACAGCATTCTGTAATGTAGTTGGGTTTATATTAAAAAAAATAAGAGAGAATAAACTGAAAACAGAAATGAAAATCGTAAGACTGACTCGACCATCCACTCATTTAAATGATGACATTGTATCTTACTGATCTTTTCCACTTACGATGAGGGATATTATTCAAACATATATCTCTTATAATGCATTATCTTAAATTTCACTATCCTTTATCTGTCTAATTTTCAATGCTTCCGCGATAATTTCGCTACTAATTTAAATTACAATTTCATGACAATATTATGATGATAACAAGACAGCGACATCTTGTCTTTTCGCTATATCTAAAAGGAAAAATGAACAATTTGTCCCCAATTTACTATACGCAGTACAGTGGAACAGAAAGTGTTGTTCGTCGGCAATAATGTGTCTGCATGCAGGACAAGGTGGTTCTGTGGATGTTTCACATTCAAACCATTTTTTTGCTTGCATTGAAACCTAAAGTTCTCAACCTGAATCTTGCGTAATTTATTCTGTGCCATTTATCTGTTATAACATTGAGAAACTTTTCAGAATGAAACACATTTTTAAATGAGAAAAATCACCGCTATTTTTTCTTTACTTTCCATATCTGAGTGCCCGTTCTGTTTAAAAGAACAAATAAGCCTGTCTTTAAATTTCGCAATAAACGGTTACTCATTTCCTACTTCCTGGGTCATCCACACTTTTCCAAAACCCTGTTCTAAAAGGACTTTCTTTACTTTATAAGCCCAATTTTCTCCACCTTTTTCCATTTCTTAAAGCATCATATCATAGGCTAGCCTGCTCAAACAGGACCGGGTAACTTCAATATCTTCAAACAGTACTTGACATATTTCACAAATGTACTTATTATATACAAAGGGCATCTACCCATCTCTCCATATAAAACAGTGTTGGATGAATGAATAGGTACTTGAAGGAAATGTTTCATAGCATGCGTATGCACTTTTTCCATCTGCGAATTTTCATGTAAGCCCCAAATTTCAGCTGCATATGTAAGAACAATTTTTATCTGTGCATCAAACTTTTTCCAATATATACCACAGTCTGTAAAATTCAGTTTTCTTAAGGATTTCAGAATTTCAATACTACCGTTTTTCCCTTTTCTGAGAGATTCTTCCCATGCGTAACGGAAAGACAATTTTGTTGAAGAAGAAAAAGAAAAAGAAACACCCGAAGGTGCTGGGAGGACCCAGAGAAGCACTGTCTTCGCCTGCCTTTAGAGCAGTCCTATACCACCCTTGGAGGCCTGCGCTGTGTTGACGATGGGTACAGGCACGCACAGGACACTCCATTAAGATATCAAGGGACATAACTGCTCCTGAACAGAGGTAAATTAGACTACAGGATGCAGCTCATAACAGCCTTAAAGTAGCATCCCCATGGGTGTACCAGCCCGTATTTCATGACTGCAGAGCCCACCGGCGAAAAACACCACCCCCAGCTGCCGAGCACACCCCACAGACCCAACCACCCCTCCCCACGGACAGACGAAGACAGTGCCACTCCAGACACAGCCAAGCTTTCGCCATACGGTCTTATGTGCCCTCAAGAGAGAATCCAAAGTTGTAGTCTTTCCCACTGTCAACAGGACTTTCCCTGTGGTCAGTGGGTCTTTCCTCACCGTCACTGGACCTTTCTCCAGGGTCAGCCTAGTTAAGGCAAAGAAGAAAAAGAAACACCCTAAGGTGCTGGGGAGGACCCAGAGAAGCACTGTCTTCGCCTGCCTTTAGAGCAGTCCTGTACCACTGTCACGAGTTTGTCACGAGGCCTACGACGTTTGACCCATCTAGGGTGGCGGAATTATTCATTTGTTTATTGTCGTTGCTGTTGTCGTGTATCCGTCCCTTAATGTGGCTTGGGGTGCGGTTGCACCTTGGTGTAGTTCAGCTCAACTTCGGTTTGCTTTCTCTCTCTCTCTCTCTTATTCCACTGCCCGTGCTATTCATCCTGTAGGTTCACGGGTGGCTGGTACCTTTCTCTCGAACTTGCTGTCTATCGGCCTCTCGCCTGTCTTTTTACCTGTCGCACGTGCTTCATTTCTTTTAGTTTGAAGTATGCTCACTCTGTGACGCAGCATGGCATGTTGGCCGCCATTGCTGAGGGAGGTTAGCTCTTCACTCGAGCGGAAGATGTCTCTGGGAGCGCCTGCTCCGGTCTTGGTTCTTCACCGTATCATCGAGGGTACAGTCGGTATCTTCAATTCCTACAGTCGGCCTGTAGGAGAGGGACATCACTTCTTCTTTTTCCGCACCTGTGCCTCTGTCCTCTCGACTGGACAGAGGGCAGAGAGAGTCGTTTGACCCGCCTCTTCTGGGTCACCCACGGGTAGCTGGTAAGCATCAGTTTCGTGGTTTGTTTGTTTTGGTTTGTTGTTGTTAGCCGGCTTATTCTTCTCTTTTGCGCAATTTTCTTTTGTTTTCAAAATTGTAAAAGAAATATTGTTTGAGACCTTTTCTCTGGTTAATTCAATCTTTAACCTGGCCATTCTAAATTATATCCAAAATTCTTTCTCCTGTTTATGCATCTGGTGATGCGGTAGTCGGTGGGGATGGGAGAGAACCTGGTGATTCAGGGTTGGAACTTGCTTGTCTCGCTCGTCCGCCCCTGTCACATTCGCCGGACTCTTATCCTTCGGCCCCGTCTGTTTGTGTGTGCAAGGAGAACGAGTTTTATGTTCGCGAGCGTGCGTACGCATGATTTGTCGTTCGGATGCGTGGTTGGAGATTTGTGTTATTTTGAAATGTGGCTATAAAATGTGACAATTATGCCATTGAATTATTATTTGCAAATGTGGTGACAGTTATTAAGCGATGGTCGCTGTGTTGGTTTATTTCCTAAGAAAGGAAATTGTTAAACGTGAGTGAGAGAAGGGTGAAGATAATTCATATTTGTTTTATAGCCTGTTGATTTAATGCAGTCCCTTACCTGCTTCATGTGAGAAGACTTTAAAACGATTTGATCGGTTTACTGTGTTATGCTCAGGTCTGTTGTTGAGCTGGGGCTGTTGGTGCGTTGATAGAACTTCCCCTCGCCCATCATGCGAGTGGCTGTTAAGATTTAGCAGCATGGGTCAGACTGTACTGACGGCGGGGTTCCAGTACCTTTTTTCCTTTCTTCTTCTTCCTTCTTCCTTCCTTTTCCTTCCCTCCCTTTCTTCTCTCCTCCCAGCTACGTTTCCCCCCCCCCCCCCCCCCCCGGGGGGCTTCACCCGGAGTCCGGACTGGATGGTCCCACGTGCTGGTTGGGCCACGCTCTGGCTGGGACCGCGACTGGATGGTGCCACGTGCTGGTTGAGGCCACGCTCTGGTGGGACCACGGACTGGTTTGGTGCCACGTGCTGGTTGAGGCCACGCTGTGGCTGGGACCGGGGAAACTGGATGGTGCCACGCGCTGGTCGAGGCCACGCTCTGGTCGGGACCCGCGGGACTGGTAGAGGAGCCCGCCGTCTTGACTGGCCGCCCTGATCCCCGTCCAGGACCTCCAGTAACAACGCCACGGTTTCTTTCCCCCCCCCCCACCCCCCCCGGGACGCGCTCTTCACTGCCTGCTTGTGTGTCGGGGGTGTCGGCTTGGGGCGACTCCCTGCGAGAACCGACCCGGTTCGGAGCACCTAGTGCGATAGGGTGCCCCCAGTAGACTTTGACAAAAGGCAGGGTGTGGAGGCACTCCAGGGTGTGGGAAGGGATGGATGCGGGAAATGTTTTTTATAATTTGTGTATATGTCATATGTGCTGGAATGCTGTAATTGTGATTTTTGTACGTCGTATGGGAAATGTTTATTTATAATCGTGCATGTTGTGTGTGTTGGAATGCTTGATTGTGATTGTGCATGTTATGTGTGTTGGAATGCTTGATTGTGATTGTCCCAATGTTATGTGTGTTGGAATGTTTGATTGTGAAAGTGTATGGTGGTGTGTTTGAAATATTTATTTGCGATTGTGTGTGTTGTGAATAAATGGGGTATTGTATCGTAATCTTTATTGTGTGGTCTCTTGCGGGGCGTGTGAGGTCAGTCACTCCCTTCACTCCCACCTAGACCGATCCTGTCAGGGGCAGACCTCCAGGGGTCGGTCGTGACAATTGTGGGGGCCTGTCCGGGATGTGAAGGGCTCTGACTGTCTCTCTCGTTTCGCGGAGTACCTGTTTAGTTTTGTCTGTTTTGTATATGTTTAGTCAGTTTGTCGTTGTTTGTTCGGGGGTGGTTGGCTGGGTGACTCTAGCGTGAAGGGAGTCTTTTTGTGGCCTGAGGGAACATCCGGTGTGACCGGGGGTCGAGGTGAGACCGAGGGGAGTCGACCGCGTCCAGACCTCCTTCCGCCGGGTACCTCACGCAGGTACGGCCGTAAGTCTTGCCTTTCTGTTGCCGCTCAGTCTTCCATTCCTGTTTTGTATTTAGTCAGTTTTTTTTTTTTTTTCTCTACCGGGTCTTTGATACAGGGGGTTGTATCGGACTTTTAGTGTCATTTTTTTTTTTTTTTTTTCTCTCTCCGGATTCCGTCTGCTTGTTTTTTTTTCCGGCCAGCCCCACCGCACTGTTGCTCGTGCTGTAGAGCGCGGTTTTGCCAGAGTGGGGGCAGCGGACATAGTTTTTTTTTTTTTTTTTTTTCGGTGAGCCCCCGCACTGTTCTCGTGTTGTAGAGCGCGGTGTTGCGAGTGGGAGCAGCCGAACTTGCCGCACACCCGCACACACACACATACACACATATACACACACCCCTAAAATATTTGTTTTTCAAGTGGAATTGTCTTCCCCTGTATTTGATAACTGTAGGATATAGTTGTCATGGCAACGTCCGGTGCTGGGGGTTTATGGCTACTCGGGCGTCGAAGAAGAAGGGTCTTCTAAATGTAGTCCCACTATTTAGTACCAGTACTTCGACTACGGTTAATTCTACTTATTCCAGTGCTATAGCAGGTAGTCCAGCGAGTAACTTTCACTTCTTTTTCGCTAGGGGATTTTCTGCTGAGACCCCGACTGGCACTTCCGCTCGGAAGCGTCAGAGTATAGCAAAGCAACTGTGGGCTTCATTGAGTCGCAGAAACCAAAGCCCCCTATTCTCCATGCTTCCCCTCGTAAGGAGTATGCCCGGGGGACTTTCCTCATGGGAAGGTCGAGACCCAAGGGACGGGTCAGACGGGTTATCCTCCCGTGTCGGGGGGAGGTGAATCCTTCCCCAGGACATCCCTCTGTCCTGATTTTTTTAGAGCGACAGCGACGGAGGATGAGGCCCTCCGTAGGGAAGAGCGTAGGGAAGAGCGTAGGGAAGAGGCTGCCCCTGCGCAGAGAGGAGACTGACAGACAGGAGATTCTGCATAGGGAAAGGGCTATGCTGCGCAGAGAAAGGCTGCCCGACAGGAGGCCCTTCGTAAGGAAGAGGCTGCTCAGCGTAGGGAGGAGGCTGCCAGACAGGAGGATCGGCGTAGGGAAGAGGCTGCCAGGCAGGAAGCCCTCCGCAGGGAAGAACTAGACAGGATGGAGGCTCTGCATGGGGGGAATGGAACAACTTCTTTCGCGGTCTCCCGCATTGTAAGTCAGGGGGTTAATCACCAGGCAGGTGATAGAGTTAGAGGCCCAAAGTTAAAGCTTCCAGAGTTCAGACCTAGTGAGGAAAATTGATATGTTCCTAAGCATTTTGACAAGGTTGCTATTTCATACCAATTGTCTGAGGAACAAAAGCTATGCACCTTTTTTTCTGGATTATCTGGTGCTGCAAGGGAGTGTGTGCTCACTCTAAATGAAGGTGCGTCTTATGCAGACTTTGCAGTTGGCTCTGCGTAAGCGTTTCCACCTTACCCCAGAGACGTACAGGAGGAAGTTCAGGTCCATAAGAAGAATAACGACGAGACCTCGTTGCAGTTTGGTGATAGGCCGCAAAACGCTAGGGTACGGGCGTCAGTTGGCTAAGTTGGAGCTGGAGGATCTGATCTCATTGAACAGCTCACCAACACTGTGTCCCCAAGTTGAGGATCCGGATAGGCGAGACAGCACCTCAGGATTTCGGGGCTGCGATTCACACCGTGAGGTGTTTGCTGAAGCCGCAGGGCTTATGGGCATCGCCCAAAACGGAGAGGAAGCCCTCCACAGGATTTTAGTGGCAAAAAGGGCGCCGACAACTGCTAGCGGGGTGAACAAGGCGGGCAGTTCATCGGGGATTTCAGCGCCCCGACTGTGTTTTCTTTGTGGTCGTCCTGGCCACATTAGGAAAGATTGTCCTAAAGCCGCTGTAGTCGGGGGCGTCCTTTCCACGTCCTCGTGCCTCGGCTAACGTGGGTTCCATCCAGCTTCTGGTGATTCAGAGTGCCCAGTGTTTTCTCTGTTGTTGGTTCCTCCTTGGTCGACCCCATCAGGGATTGGGGAGCATCAACGATCTTTGTGGATAAGGATTTAGTTTCCCCTAAGGCCGGCGGGCGCTAGTTATGATGTGTGCGGGTTGGAGGCTGGTTTTAACCTCCACCCGTCCTTCTGTACTTATTCCTATCTCCACCCCCTAACTTCTGTGGCGAAGTATGGGCCATCGGGTGGAGCGCCCTTTCTGAAATTCCCTTATCATAGGGAATACTATCACCTTCGCAGAGGAAACGCAGTCAGTCCGTGTCTACGGATTTGCCCGTACAGGCGTGTGTGGGAGTCACCACACGCCCCAAAGCTAAGAAGCAGAAGCAGGATTGCGTCCCGTTTACAGCCGATCTCTGACGAGGTTTTTGGCCAGGGTCGACCCTGCTACCATGGTCCGTCTTCAGGCCAGGGACTTGGATTTTTCCAACGCCTACAAAACTGGTAGATCGTCCCGCTCGTCTGCCCGACACGCCAAGGTGAGCTTTAAGCTCCACAAGGGGATCCTCTTTAGGGTTTTTACTCAAGCAGATCGTGTGGCCCAAACAGCTTGTCGTTCCCCAAAGCTTTAGAGAATCTGTTCTCCGGCAGGCCCCTGATTCACCTATGGCAGGTCATAGGCTCAAAGCGGACTCTCGAGCGGGTAAGACAAGACTTCTTTTGGCCAGGGATGAACTCACAGGGTTTGGCAGTACTGCTGCAGTTGCGATGGTCTGCCAACGGACAACGCCTAAGGGTCGCTTGAAGCGTGTTCCCCTAGGGTCAGTGCCACGGGTGGGGAGGCATTCAGCAAGGTTGGGGTCGACCTGGTGAGACCCATTAATCCTCCATCCGATCGCGGTCACTGCTACACTTCGGTAGTGGTAGAATCTGCGAGTCGATACCCAGAGGCTGTCCCCCTTAGGACTATCGATGCCCCTACTGTTGCTGAATCTCTCAGGCAGATTTGGACGCGCACTGGCGTGCCCAAGAAGAAGTAAGGCCGGAAGTTTGTACTGGAGAGCGATCATCACCTCTCCAGTGCTTGGACCGGATCCGGCCAGTCAGTCGTCGACTCATGAGTTAGGCAGTGGAGCTGCAGAGTCATGCGTTCACTTTCCGTCATATCAAGGGTTCCTGTAATACGGAGCTGACTATTTTAGCCGAGCTCCGTAGTCAGCACATTGGAAAATCAGTCAGAGGGACACTTCCCCCAAAACCCGGGGTTTTATCCCCTTTTTGGTTCTGTATCAGGTGTAGTGACAGTTTTCACTTCAGTGATGTTAACGGCAGTGAATCACCAATGGTTTGGATTGTTACTTTCATGGTTGGAAGGTTCGTTTAGTTGTTTGATAAATGTAGTATTATGTATTTCTCGGTGGGATTCTATCGTAGAATGTTTTTTATTGGATTCCTCGTTACTCTGGCGAGCACAGAGAGTTGGGTTCGGTCCCATTGTTGTGAATTTGCACATGCGTCAAGGTTCAAAGGAGCACTGTATCTCAGAGAAACAGATGCTTTTAGAAAGGGGGTTTGTCACGAGTTTGTCACGAGGCCTACGACGTTTGCCCATCTAGGGTGGCGGAATTATTCATTTGTTTATTGTCGTTGCTTTTTGTCGTGTATCCGTCCCTTAATGTGGCTTGTGGTACGGTTGCACCTTGGTGTAGTTCAGCTCAAACTTCGGTTTGCTTTCTCTCTCTCTCTCCTCTTATTCCAAATGCCCGTGCATTCATCCTGTAGGTTCACGGGTGGCTGGTACCTTTCTCTCGAACTTGCTGTCTATCGGCCTCTCGCCTGTCTTTTTACCTGTCGCACGTGCTTCATTTCTTTTAGTTTGAAGTATGCTCACTCTGTGACGCAGCATGGCATGTTGGCCGCCATTGCTGAGGGAGGTTAGCTCTTCACTCGAGCGGAAGATGTCTCTGGGGGCGCCTGCTCCGGTCTTGGTTCTTCACCGTATCATCGAGGGTACAGTCGGGATCTTCAATTCCTACAGTCGGCCTGTAGAAGAGGGGCATCACTTTTTTCTTTTTTCCGCACCTGTGCCTCTGTCCTCTCGACTGGACAGAGGGCAGAGAGAGTCGTTTGACCCGCCCCTTCTGGGTCACCCACGGGTAGCTGGTAAGCATCATTCGTGGTTTGTTTGTTTTGGTTTGTTGTTGTTAGCCGGCTTATTCTTCTCTTTTGCGCAATTTTCTTTTGTTTTCAAAATTGTAAAAGAAATATTGTTGAGACCTTTTCTCTGGTTAATTCAATCTTTAACCTGGCATTCAAATTATATCCAAAATTCTTTCTCTGTTTATGCATCTGGTGATGCGGTAGTCGGGGGGGATGGGAGAGAACCTGGTGATTCAGGGTTTGGGAACTTGCTTGGTCTCGCTCGTCCGCCCCTGTCACATTCGCCGGACCTCTTATCCTTTGGCCACCGTCTGTTGTGTGTGCAAGGAGAACGAGTTTTATGTTCGCGAGCGTGCGTACGCATGATTTGTCGTTCGGATGCGTGGTTGGAGATTTGTGTTATTTTGAAATGTGGCTATAAAATGTGACAATTATGCCATTGAATTATTTTTTTGCAAAGTGGTGACAGTTATTAAAACGATGGTCGCTTGTTGGTTTTTTTTCCTAAAAAAGGAAATTGTTAAACGTGAGTGAGAGAGGGTGAAGAAATTCATATTTGTTTTATAGCCTGTTGATTTAATGCAGTCCCTTACCTGCTTCATGTGAGAAGACTTTAACGATTTGATCGGTTTACTGTGTTATGCTCAGGTCTGTGTTGAGCTGGGGCTGTTGGTGCGTTTGATAGACTTCCCCTGCCCATCATCGAGTGGCTGTTAAGATTTAGCAGCATGGGTCAGACTGTACTGACGGGGGTTCCAGTACCCTTCTTCCTTTCTTCTTCTTCCCTTCTTCTTTCCTTCTCCCTTCCCTCCCTTTCTTCTCTCCTCCCAGCTACGTTTCCCCCCCCCCCCCCCCCCCCGGGGGTTCACCCGGAGTCCGGACGGATGGTGCCATGTGCTGGTTGAGGCCACGCTCTGGCTGGGACCGCGGACTGGATGGTGCCACGTGCTGGTTTAGGCCACGCCTGGCTGGGACCACAGACTGGAAAGGGGCCACGTGCTGGTTGAGGCCACGCTCTGGCTGGGACCGCGGACTGGATGGTGCCACGCGCTGGTCGAGGGCCCCGCTCTGGTCGGGACCGCGGACTGTAGAGGAGCCTGCCGTCTTGACTGGCCGGCCTGATCCCCTCCAGGACCTCCAGTAACAACGCCACGGTTTCTTTCCCCCCCCCCCCCCCCTCCGGGACGCGCTCTTCACTGCCTGCTTGTGTGGGCGAGGTGTCGGATTTGAGCGACTCCCTGCGAGAACCGACCCGGTTCGGAGCACCTAGTGCGATAGGGTGTCCCAGTAGACTTGACAGAGGCAGGGGTTTTGGAGGCACTCCAGGGTGTGGGAAGGGATGGATGCTGGAAATTTTCTTTTTAATTGTGTATATGTCATATGTGCTGGAATGCTGTAATTGTGATTGTGTACGTCCCTATGGTGAAATGTTTATTTATAATCGGCATGTTGTGTGGTTGGAATGCTGATTGTGATTGTGCATGTTATGTGTGTTGGAATGCTTGATTGTGATTTTGCATGTTATGTGTTTTTGGAATGTTTGATTGTGGAAGTGTATGGTGCGTGTGTTGAAATATTTATTTTTCGATTGTGTGTGTTGTGAATAAATGGGGTATTGTATCGTAATCTTTATTGTTGGTCTCTTGCGGGGCGTGTGAGGTCAGTCACTCCCCTTTACTCCCACCCAGACCGATCCTGTCAGGGCAGACCTCCAGGGGTCGGTCGTGACAACCCCTTGGGGGGCCTGCGCTGTGTTGACGATGGGTACAAAGGGACGCACAGGACACTCCATTAAGATATCAAGGGACATAACTGCTCCTGAAAAAGAGGTAAATTAGACCACAGGAGCAGCTCATAACAGCCTTAAAGGTCTACTTTAAAGATTTTCGATAATTTGTTAAAAACAGGTCTAAATGTTCATATAACTACAGTATGGTATTCATTTTTCAAAAAAGTCCCGGAAGAATTTAATAGATAAAAAACGAGTTTTGCACACCTGTTCAAACCCCGCGCGGTAGACCCAAAACCGTGACGTCACTTGATGGACTGGCCGTCAGCCGCGACCTACACAACAAGCCAACGCCAAGTGAAATCAACACGAGTTGCGATCCCCACAGCCTAAAAAGTCACGAGGGGGTGGCAGATATTGTGCTGTAGGCGTGTGCAGCAGCTCAGCAGGAGACGGATATTCTTTGCACACATTTCCATCTGATCCAGATACTCGAAATAAGTGGATTTGGTTGGTGCAACCATGCCGGGCCACTAAGTTATTTTTACCACGTCAGTTCCAGCTGGACCACGGAAACGAGCTGTTCCGACAATTGCCGACCCCGTTCGAGTGGATCAAAAACTTCGTCTGCATTGTGCGCGTATACTTTGAAGGCGGAGTGGTAAGCTCGTACAGATGAGTACGGTAGTCGCACGTTTATTCTGTTCTTATCTATGGACAGATCACACTTGTTAAATTGAATGAACACGTTAAGGTTTGAGGAAGGAGAATCTCCGCTCGCCGTCCACGCGTGATCGCATCAAGAAGTCAGTCGGTAGCCTCCCTCGAGACTTCGGTAAAGTCCGTACGCCTTCGGAATGATTTGTTTGGGCGTCCAGCTGGAACTGAATAGCTCGTTTCCGTGGTCCAGCAGGAACTGATGTGGTAAAAAGAACTTAGCGTTCAAACTGATAAGGTAAAGGCCTTGCAGAAACATCCCCAGAGTTACATTGGCTGTCGCAATCATAGTCACTGCTTTTACATGATAAATTAAATACCGATCAGGATGTGCAAGAACCATCAGAATCGCTTTCTGTCGCCGTTGGCTTGTTGTGTTGGTCGCGGCTGACGGCCAGTCCATCATGTGACGTCACATCCAAGAGTAGTTAAGCCATGCCAAGATTTAGTTGATTACCTCCCGTTTTCCTGATTACAGGTGAAAATGTCCACTTTCGCGGATCGATTTCGTGTGATCGGGAGAGAATCGGATGTTTGTTTTACCAATTTATCAAACATTTCATATTTCTGCATAAGCTGACCAATTATCGAAAACCTCTAAAGTAGACCTTTAAAGTAGCATCCCCATGGGTGTACCAGCCCGTATTTCAGGACTGCAGAGCCCACCGGCGAAAAACACCACCCTCCAGCTGCCGAGCACACCCCACAGACCCAACCACCCCTGCCCACGGACAGACGAAGACAGTGCCACTCCAGACACAGCCAAGCTTTCGCCATACGGTCTTATGTGCCCTCAAGAGAGAATCCAAAGTTGTAGTCTTTCCCACTGTCAACAGGACTTTCCCTGTGGTCAGTGGGTCTTTCCTCACCGTCACTGGACCTTTCTCCAGGGTCAGCCTAGTTAAGGCAAAGAAGAAAAAGAAACACCCGAAGGTGCTGGGGAGGACCCAGAGAAGCACTGTCTTCGCCTGCCTTTAGAGCAGTCCTGTACCACCCTTGGAGGCCTGCGCTGTGTTGACGATGGGTACAGGCACGCACAGGACACTCCATTAAGATATCAAGGGACATAACTGCTCCTGAACAGAGGTAAATTAGACTACAGGATGCAGCTCATAACAGCCTTAAAGTAGCATCCCCATGGATGTACCAGCCCATATTTCATGACTGCAGAGCCCACCGGCGAAAAACACCACCCTCCAGCTGCCGAGCACACCCCACAGACCCAACCACCCTCCCCACGGACAGACGAAGACAGTGCCACTCCAGACACAGCCAAGCTTTCGCCATACGGTCTTATGTGCCCTCAAGAGAGAATCCAAAGTTGCAGTCTTTCCCACTTTTCATGTAAACCCCAAATTTCAGCTGCATATGTAAGAACAAGTTTTATCTGTGCATCAAACATTTTCCAATATATACCACAGTCTGTACAATTCAGTTTTCTTAAGGATTTCAGAATTTCAATACTACCGTTTTTCCCTTTTCTGAGAGATTCTTCCCATGCGTAACGGAAAGATAATTTTGTTGAAAATATCATTCCCAGATATTCATATGAACTTTAACATCTCCATTTCCATGAGAGAGAGAGAGAGAGAGAGAGAGAGAGAGAGAGAGAGAGAGAGAGGAGAGAGAGAGGAGAGAGAGAGAGAGAGAGACACAAAATGTGGTGGATAGCAGTAATGATAATTACGATAACTACGACGATGATGATGCTGAGAACAAAGATACCAGTCCAGTCACCTGTAGCCACTGATCCGTTTGTCGCCATGAAAACAAAACAGCAGCGATGACGAAAACAACCATGATAACAACGTTTATGACGACGGTTTTTTTTTGGTTTTTTTTTGCTTTTTTTTTTTTTTTTTTTTGCGTACGCAGACTGATACTCCTGCGGACACTCCCTGCAGAGACAGGCAAGGATTAATCCCATCTACCCAACAAAGGAAGTGGAGTTTTGTGTGTATGTCTGATTTTTATCCCGCCATTAAGGCAGCCATACTCCATCTTCGGGGAAGGTGCATGCTATGTGTAACGTGTCATCCATACCAACGGCCAAACTGGCCTTCTCTTCCGAAATTGGTGATGGGATTTTACCTGTGTGCAAGATGTTATGCGTGCGTTCACACACGGAACCTAGGTTTATAGTC
>CM031615.1:73970073-73977573 GCA_018398815.1 Conus ventricosus
GCCGTGACAGACACACAGTCAGGCAGATAGACAGTCATACAGTCAAACAGACTGATGGACCAACAGACAGATAGGCAGCCAACTTGTTAGCCACACAGACAGACTGAAGAAGAGACAGACAGTCAAACAGACTGAGGAAGAGGCAGTCAGACTGAGGAAGAGACTGTCTGTCTCTTCCTCAGTCTGACTGCCTCTTCCTCAGTCTGTCTGTCAGACTGAGGAAGAGACAGACAGACAGTCAAGCAGACTGAGGAAGAGACAGACAGTCAGACTGAGGAAGAGACAAACAGACAGTCAAACAGACTGAGGAAGAGGCAGACAGACAGTCTACCAGACTGAGGAAGAGACAGACAGACAGTCAAACAGTCAGATAGACAGGCACAGTCAGCCAGCCAAAAAGACAGACATGTGGCAGATACCTGGCCCGTCGTGTGCAGCCAAACAGGCATTCCTTCAGGCGGCGGATGGGGCCGTACTCCAGGAGGATGGTGGCGGTGAAGAAGATGAGACCCTGCATGACCATGGCCAGCAGGGGACGGCCGAGGCCCGCTCTGACAAGTCCAGGTAGTCGTCCGTGAAGTCTAGACACGTTGTCTTGGTCGAGTTGCCACAGCCCATGCCTGCACACCATCATTGTATCGAGGGTCTGTTTGTCGGTGTGGCTAGGTGCTGGAGACAGAGGTACAGAGAGAGAGAGGGAGAGAGACAGAGAGGGAGAGAGAGGGGGAGAAAGAGAGAGAGGGGAGAGAGAGAGGGGGGGGGGAGAGACTCATTGATATTTTAATGTCAATAGCAGTACAACCATCATGACATGGGGGCGTATTCACCCATGGAAAAGATCTAAGACATGTATAGCGACTAACTTTAACACAACTATAAACATTGTATATATGTAGGTATGCTTTCACGTCAATTTCAAATCTGCCTATCTTGACAAATACAAAGAATATACATACACATACATATCTACACACACACACACACACACACACACACACACACACACACACACACACACACACAACTATATATATTATATATATATATATATATATATATATATATTTATATATATATATTATACATACATACATACACACATGTATACACGTGCATACGCACATATTCATATGCATACATATACATAAATACACATACACCCACACACGCATGTACATTCAAGTAAGTTACATTCATTAATCTCATAACCAATGACCGCTGGGCACTGAATAAGGAAAGCGTTTAGTAAACAGAAAACCAAGTCAGCGTGATTTTCCTAACTTTACATGCTTCGGCAATGTATTTTGCAAGAGATTTGATTGACAGTTTATTTTCCAGTGTCCGCACACGGGCAAGATTGGGGCTGTTTACAGCAGGCAACTGAAACAAGCTACATTTTTCGCGGATTTGTCTGTAAGCTTTGCAGTGGAATAAGAAGTGACACTCGTCTTCATTGTCATTTAACTTACATACTGGACAATTATCAATTGCTGTTGTGCCAGGCATGAACCATATCTTGTTGGCAGGTAGACCCAAAGTTCTGGTTCGAAAACGTGCAAGTACAGTTCTATGCCATCTGTCTGTTACTACTGATAGGTACTTTTCAGCTTGCAGGTTACTGTTAAATTAATGAAAGGAACATTTCATAGTTATCATTAATTTTCCTTCCATATTAGAAAGCCAATTTTGTTGAAACATACACACCAGTCTATCTTTCAATTCGGAAATGAACAGCTTATCGTTCCCTACTTCTTGACTTAACCAAACAACACCAAACCCGTTTTCTGCCAATAGTTTCTTTACTTTGGACACCCAGTTAAACTTTCCATTGTCATGTTGTTGTACTAACATTTTGTATGCCAGGTTACACAGTCTTGTTTATGAAAATTTCAAAAGTTTTAGCCAATATTCAATAATACATTTAACTAAGTGTGTACATGTAAGGAATATCTCCCCAACTCTGCATAAACCATTTTGTTAGAAGAATGTAATGGGACATTTATGAAACGCTTGATTGCAAATGTGTGTACCTTTTCAATTTGGTTGATGTCAAGAGTACCCCACACTTCCGCTGCATACGTTAATATGGGTGTAATCTTAGTGTCAATAAGTTTCCAAAATATTGATGGTTCAATGGAATTCAACTTCCTTAACGACTTCAGAATTTCAATCACCTTTTTCCCCTTTTCTACACACTTCTGTCAGTCCCGCATTAAGACTTAGCTTAGTTGTGAATGTTAGTCCAAGATATCTGTAACTATGTGTCACTCTTACTTCTGCACTACCGTACCACCATTTTTCATATCTGGAAAGATGACACCCCCCACCCCTCCATTCTAAAGACCATAATGTTTGCTTTATCTAGGTTAACAGTTAATTGTAATCGGTCTGCTTCCTCTTTGAGAGTGGTCAACTGGTTCTGCAAACCAAATAAGAAATATACATCATTTAATTTAGAATACAAATTTTCCACAATGTAATCTAAAAAGTTCAAAATCAGTGACCAGCGGTCTGCCTCATGTTATTTATCATTGCTTGAGCGTGTCATTCTCACACTCCCTCCCTTTTGTTTACTGTCACTGCCACTCATGTAGCTGCGTAAACCGGTTTGGTGTCGTTCTCTGCTTGGCCCATCCTTTGCTGCACGTGCGTCACGTATCTGACAGTCCCTGTCCTTGCCAACCCTGTCACCAGTCAAGCGTGGTGCTGACCCTGTGTTCGCGGAATCCCCTTCAAGCGTGTTACTTCTGGTTTGCACAACGTGTTGGTTGTTGTCAGGGGCGTGTCACTCTTAGTCGATCGTGTCACTGTCGCACCCGGCGTCGCACCCTTTTACTTTTACTTTTGCTGCATACACGGCCACAATCATCCAATTGATTTTTACGCCGTTTTGTGGGGGTTGCGATGAAAGAAAAACAAATTATAGAAAGCGATAAACCTAAAAGTGAGGATAAAAACCTAGTCCTGCTCTAAGTGGGTTCTCCAGCAGGCTACTGTTACTTCACTTTTCGCCCTTCCAAGCTAGCCGGTCCCTTGCTGATCTAAGACAGCAGGGCCCCCAAAATAAAAAAGCAACAAAAAGCTATTGGGGTAAGAGTGGGGAGGGGAGGGGGAAGGGACCTATTGTCTAACTAACTACTGACTGGGGGGCATCCTAGACTTAAAGGTGTCCAAGGTGTCTGCTGCCGCAGCTGTTTCAGGCAGGTTGTTCCAGTCACGTATCGTTCTGGGGAAGAAAGAAGCTTGTCGATATTGGGTTTTACACTGAATCTGGTTGAGCTGGCGGGAGTGCTTCCTTCTTTGTCTGGGAGGGGCTGGCACAATGCAGCTTTTGTCGACAGTCGCCTCTCCGTTCATTATTTTCCATAGCATGACAAGCCTAGCTACCTTGCGTCTGTGCTGCAGAGTCGGCCATTCCAGTTTGTCGATCATCGCGGTGACACCAGATGTGTTGTGCGTCACCGCTGCTGTTGTCTCGCCTGTTGCCATTGATGGCATTGCCCCTGCTGTCATCTCTGCGTGCGTCCTCTAGTCGGGTCTTCTAGGGCCGACGGTTAGCCTTCCCTTGTAGAAGTAAACTGACATGCCGTCCTTCCTGTCTTGTGCCACGATGTCGGCTTGTCGTCGCGTCAGGTCGTTGGCCACGCGCACTCCCCTCTTCTCCAGCCTCCCCCTGAACTCCCTGTCCATCAGCACAGTCATTTTATCAGTCCAGTTTCGGAACTTGGCTATCATGGGTCTAGGTTCTCCCGCTTTAGCCTGCCCTACACGATGTGCACGCACAATGTCCTCTTTGTTCCACTGCTTGCTTCCCCCACACTGTTTAAGGCTGAGGCCACTGCTCTGGCACACGTGCTATAATTTTCGTTCTCACTGACTTGAGGAATACCAAATAACCTGAGGTTGTCTCTTCGTGAAAACTCCTCCAGCTGATCAATTTCAACAGTCATATGTTTCACCTCCTCCCTCAGATCCTCCACAGTCTTGAACTTCCTTTCGGTTTCGATTTTCGTATTGGATATATCCTTGGTCAGATTGTTCATTTGTGACGATAAGGACGACACTGTCTCTGCTAAAATGTTTATCTCTTTCAAGAACTCAAAGATCTCATCAGCGGAACATCTCTGAACAAGGTTATCATGGAATCTGCTGTAAAATGTTTGTGTCTCACATCATGCAAGTCCCAACACTCTGAAAGAACATGTTTCATTGTGAGTGGCACATGACATGGAAAAGAGAGAGAGAGAGAGAGAGAGAGAGAGAGAGAGAGAGAGAGAGAGAGAGAGAGAGAGAGAGAGAGAGAGAGAGAGACAAGACAAGACAAAATTCTTTATTAACGAGGATAATAGATAAGCACTGGTGTGCTTTTTTACATCCAGTCCTGAGTCCTGAGTTGGGACTACAACATGCAGTGAAATGAAAAATGTCGTATCCTGTCCCGTGGGTCTTGTTGACACTTGACTCGTACACATGTGCCTAAATTGTCTGTTGGCCAGAGGAGTCTCTTAACGGTCGGATCCCTAGAATTCAAACTTTAATAATTCAAAATGGAGTGACTGACGGCGGCTAACGAAGCAAAATTTAGAAAGAGAGTTTGCTAGTTACCGCAAATGACATTGACAAGCAAAGCACATGACAAGACATGATGCATTTCAACCTCTTGGGTCTTCTTCAGGCGAAAAAATAAATCACATTTAACATTTAGGACAGTACAAACAAAGAACGAAAACTGACTCATCTGTTGTTGTCCATGTGGTGGGGAGAATAGCCGCTAGGCGGAATTTTTCTTTGCTCTGTTGGTTTTCATTTTGATAGATGCGTCAATTAAATTTTTGAGGTTGCGCATACATGAATATGATAGTTTGACGGTGTTTTTGTTGAATATTTTATATAGCTGGTGTTCTTTTGGGAACGAAGTTGTTAAAATTTTAAAGAAAACCAAGATCATGAAGGTCATAATGTATCCCAGATTTCCAGGTGGTATTGTAGGCCTTTTTTTCAAGAGAATAGCTACTGTGTGTCATTCATTTAGAAAGGCATTTCAAAGCGTAGATTCAAGACGTATCAAATGGTCAACTGTAGTTTGGTGTTTGTGGAAACCGCACTGTTCTTTCGCCAGAAGGCCGTCGGTTTACATGAGTCTAGCATTGACCATTTTTTCCATCAGTTTGCAGATACAGCTGGTCAAAGCTATTGCACGGTATTTGATGAGTTTGAAAGATCTTTTCCAGGTTTAGGATTACGTATGATGAGGGTTTTCACACAGAAGGTGGAAAGAACCCAGTGGTCCATACATGGTTGTTCACTTGTAGCAGGATGTTCAGAACTTTCTGCGGAAGGAAGATGTTTCAAAAGTTTATAATGGATTTCATCTATACCAGGAGAGGAATGGCTGCAAGAAAGCAAAGTGGATTTCAACTTATTTAAAAGTGAAAGGAAAATTGTACTGTTCCATGCTGTCTGATAAAAAATTGCAGAGTGATTTTTTTATTTGAAGGCTTTGTTTTTGACAGATTTGTTAGAAGAAGAGAAATTTCTTTCAACAGTTGAAGTAAGCAGATTGGCAACAGCTTGTTACTCTACAGGCTGAATTTCGCTTTTTCCTCACCAAACAGGGCAGTCTTTTGAAGAAGAAGGGTGCCCACCATCGCAGTTCACGCATTTCGCGGGATTCACACCGCCCTCATGCTGCAGATGGCACACACCTCCTCTCCCGGGCATTTCTCCTTGACGTGACCGAATGTTTGAAACCTAAGCACCTCAGTGGGGATGGTACATACATGGCTACTTTCACTCTTAGGTATCCCACTTTTATGGAATCTGGAATAGTCGGTTTTACAACGGTGAGGAACAGAGCATTGGTTGGTTTTCTCTCTGCACTTTTTCGAAAAGTCGCCCTCTTGACATGTACAACTCCCTGAACAGTCAACTCAGCCTTTATCTCTCCCTCAGACATCCCAGACAGCTCACGGCAACGAATGATGACTTGACTTTGACTTGACTTGACTTGATCCCTTACACGTCGGTCCGTGGGGGCACCCCTGAAGCAGTGACAACCATCCTTCTCCATTCCTCTCTGTTCTCTGCCCTCCGTAATGTGTCTCTCAGCCGAATGATACCCATTGAAAAGTTCAGACTTTTGTGAGGGGACACCTGGATTGGATAATCCACAAGACTTGTTGACTTCAGCATCTTGACTGATTCCGGCTCTGCGCCGGCAAGACCTTTCAGCCCCTTTGCAACAGCAAAGGGGCTCATCTTGGTAACTGGTCACGCGCCATCCACCGACCGGATCACCAGCCAAGAGGGCCAAACGCCTAATGTCTTCCGCACTGCTATGTCGGAGTCTGAGTCCGTGTCCCTCAAGGGTCGGAACCCAGTTTTCTTCTCTTTCCCCTTTTAGTGTTTTTTGTGGCCATGAAAGTTTTTAAATACTGGCAGAAATAAACGGTCACCCCAGGAGAGCTGCCGTGCTGGGGAAGGGACAATGGATGGCCATGGTATGGCGTCCGTCTGCCTGGTACCGTCCTGCATGAACACCAGACAGTGCACCTTCACGACTGAATTGGGATCAGGCACTCAGCCCCTCACCAGGTAACTGTAGCTTGGGCTTCTTCGCTGCTTACGGCAGTGACTCAAGTATCAGAGAGAAAGCAATGTGGAAAAGAAGACTTGAAGGGGAGACGAGGAGAGAAAAGACCCATTAAGAAAGGCAGAAGATAGGATAAGAAAAAGGTGGGTTACTTTTTGTCAGGGCCCTCACTCTTAACCTTCTGACATGGAAGACTCTACCAGGAGCATCAATTCCTACGACGTTGTGCTTAGGCCAGTCAGCAACTTGGCAATACAGGCCTAGAGGCGTTAACAAGGACTAACCATCTGTCGAGTATCGGTGCCCCCGTCAGCAATGCCAAAGGGATTACTGAACCGAGCAAGCCCTTCGACCACGGCAAGGCTGCAACCCTCTGGAGGGAGAGAGAGAGAGACAGAGAGGAGAGAGAGAGAGAGAGAGAGAGAGAGAGAGAGAGAGAGAGAGAGAGAGAGAGAGAGAGAGAGAGAGATTGAGCGACAGAAAGAGAGACAGACAGACAGACAGGATAGAGAGACACAGTGGCAAGCATACATAACAGCAGAGACACAGACAAAGAGGCACTGTGACATACAGAGGTAGAAGGTGAGAGACAGACGGACAGACAGAAGGACAAACAAACGGATAGAAAGACTGACCGACAGACGGACAGACAGACAGACTTGCTCCTGACCGATGCCTTTGCAGCACATGTGTGTGCGTTTGAAACAGGTGACGGTATAGTTGATTTTGGTGGAGCAGTAGTCGAGGATGAGGTAGTTGAAGTAGATGTCCATGAAGGCGATGGACATGCAGTGGTGGGGGAAGAGGGAGAGGAACACGCAGTTCAACGTCCTCCCCAACTGCTGCGTGTTTGGGATTATCCCCATCACAAACACCGTCAACTGAGTAATCAGACCTGTGTCATACAC
>CM031615.1:73980073-74035073 GCA_018398815.1 Conus ventricosus
AGGAAGAAATGGTTATTTTGCAAGAGAATCAAGACTACTTTAAAAAAAATGACAGAAATAATTGAAAAGATTAAAAGGGAAGGACCACAGAATTTGCCAAATAAGCCTAAAAGAATGCTTGAGCAATTGTTAAAAGAAAAGAAAGGAGACAAAAAAGGAGAACAGATCTTTCAACGCCACAAGAATTACATAACTATCTTATGGCAAATCAGGCTGACATTCAATCAGCTATTTCCAGAGAAGCTTTTACTGATCAGATATTTTCCAAAACAACAAATGAAGCTGAAATTGTAGAAAGACTGCAAAAAGGGATGAGAAATTTGAGGAGGCAAGATGCACAGTCCTTGTTATTTACATTCAGTTTGGTAACTTCTTGATTTTGTGTAAACAATGGCAGGAAAATGAAAGGAAAGAAGGGAGAACGAAGGAAACATGGGCTGTTTGGTTGAAAGCAAAAACCGGGTATTCTGATGTTCATGCACGAAAATTACGTGCTGTTGCAAGTGTTCTTTTTGGATACAGAGGGTTTTATGCTGTAGGCCTTCCCTTTCGTTTTATTTCTGGCAAGCTGAATGAAATTAAAGCCATGCTGCAAGTGCCAGAATTTGCACAGTACTGGAAACGAGATCCATGCATAGCAAGTACAAGCGAGCTCCAGCAATCCAGTAATCGTTACGGTGGAAGGCAACCGCCGAAGCACAGCCTAAAATAGAACCGTTCCCGCGGGAGCGGTAGCCTACCTGCTGACATTCTCACTCCTGTCCCATGACTTGCTGTTGTGGTTGGCTGTTTCAACGTTTCACCTATTCACCTGCTTCACCGTTTCAATTCACCTGCTTAAAGGCTGTCTCAGACGGCCGCTGAGAGAACTTTGAAGAGATCTTGTGATTATTGATTTAGAACTCTGATAAGTGCTTTTAGTGGCCGTCTCGAATTTACGTCGTTCAAGTGTGAACAACAAAAAGCCCCTTTCACATTCCCCTGCAAGCACCATACCGTCTATTGTGTGAATGATTCTCGTGTGTGTGTGTGTGTGTGTGTGTGTGTGTGTGTGTGTGTGTGTGTGTGTGTGTGTGTGTGTGATCCAGATCATGCCTATAGCACAAAAACAAGAGAAACTGATTACTTAATTTTTTATTTATAATTTTATTTGTGTTTAAAAATGAAGGCCGAAGTAGTTAGAGAGCTTAGAATTATATTTATGAATCTGGAGTTAAGAGCGAGGCGGGGGCTTGAAAGAGAAGAGATTAAAGAATATGTTTGAAGAATCAATTAATGATCTTTTTAATCGCATAAATATAAGAGAAAGTGTATTAGAAGCTATCAGTAAAATATCAGATTCTTGGCCTCAACCAGTTGTAAAGTTGTTTGCTATTTTAGTTGATAATATAGCTCCTGAAGATGTTAATCTGACTGTTTCTACTACCCCTGAAGGAGTAGCTATTCGCTTTAATGAAGATCAGGTTTTACGATTAGAAAAGACTATGAATAAGAGCTGAATTTACAATTAATTTTTTATTCATTTTATATTAAAAAATGGCTGCCGAACTCAGTGAATCTGATTTAAAGAATTGTAATGAACTATTTGACGAAACAATGAAAGTATTAAACATTGATTTTAGTGAATTTGGTTTTGAGAATGATATAGACAATATAATAAAAGATAATAGTGAACTATTTAACGAAGCAATCAAAGTGATAAACATTGACTGTAGTGATTCAGAAAAAGCTAAAATATTGGCGGGTGTTATTGTAAGGTTAACGTGCCTTGAAGTGTTGTGGCACTTGGGTGAAGAATAAAAGCGTGTTTTACTTACTTTTATTTACATTTATTTTTTTAATCTATGTAATTATTGTGGCTTTAAAAATGACGACCACAAGTAAATTCGAGGACGGAAAAACTATATACGATGGAAGAAATATTTGGTAGTGACAAACAATTGAGCAATATGTTCAGTGAAGTAGACATGAATATCATTAACTCTAAAAACGTTCATGAAAGCGTTAGCACATGCTATCTCTAAAATCCCAGAGTCTCTTCAGATGGAGCCGCCAGTAAAAAGTGCTGTTGGCCGTTCTGATCGATTATATAACGCCTGATGATAGTAACATGGAAGTCTGGGTTTCAACTAAACAGAAAGAAGTAATCAGCTATCACGACTTTAACTGGGCTGACTACATGCTTACACAGTTTAACCATGCAAGTGAGGAGGCAAAGTTAAGGGGTTCTGGTGGTCTGAAGGGACAGTCCTTGAAATCAAATTAAGGCAAACAAAGTTCTATCCTATAGTTGGCAATTCTTACCTTCCTCTCCCAAAGAGTTAGTTTTAAAACGAGCAGTCTTAAACATACATAATTCTGACAACATGTGTTTTATGTGGTGTGTTTTAGCGCATTTACATCCTGTTAAAAATCATGCAAACAGAGTCTCCAATTATGAACAATATAGACAAGAGCTGAACTTTAATAACATAACCTTTCCAGTGAGTATAAGCCGCATATCTCAGTTTGAAGAGCAAAACAAACCAATTACTGTAAACGTATACACATGGTCTGTAAAAGCTAATATAGTGCCTCTAAGGGTTTCTCCCAACGCCCCTACTTTAGGTGAATCACTTGACAAGCATGTAGACTTAATCCTGTTTGCAGATAGTACAAAGAGCCATTATGTATTAATTAGAACAATAAGAAGACTTTATGGTTTTTACATCAAAGCATCCAGCTAAAAAAGAGATTTGTAGAAGATGTTTGCTCAGGCCCTCCACTATGAAGCAGCTGCCGACCATAGAAACTCATTGTAAAAGTATTGTAGACTGTTAAAACTAAACTCCTCACGCCTAAACCAGGGTCTAAAGTTAGTTTTAAGAATATACACAAAATGCAGATGAGTCCATACGTGGTTTATGCTGACTTTGAATCGCTCTTACCGCAGTACTATGGCCCACAACAGCAAGAACAAAAAACAACCTTATTAACCCACCATCAGATCTGTTCTTATGCGTTTATTGTTGTTAGGTCAGACGGTCAACACACGACGCCTGAGATTTACAGAGGCCCCAACGCAGCTAGCAGATTTTTAGAGCAGATGAAACAACTTCGCAATCAATTATCCAACCAACTAAATCTTTCAGACATTGTTATGACTCCTGAAGACCAAGAATGCTATGACTCATCTACACACTGTTGGATATGTAACAGAGAATTATTAGGCAACGCAGTAAGAGACCACGATCACACTACTGGAAAATTCAGAGGGGCAGCGCACAACAATTGTAATTCTTCAGCTTAAGGTTGACCCTAAGACATGGAAACTGCCTATCTTCTTTCATAACTTACGAGGCTACGATTCTCATTTTTATCATGCAAGCAGTGACTTCTGAATTATAGAGGGTTACTGCATTGCACAGTCTTCAGAAAGTACATGACTTTTACTCTTGACTTTTATGACTCTGCCCAACATCTGATGGCCAGTTTAGATAAGTTAGCAGGATCTCTACAAGACTTTCCAATCACTAAACGATACTTTGATCCGTCTTTAGTGCGTAAAGGTGTCTATCCTTATGATACATGAACTCGTGGGAAAGGTTTGACGAAGACTCACTTCCGCCTAAAGGCGCTTTCTTTTCTAGTCTTAGACGCAAAGACATAACTGACTCTGAATATGAATACGCACAGAAAGCCTGGACAGAATTACATGTCAAACAATGGGTGATTATCATGATCAGTATTTATTGGCTGATGTGTGTTTATTGGCAGACGTCTTTCAGAATTACAGATCTACATGCATGAAACATTACAACTTAGACTCATCACATTACATCTCTGCCCCAGGTCTTTCTTGGGACGCCTTCTTAAAGTCTACAAACATTCAGATTGACTTAATTTCTGATCTGCCCACATTCAGATGATTGAAGACGGGCTGAGGGGAGGTATTAGCATGGCCTCACATCCTTACTGCAAAGCCAACAACAAGTACTTAGATGACTATGAGCCCACTAAACCATCCAACTATCTAGACGCTAACAATCTGTATGGATGGGCCATGAGTCAACCGCTCCCACTGAGAAACTTTAAAATGATAAAAGGGCCTCATGATGTCAATACTGTGTTGGGCATATTGTCGCAGCTTACGCCTGATAATACAGCAGGACTAATCTTGGAAGTAGACTTAGAATATCCTAAAGAATTACACGATCTCCACAACGATTACCCCTAGCCGCAGAAAGATTAAAGATGAGCCCTATCGAACCGCCTAAACTCGTGCCTAATCTTAGACATAAAACTAAGTATGTTTGTCATTACAGACTCCTACAGTTTTACCTAAGACACGGATTAAAGCTGACTGCTGTTCATAGAATCATTGCTTTTGACCAAGAGCCCTTTATGAGACCATACATCAAGAAGAATACTGATCTTAGAACCCAAGCCACTGATGCTTCAGAAAAAGACTTCTTTAAACTGATGAACAACAGCTGTTTTGGCAAAACCATGGAGAACGTACACAACCGTAAAGATGTTAAATTAGTTACAAAAGAAAACAAGCAATTAAGTTTGCCTCTAAACCCAACTATCAAGACTTTAGAAGATTTAACGACAGCCTGGTTGGCACTATGATGATGAAAAAGGATGTTAAGTTGGACAAGCCGGTGTTTATTGGCTTTACTGTATTTAGAGTTGTCAAAGTTATTAATGTTAGAATTTCTGTACGACTACTTTAAACCACTGTACCCAGAAGCAAGAGTCCTTTACACAGACACTGACTCTTTTATTCTAGACGTCCCCACAGAAGACTTCTATAAAGACTTAGAAAACAGAAGTAGCTAAAGGAGCTGATGGGTGGTACGACACATGCGACTATCCTAAAGACAGTCCTTTACATTCAACTGTGAACAAGAAAGTGATTGGAAAGATGAAGGATGAACTCAATGGGACAGTTATCAAAGAATATGTTGGTTTGCGGTCGAAGAGGTATAGCGTTGCCAGCCAGACTTCTGTAATGAAAAAGCTAAGGGCATAAGTAAAGAAGTTGTCAAAAAAAAATATATCTCACGATAACTACAAGCAAGCTCTCTTTGAAAACAAAGTATTTTATCACACAAATGTTAATCTGCGCTCTTCTCTTCATCAAGTAAACACAACTGTTGTTATCAAGAAATCACTAGTCTCTAACATAACAAGAGAACTTACGTCAATCCTGAGTTCTCATATGCTGTAGGGCATTGGAGAACTTTAAAGATTAACTTAACTGACTTGGCCTGTACTTAACTTAAGAAATAACTAGTACTTACTTAAGAACATAACTAGTAACTTACTTAAGAACATAACTTGTACTTAACTTAAGAACCTAACTAGTACTTAAAAAAAGAACTTATTTTTTGTACTTTACTTGTAATTTACTTGCACTTAACTTAAAAAGTACTTTCTATAACTAACTTAACTTGTACTTATTTAGTTCTCAACTTGTACTTTATCTAGTTCTTAAAAACTATTCCATAGAAAATGGGTCTACTGCAGGAGGTTGCTCGTTTTTTGCAGAAGTTGGTTCTTCGTTTACTGTGGGCTCTTGTGGCTTTGTTGTTTGGTATGGTGTTAAGTATTTGTATGCAAAAAAAACCGCCAACAACAGCAGCAGCACCCAATACATAATGATACATCTTATTGTTTGATTGTGATTGTGATTGTGTTGTTGTTGTTAATTGTGTTGTTGTTGGTGGAGATGTTGTATTACTATCTAATAATTTTTGTTTTGCTGATTGGTTTGATTTTCTCAGCCTGTTCCATTCAGCCAGTTTACGCCCCGCCTCAACACGTCGAGGATTTTTAGTCTTAGTAACATTATCACTTGTGGTACATTCACTTGTAGTACATTCTGCTCCTGCGGTCTGTCCTGCGGAGGGTCCTGCGGAGGGTCTGCAGCGTCTTCTTCTCCTGATCGCTCATTTTTTTTATTGCGATTAAATTTAATATGATCAAAATTATATAATTAAAGTAATTAATCCATGATAAATGGACATAACATCGACCCAAATCTGTAATACATGTCACATGCAAGAGTTTCTAGTGACTTGTTTAAAACCGGATCTTGTGATAAGTCATATTTTAAATTCTTCTTCTGAATCAACCGGCGCCATCTTACTTACTAACTTAGCATATAGACTAATCATTGTCTGACCTACTGATCTAACCATTTTTGACCCTAGCTGTGCTTCGTACCTAGCGTAGTACTTCTCAACGTCTGAAGTAGACAATTGCTGAATCTGTTCAACACTTAGTTCAGTGCCTAAATACTGTCTAGTTTTTCCACACGCAGCTAGAGAGTATAATCTTTCTTTATGGCAGTTGTCTACGGGGTAGTCTGCTTGCCCCTCACACTTTAATAGTTCGTCACAATCCATTTTTAAAAAGCAATAAAAAATAATATAATACTTTAAAACCATGAGTTTAACGCTGGTTAATTATGCAGTGCTATCGTTGGCGTTATTAGTTTATTCAACCCTTGCAAAATGTTTGTTAGGGATAAAACCACCCAACATGGAAAGATAGAAGATTCGCCAAAACTAGTTGCGATTTTATTTTTAGCTTTAACAACAAAAGATTATCTGATTAAAAAGCACATAGACAGCCTTTCGTATTATGATTATTTTAATTATTTTTTTAGTTAATAAAAAGATGAGCGAAAAAAAAAGATTATCAATATGATTTACCACTCGGCTGTAATTAGCGGCCTTAGTATAGGCAATAGTGTGTTAGCAAAAAACATGTTTAGAATGAAGCCGGCTGATCTAGGAAGGCTAGACATTGAGGACGTTGTTAAGGTTATAGTTGTAATTACTGCAGGGATTGCGTCAAAAGACTTTCTTGTTACACAGGGGATTATCCCAGAAAATATTAGTTCATAGAAAGATTAATTCATAAGAAAATAATTTATAAAAAAATGGGCGGGAGTAGTTATGATGGTAGGAGGAGCTATTGTTAATGCTTTAGCCTTCTCTGGAAGCAATTATATGTTTAGTAAATTGCGGTCTGATGAAGAAAGAGAACGTCATAACAAGGCAATAGAAGATTTAGCTAAGGCAAGAGACGCTTATGAGAAAAGGAGGATTGCTCACTTAGACTTTATCAATAAAAAGTTAAGAGAACAGGGACATGCAGAGCACACATTTACAGACGTTGATGAGGCAATGAATGAGTATTACTTAGTGACAGGAAAGAAGTTTCTAACATCGCCACCGCCAGAACTGTCTGACTTTTGAATCATCAGAAGAACAGAAAATAGCAGAAATTGGTTTTATTGTGGGCGCCATGGGAGCAATCTATATTCTTGCACAAACAATCTAAAAAATAATTAAAATACAATTAAAATACAGTCCTTCTTATGGACAATGCGAAGTACAAAAATATATTATTCTCTAAAGGTTATTGGAAGGGAAAGACTGCTATTGAAAAACTGAGTAAAGCTGCTAGAGTGTCTGAATCAGATGCGAAAGACTGGCTTTCAACAAGCAATTTGGCAAATATATCTGCCTGCCCCCAAAAGAATAATAAGACCTAGATTTGTTAACTCAGTTCCAAATGACACCCACCAGATGGACTTGCTGTATCTTCCACATGACAAAGTTAGAAGAAAAAAGTTTAAGTATGCTCTGACAGTTGTTGAGATGGCTTCAAGATACAAAGACGCTGAACCTTTAACAGATAAAAGCTCAACTGCTGTGGCTGTGGCTTTACAACAATTTACATGCGAGGTCCATTAAAGTATCCTAGAATGATTCAAGTTGATGATGGAAAAGAGTTTAAAGGTTCTGTAAACCAGTTTTTTTAAAAACATCATGTTACAGTTAAGAGAGGGATCCAGGCAACCATCGATCACAAGCCTTAGTAGAAAACTTTAATAAGAATCTAGCTGAACGCCTGTTTACCTATCAATATCACAGAGAAATTATGGACAGAACGCCTAACACAGAATGGGTTAGGAGATTGCCAGCAGTCTTACGCGCAATGAACAATGAAGAATTTAAAGCAACAGGGTTAAAGCCAGTGAATGCAATCAAATTTTAAAAAAAATAGCATTACTGAAGACATCCAAGGTAATCAAAAACTCTTGCCGTTTGGACTAAAAGTAAGATACTTGTATGCACCTGGAGAGGCAGAAGGCGATGTTAGAATTAGAGCCACAGATCCTATATGGAGCGTAGACGTATGTGAAGTTGAAAGAATTATGAAAACAGACCTTCCGTATATTATTTAACAGAGACTCTCTCTTCTAAAAGCCTGCCCCTAAAAGATCGTTTGTTCGTGAAGAGCTGCAAGTTGTCCCACCAAACACAGTGAGTTAACAAAAAAAATAGTATTTGCTAAACTTATTTTTTTGTTAAACTTATTTTTTTGCCTATTTTGGTTTTAACTGATCGTGTGTTTGTTTTTCAATGTTCTGTTTAATTGCATCAGTGTCTACCTGTCGTGAAGTAAAAGTCTTTCTCCACTCTTTTTGAAGTTCAATTTTTTGTCGTCTGTAATCCTCGCCGTCGGCCATAAGCTTCTGAAATTCTTCGTCCGTAATGTTTTCATCCTGTAATGATTTGCTTATTCTTAATCTTAATGAACAAAGTTTTGCCGATGCTAGGGCTACAATGGCAGTGTGCTTTTGTAATTTAGGAGTTAATTTTTTTTAAAACAGCACTTACAATCATAGACATGGCACCTAAACCTAACCCAAGGCCTCCTATTGCTAAGAGACTGGCGCTCCAGCCCGGTGGCTAAAACAGCAACCACTAGACCCAGCACTTACGCTGGCTACGGCATGAGGAGCAGTAATTACATAAGAAAGAGTATTTAAAGCTTTAACATATTTCTTTCTAGTAACTCTATACTTATCCAAGTCGCTTTCTATTTCCTTTTGAAGTTCGGTTATTTGCTTTAGCCTAAAACTGTTGAACCTCCATTTTTAAATATGATTATTTTTTTAAATTAATCTTGCTCATATCTTCTTATTAATCCCTCTGACAGCACTTCATTAACAGAGTAAAATGCAATAAAATCAACATACTTAAGAGAATAAAGTCGAGTACTGTTTAGTTTGTCTTTGTCAACCATCACAGTAACCTTGTCAGATGATACATGGGGGGTTATTTTGTCTCCGTTTTTAGTCATTGCAATACCGAGCTTAAGAGGAGCATCCAAGTTTTCAGCTTTATTTGTATGCCTCTAATTAACGTATGTTCTGGCAAACTAGGATCACCCTCCTCGGAGTAATAAATAAGCGAAAAATCATCGTCATTTGCCTAGGTAGCGGCAGTATCTTTGGATTAAATTCTAAGCCGACAGTGTCATTCCCCACTTCAGCGGACTTCTTTCTCTGTAGCCTATATTCAGAACCCTGCCAAGTTATTTTAATCTGTTTTTTCTGTTGTGCTCCTGGAACCAGGCTAACAGAAAGGGACCTTCATTTAAAGCCTTTCTAAAATTGTTTTCCTTATCAAAGTATTACATTAGGGCTTCGTAGTTCAAACTTTAGATTCCAAGCTATTTCAGGAAGCAACGCCCAAGCATTCTCTCGTTTATGAAGTCTGTATTCATGTTTGCCAAAATCGTTTGCCCTTAAATTTCTTATCTCTTCTAGGGTAGGATGCTGCTGTCGTTTTTTGTCTTCAATTTCTGTTCGTTTGTAAACCCATCATCTGTGTATTCAAATCCATAAAACATTTCCTGGCACTCCTATTAGATCAAACTCGGTTGTGTCTGCTAGGTCTTTTAGCTCTACTGCAACGCATTTAGGAGCTAGCTCCACTTTTGATTCTGGCCCCCGAGACATTCTTTTTAATATTACAATTATAATAAAAAAATTGTTATAAGCAATCAATGATAACCAATCTACAATAAACAAACGTATTGAACTGGGGGGTCAGTCCGTAAGCATAGCTTAGCGTGCTTAGATTTTTTCTAACTGCTCTTTTATTTTTTTTTTAACTCATCTTTGTCCCTTATTATATAATTTTCACTTAAACATTCTTCAAAACTATCTTTGTCCTTAGTGTAAAATAATACAACCGATTTTAACTGCGATCTAAAGTCTTTTAAGACAGCATTATATTTTTGACTTAAGAGCACTCAGAAACTAAGGCGTGGCGCCCACTAAAAGCCAGCTTTGACAGAGCCTTTCTTTTTTTAACAATGTCTCGTTCAGCCGAACAGTCATCAATAATAAACAGTGTTTCAGTTCCCTCAAATAGTCTATAGTAATGTTCTAAACAGTCGCTCAGTTTGTCGCTAGGATCAACTAAAAATATATTCTCGTCTGTCCAAATAAACTTCCTTTCTTTGTAAGACTTGTTGTGCAGAATATAACAATGTGCTCGTAATGAAACCTGTATATTGTTTGTAACAAATCAAGTACGAAGACAGTTTTCCCACACCAGTAATCCCGCAGATAAGAAAACAGTGCGGATCTTTAGGCAGAAACTTCAAACTATCCATCTGTTTTTAATAGGTTATTTCTTCTGCATTTTAATAAGCCGCGCCTTTTAGTCTGTTTTCTTCAATGTTTAACTGAGCATCACAAACCATAAAAATGTGCATTTTTATTGGGGCATTTCCGTCTGCTTTCTTGTGAATATTTATTTTTATGCCATCTTGCCCTATCCTTTCTCCACTTCCAAACAATCTGTTGTCAAATGTGGATCTAAAATCCAGCCACAGCCCATATTTGGTTATTAAGTAGTCTTCGAGTCTTACATCATAAAGGCGAAGTTTTTACATACACGATCAACTGCAGGATCCCTTTGCCTACCTCCAGCAAACAACTTTCTTATTTCATCGAAGTGTTGGTGAGGTAAAAGTCCGCGCCCCGAATACAACTGATCAGACTTGCCATTTATTACACAGTCAACCTTCTCAATTTTTGGATTATAAAACGCTTCTGATTCTCTTTGAAAAGGAGTTGTTTCTTCAGTAAACAAGAACAAATTCCTTTTAAAGACTTTAAAGACTTATTTAGATATATGTTCCAAAGAGTGTCTCGCTTGTTTCTATTTTCTGTAACGAAGTGTATAACCCTTTCATAATAAATAACCGTTTTACTTTTATACTGGGTTAAGATTGTTCTAGCCAGTTCAGGGTTAGTAACAACATCAAACTCAAGAGAGATGTCACTAACTGTGTATTTAGCTAAAGGATCTTCAGACAGAACGACAGAACCGCTAGGGTTAAATGTCAGATCATAAGTAAGTTTTTCTTTTAGCGCCCCTTGATAATATGGCATATGTGTCTTTAACAGCTCAAAATCTAGAGGGATGCAGAATCTGTTGCCAAATGCTTCTGCTACTGCCTCATGTTTAACATCATTCTTTACATCCTCCGCTTTAAGCCTGTGCTTGAGGCCATTTGAGTCTTGTATTCCCTGATAAACTTTCTCTTTCCTTCTTTTTTTAGGTAGCCATAGGTCAGAATAGAGGGCAAAAATGTCTGCCTCGTTTAGTACAAAGACTTCACTGCCCTCCAGTTTGATTACTATATGATTAACGATAGCCCTGCCTAAATTAGCAACAACAGTAGCATTAGGATCTGTCGATTTAATATCTATTTTAAAT
The DNA here is from genome assembly GCA_018398815.1 of Conus ventricosus. Classification (NCBI taxonomy): domain Eukaryota; kingdom Metazoa; phylum Mollusca; class Gastropoda; order Neogastropoda; family Conidae; genus Conus; species Conus ventricosus. The sequence continues at coordinate 73,991,659 of CM031615.1, forward strand.
GATAGTTTAGCAGTGCCTGGCAATTATAACATCATCAGCGCCAAGATCGGGGAACTTAACTGCTAAAGTTTGTCCAGGCTCAACTGTTGATGGAGTATTTACACTAATTACAGTCTGCCTTATACCTTTTACGCCATGGGGTTCCTTCTCTTTTCTGTATGGGTCGAGGTCACAACCGTATGAGTTCATTTTTATAAAACAAAAAAGAATATAAATAAAAAATATGGATGAAGATTTTGACCCGATATATCCTATTGAAGAAGAAGATGAAACAGAACTGGGCCCTTCATTGCAAGAAGAGCTTGAAGGAGCAGCAGCAGGCCAAGGAGTAGGGTTAAGTCAAATACGATTGTTAGATAGAATTGAATCATGATATGGCCATATGGGGCGAGAGCAGCCAGAAGCGCTTAGGGTTTCTGATTTTTCAACAGATGAAAATAATCATTTGTATGTAAGAACCGGTAAAGGAAAGAGTGTACGACTTACTACAAAACCAGACCCAACCCAGTTTTTAAGCAGGGCCACAATTCTTAGAAATCTCCCTGTTGTTGACCAAAGGCAATTAAACTTTATTGACAATTTAAGGCCTGAGGCTGTTAGTCTTTTACATAACTTGGGGCAAGAGTTGCCAACACAATCTGAAATACAAAACATACCTCTTCAAGAATTAAATCGAAAAGCAGATGAACTAATAGCAGAAATTGAAACGAGTTTTAATTAGGAGACACAATTAAAAACAATTGAAGATTCCCCATTGCCTATGCGTGAAATCCTGGGGCATAATGAGGCTTTACGGACAATAAGGGGTGAACTAACAAACAATTTAGCAAAACTTGGTGAGCTAGATAGAGAGATAGAAGAAGAAAAAAATAAACTGGCTGATGCGGATGATAACAATTTAATTAGAGCGAGAAGAAAAGGCTAGAATACAGCAGAAAATACAAGATTTAAGGCTACAAAGGGCGGCCAGATTAGAAGTGCTGTCTACTAACAGAGCGCAGCTAGCATCACAAACAAGCAGAATAAGAGAAACTATAAACACAATACTTTATGAAAACACTACGCTAGCTGAAAGAATAAGGACTCTGTTCAGAGAGCAGGGGATTACAATAGTTAGTATGTTAACAGCTGTTGGGTTTGCTATCTCTACACTCGTTTATGCCTTAACCGGCAGTGCGCCAACAGGGCCAGTAGCCCCTCCAGCGCCTCAGTCTAGTAAAAGTTGGATTAGAAAACAATTACATCATCTAGCAAACCTATTAAAGAAGTTAGCTGCCAAGGCGCTTGATGCTCTGCCTGGCATAATAGGCAGTGTTGTTAGTTGGGTTTTGTCTACTATAGGTAAGGTAGCTGGTTATATGGCTGACCATCTGTGGACGTTAGGAGTGCTAGCTGCTGGATTAATTTTTAGTGAAATAAAGTATAGCTAATCCAGTAAAAGTTAAAAATACAACAAGGGCTGTCTTTTCGCTAGTGTGACTGTCAGTGTGAGGCAGATTAACAGGTGGCGTGCTTTCTGGGCTGCTTTCTGGCTGTGGGGCGCTTATAACTGGATTGCTTTCTTCAGGGCTAGGTACTTCCTTTAAAATGGATGGAGCGGGCCTTGTGTTTAAGCCTTGATTGTGCCCTAAGTTTTGGTCGTCTCCAGCTATGAGGATTTCATTGTTATAATTCTGTATCATGCCAATCTGTAGTCTAAGGTCAGAAGGCAGCATGTATAATCCATGGCCTACAACAAAGTCAACCTTTGACCTAGCATGTGCAAGAACGTTTTGATACCTTTGTATGCTAGCAGGCAAATCAACAGCAGAGTTAATAGCATCTTCTAAATTGGCTAGAAATTGTTTTCTGGCGTCAAAGCCTGTAGATTGATCAACTATGCTAGACTTGGTCTGTGCTTGTGCTCCTAATAGACACCAAACATGTCCGTATGGAGTCATTGAGTCTTTGCACTCCTGGCATTGTTAAGCCTTCACTTTCATCTAAGATAAATGTTGCCCAAGCATTAGGATGTTTTTGTTCTATGGATCCCAATCGGACTGGTTTGTCTGGTTGAAAAGAGGTGTGGCCGGGCCAGTAGTCATAAGTATATTCTCTTTTTGCACCCCACAAATATAATGTGCCTAACCCATGATTGCGGTCTAACTTTTGTCTAAAGTCAGTTGAAGGATTAATGTTAAATTCGTTGCAGATTCTTTCATATGCATTATTGTCCATTGGGCTGTTGAATGGATTAAACGCGTTGTCGCTTGGGAGGGCTACTTGTGGTTCAGTTAGTATTCGTCTGTACTGGTAATAAACATGAAAGTTATATACTGACCTTACTAAAAGATTGGGGTGGTATTAAATGGTTTGCATATGAAAAGCCGCAGCCAGTAGTTGCGCAGTAAATGGCAAAATTTTAACTGATTCTGGTAAAACGTCATAGGGCGGAATGACCATGCTGATGGCACTCTATCATTCTTTATTGGCGGATTTAAATATCTAGTTAGCGGGTTTACAAGCCTAACTTGGAAGCCGTATGATTCATCTACTGCAATGGTTAGATTGCTGAAGTCTAAAGATTTGGGGTTATAAAACGCTCCTACATTGTAAGTGGCACTTTCGTTATATTTAAAAGACTCCATTTTTTAAATTAGTTTTTTTAAATAGTTATAAAAAGGATGTTCATCTATATAACAAGCAAAACGGGCGTGTATTCTTAACACACCCAATTGAAAATAGATGTGGCGATTGTAGGGTCGCCCTTAGAGAAATTGGGTTTAAAGTAAAATGGATTAACATATCTGAAAAATATAAGAATAACTGGGTGGATATTAAGGAAAGGGCAAGGCAATCTATTAAAAAAATTAAAAATACCCGATGGTTACTACAACTTTGTTTTTTAGAGAAGTATTTAGCAATTTTGGCATTCAGTTAAAAATTAATGAGGCAAATCTTATAATTACTATAAATTTTCCAAAACTTAAAGAAAAAAGGGAGTATGTTTTTCCTAGAAGCCTTGCTCGAATTTTGGGCTTTTATAATAGTGGTGAAACACATGGCTTCAGCACACACGGCCTTGTAGACTGGGGCATTTATGAGTTTAAAGGTAATAGAGCATCCGATTTTCTAGTGAATCCAATTTTGTATGTCCATTTACAACAGTTAAAAACATGTGCTAATTTGCTTAATGGTTATCCGACTACAGTTCTAAGAGTACTGCATCCAGTTAAGGCAGGTTTTTGCGATTATCAGTTATACAGGTTTGGCGGAGACATTGAATTTAAAGAATTAATTTGGGATACTATAAATTCATTGGATGTAAAAATAACTAATCAAGATGGAGAGCCAGTTGTTTGTTCTAAATTATTAATGGTGTTAGAAGTAGAAGAGCATATTAGAAAAGTAGTAAGGGCTCAGTCCCGCGGGCGTTAATAGCGCTGTAAACCCTTAGATTTTTTATGCCCCGGGAGAATGTAAATATGTTCGTTCATGATCACCCATGTTATTCTGCACGGAAACCCCCGTTTCAAGTGCTGATTACGTCAATATTTGGCAGTTTTGAGGTGTTAATTTTTTGTGAAGACGGGTGTTAAATTTAGCCAAAACTGACATGTGATGGACGTGATTTGTATATGAAAAAGGGGGTTTTCGTGCAAAATAAGATGGGTGGTCTTGAACCAACATATTTACATTCTCTGGAGTACAGCGCATATGCTATCTCAAACCAGAAATGGAACTTCATGCTATAATCGTAATTATACATCGTTATAAAAGATTTTGAATTGTGTGAGGTGACAATAGTTACTGTCTTCTGCTAGTTATGCCTGTGGGGGAATTATGTCAATCCTGGTGGTGTCAAGTTCATAGGTACCGCTTTGGATGTCCTTCAAAGGAGGACCTCATCTTGGATGTCCTTCAAAGGAGGACCTCATCTACGCGACCAAATGTTTGAGGTCATCAGGATCTCAGCAGATAATATCCGTCGTTGTTTGGATCGGAACCAGCATCGCTGTACACCACCGGAGTGGTTTTGTCATTCCTTCGCTGAGCTGGTTCATGAAGACCTGGTTCACGAAGACCTGGTAATAACTGCTGCGACAGGAGTAGCCCAAGTGTGGTTGTGTGTTGGAAAACTGGTATAAGTCACATGTGTATGTGTGTGTGTGTGTGTGTGTGTGTGTGTGTGTGTGTGTGTGTGTGTGTGTGTGTGTGTGTGTGTGTGTGTGTGTGTCTGATGCTGAGAGGGCAACAACAACGTCAACAATATCCAAAAATAGTAATCATCAGCATGCATGTAGACGCATGGTGGTGACGGACCTGCATGTGTTTGGCTCCAGTGGATCTCTCCTTGACCAGGAAGAAGATGAAGGAGGTGGTGAGGAAGGCCATGCCGATGGAGATGCAGAAGCACACGCTGAAGCCGAGGCCCATCATTGTCATCACGTCGTCTTCGATCTCCTTCTTCTGGGGCAGCGGGAACAGGCCACTGCGTATATCCACGCTGCTGTTGACGTAATGCTTGGCCAGGGCGTTGAGGGTGTAGGCCAGAGACACGGGCTTCGCATGGAAAGGCACGAGGTTGTACCAGCTGGTGGCCCTCAGGGTCTGTGTCTGTGAGGGCTCGAACTCCGCTCCTGAACAGAGGACATACGGAGGATTAGAGATACTGTGTGTATTGAGCTGGAATGCTGGACACCACCATTCTCAACCATGATCAACACAACTGCTGGTGTGTGTATCATGTCTATCAGAGAAGGACAATCACTGCTCTCAGTGATGGTTAACACAACTGCTGGCATTGCTGTGTGTGCATCGTAATACATCCGTGAAGGACAGTCAACACGATTCTCCACCACCACCCTTATCTCCAAGAATCATGTCTAGTACGCGATGACTACCTAACCTACGGATCATTGGCACAAACACGGCATCTTTCCTGTTTGTGTCAGACTGCCCGCATATCAACTCACAACAGTCTCCTGCAAAGATGGTGGGTGGAAAGACGGGACTAACTTGCTCTGTGACTGAGACAGGGTTGACTACCACCTGTCTGTGTACAATACCTGGCGCTGTGACTGAGACAAGGTTGACTACCACCTGTCTTTGTACAATACCTTGCACTGTGACTGAAGACAGGGTTTACAACCACATGTCTCTGTACAACACCTGGCGCTGTGACTGAGACAGGGTTTACAACGACCTGTCCCTTGACAACACCTAGCACTGTGACTGAGACAGGGTTTACAACCACCTGTCCCTTGACAACACCTAGCACTGTGACTGAGACAGGGTTTACAACGACCTGTCCCTGGAACACACCTAGCACTGACTGAGACAGGTTATACAACCACCTGTCCCTGGACAACAGCTTCTGCTCTGACTGAAGACAGGGTTTACAACCATCTGTCCCTGGACAACACCTAGCACTGTGACTGAAGACAAGGTTTACAACCATCTGTCCCTGGACAACACCTAGCACTGTGACTGAGACAGGATTTACAACCACCTGTCTCTTTGTACAACACCTTGTGCTGTGAATGAGACAGGGTTTACAACCACCTGTCCCTTGACGACACCTTGCACTGTGACTGAAGACAGGGTTTACAACCAGCTGTCCCTTGACAACACCTAGCACTGTGACTGAGACAGGATTTACAACCACCTGTCTCTTTGTACAACACCTTGTGCTGTGAATGAGACAGGGTTTACAACCACCTGTAGAGAACGGGAAAACACGGATTCAAGCTCACCCGCTCTCAACCGGTCTCTAACCGGTTTCGAGCGGCCGGCCTTGAATCCGTGTTTTCCCGTTCTCTGACAAGTAAGACTTCAACAATGAATTAAAAATGATAATCCATCACACATTTTTCAATAAACAAAAAAATAACGATTTTTTACAAACAAACATACTGTGTTGGAATATCCGTTTTCAATACTAATTTACTAAACTTTTCAGATTGTAGTTTTTGCTCAATCCTTTGTTTTTCTTGTTTGTTTTTAATAACATTATTTTCGCGCAAACATGCATCAAATTCGTCTCTTTCTTTCATGTAAAATAAAACTACAGTCTTTAACTGTCTTCTAAAGTCTTTTAAAACTGAGTTATATGTTTGACATAAAATCCACACACTTATCCAGCATGTCTTCCGCTGAAAGCTAGTTTTGACAAAGCGTTTCTCTTTTTAACTATGTCTTTTTCTGCTGCACAGTCATCTATAATAAATAGTGTCCGCGTTCCTTCAAACGCTCTATAAAAGTATTCTAAACACTCACTCAATTTATTGCTAGGATCAACTAAATATATGTCATCATCTGTCCATATAAACCTTCTATTATGATATGCTTTGTTCCGTTTAAGAGTTGGACAGAAAATTACAGCATAATCAAAATTATAGCGATAAACTGTTTGTAATAGGTCTAGGACAAATATTGTTTTTCCACAGCCAGTTTGTCACAAATCAACGAACAATGAGGCTCTTTTGTCATAAAGTTTAACTGCTCCATAGTTTTATAACAGAATTTAATCTAATCTTGTTATTATATTTATCATACTCTCTGTCAGAACTTGTTCAGTATAATAAAACCCTATAAGGCCTAAATGGGTAAGATTAATCCAATTCAGTTCTGTAAGATTGTTTCTATTTAAGTCAACACTGATTATGTCACTGGTTGTTATGACCTTAATATCCTCACCATTGTGAAGAACGACGATGGTAACTTTAAGACGTTTAACGTCTAAGTTTTGCCAGCTAATATTAATTCCTTTTATAAGGGCGTCACTAACGCCCACAACCCCATCCCTCTCCACATCTTTTAAGACAGAAATTTCAAATATCATTGTGAACGTGTCTCCTAATTTTCTGCTTGGAAAAACTGTAATTTTGTCGAAGCTCTTTTAAAACCGTTTCTTTTCTGTGGAGGATGTACTGTTTTTTCCCATACGGCGTTATTTCAATCTCTTTTCGACTATTGTCCTCTGGCATAAGACTTACATGTAAAGGGCCAGAGTTGAATGCTTTTCTGAAACTTTTTTGACGGCTAAAAAATGTAAATGGCTTATGAATTCAAATTTTATGTCCCATTCTAAATATGGTTCTAAGTGCCATTTGCTGTCAGTTTTCGAACTATTTTGTATTCATACTGACCAGCATTATTTGCTTCTACATTACGCAGATGTTCTAGTTTAGGAAACTTTTTGTTGTCGCCAACCTCTTTGCGTTTATAATCACCATCTTTAGTGTACTCAAAACCATACAAAGCGCCTATCTTACCAATCTGTTCAAAGTCCGCAACGTCTGCAAGGTCTTTTAATTCTAAAGTTATACACCTCACAGGCGCTAATGTAACTCCCGATTCTTCTGGCCCACGCGACATTATTTTTTAGTAGCGTATTATTTTATTTCTAAAACAATGTGTAGGTAATCACATTTCACAACTTTCCCCCTTTTGTCTGCGATTTTTATATTAAATGATCCGACCCTCCACAAACTAATCTTTTAAACTGTAAATTAGGAATTGTATAATTTCATAATCGCAATATGCAGCTTTCCCTGATGGAAGAGCTCTTAAAACAGTTGAGGGCCTTCCATCATATAAGTTTTCATCAGTGCTTAGCTCGTCCAAATGAACATAGAGTAATGAATGTAATGCAAGATCGAGCGGATTTTCCCCCTCATAAGTAGTTTTGTTTGGCGCAACTCTAAAACTATGAGTGGGTCGATCGTCAGTTGTAAAGCCTAACATTTTAGCTAGCTCTCTATCAAAATAGTAACTTACTTCTTCTTTTCAGGTTTGAAGGTCAACATTGTTTTTAGATTTGCGTTGTTAAGTTTGAGAGTAATGTCAAAGTTACTCATTGCTTCTTTTAGTGAGCAAAACCCGTAATAACCATCAGGTATTGTTAACTGGCTAACTTTGGTCCATAATTTGTCAAACTTTAGAATTGTATTATTCTCCTTGGATTCACTTATATTAAACCATACGACTTTGTAAAAAATTTCATGGAGTGCGATCGTTCTGGTTCCGCAATCGTTATCAATAGCATGTTCTAAAAACGAAGGGCGGTCTTGAGTTGTTATTGTTACAAACATTTTTTAAACGAAATAAAAATGAGTGCATTCAAATATACTGGCGCAAAATATTCTGTTGGGCCGCACTACAATCTAAAAATATAACAACTGACACCCTTGTCATTTCTGTGACTCAGTCTGACACCTTTCAAGTAAAGGTGAGTACTCCATTGAAGAGCTATCTTAACCCTCCTATTAAAAAAGACTACATCCCGAAAGTGTGGTTTAGTCATCCGATGCAGTTTTATCAGAACCAGTTAAACTTTGCTGTGTTTTGCGCATCAACTGGGTGTGGAGTGTCGTATGCTGATCACTTAAATCATCCTGATCCTTTGGTGAGGTCAGTGTATAGATTTCATTTCTATTACACCTTCAGACGTATTTTGTCTGAATTGCAAGCGCCATTGCCAAATGACAAACCGTTTAATCCATTCAGCAACAGAATAGACATGAAGGCTTTTGAAAGGATCTGTAACGAATTCAATATTAATGTTAAGGAAGATTTTAGACAAAAGTTGGATCTTAATCATGGTCTAGGCACCCCTTATTTTTGGGCGTGCACAGAAAGTATAACTATGACTGGAATCCTCCTTACACATCTTTCTCTTCAGGCACAGTGTTCACCTCGGTCCATAGAGCAAGAGCATAAAACAGCATGGACAACATTTATATTAGACACTTCTAAGGGCCTAACTAAAGCAGGAATAGAACGAATAAACGACTCTGTTCGTACTTACGTTTGGTGTTTGCTAGGTTCGCAAGCACAAACAAGATCGAGCATAACAGATCCTTCTACTGGTTTTGATGCACAAAAACAATACTTAGCAAATTTAGAGGACGCCATTAATTCTACAGTTGATTTACCTTCAAGTATAAAAAGGTACCAAAATGTTTTACAATACGCAAGATCGAAAGTAGACTTTGCTGTTGGCACTGGTTATACATGCTGCCTTCTGACCTCAGGCTCCAGATAGGAACAATAATAAACTACAATAATGAAATCCTTGTGGCAGGCAATGAACAGAAAGTCGGAAAAAACGAAATAAATTCTGAGCCAGTAATATTGCAAGCAGTAAACAAACAAGATGACCCCCCAAGAATAAGTCATCCAATCCCCGTGGTCCAAAGCCCAAAGACCGTTGAAGTCAAAAAAATAATGACCATGAATATGAAAAGACAGCACTTGTTCTTGGATTAACTGGCCTAGGATTACTTGGTCTTATTTACTAAATATTAACCCGACTATTAAGAGAACTAATGCCCATAAGTGCTCGGCCATAAAGCCAACTACTTTGCCTGCAGTAGACAAAAGCCAGCTAACAACACCTCCTAATATACCTGGTAAAGCGTCCATGGCTTTACTGCTAATTTTTTTAATAACTTGCAAGATGATCAACTGTTTTTTTTACCCATGATTTATCAGGCGGTGATGGAGGTGATGGCGGTGGAGGCACTAACCCGGAACCGCCGCCGCCCGTAATAGCCATTACCAGTGTACTTATTGCAAATCCTAAGGCCGTTATAACGCTTACTAATGTGACTCCTTGCTCTCTAAACAGTGTTCGTAATTCGTTCTGCTAGTGTTGTTCTTCATAAAATTCTTTGGATAGTTTTCTCTTATTCTGCTCACTTGAGATCGTAATTGTTCTCGGTTAGTAGACATCACTTCTATCCTTGATGATCTTAGTTCTTCAAGTTCTTTTATTTTTTTGGTTATTCTTTCTTAATATCATGCCCTAAGTTGGCGTCATCAGCCTCAACGAGTTTTTTCTTTTTCTCTTTAATATCCTTATTTAGTTCAGTCAGTTTTTGCTGAATTGTTTATTAATTCGCCTCTGAAGGTTTTTAAAATACGATTAAGGGCATATAGTTCTCTCATAGCAATGAAGAATCATCAATTTTTTAATGCTGTTTCTTCTGAAGAACTGGTTTCTGATTCTATTGTATTTATTATTTCACCTGCCGATTGATTTAATTTTTTAAGTTCCATGTTTTGTATTTGGTTAGCTGTTGGGAGTTCTTGCAGTGTGTTTTTGAAGTTTAGAAACTGCCCCCGCCCTTAATTTCGGTCTAACAAGACCAAGGCGATTTTGATCTCTCACATTGAGTCTTTGTCTAATTGTACCCCCGGCTAAAAACTTTAATGGTCTCGTTTATCTGTAAGCCGAACAAGTTGTCCTTGATCGTTTTTCACATACAAATGGTCATTTTCGTGCACTTCAAATCATCAGGGGGTATAAATTCGGGGGGTTCTTGACCTAAACTTTGGTAAAATGATCTGACCTACTTCTGTTAATTCACGCCGCAAGATAGCGCTGAGCGATGCTGTATCAAAGGAGCCGTTTCACCCATGTCGTCTCCAGGATCAAAAACATCATAATCTTCTTCACCTTCAATGCCTGCCATGTTTTTAAATAATTAACTTTTTATTTTGTTTTATAAAAATGTCGCAAACATATGGTTCAATTCTTGACCCGCATAGAAGACTGAAAGAGCCCTTTGGCGTGAAGGGAAATAAACGGAATATTATTGTTCCAAATAATCCATCTACTATTGATGCAGATCAAATTCTTACTGTCAAATTTCCAGACCTAGGAGCCGATGAAGTGGTTGTGCCAGGCTCGCGCGACTTACTTTCAAATAGAACTCGAATCAACAACAGACCCCAACAGGACAGTTGTACAGAATCTGGGACGGGCAATCGTTAAGAAAATTTCTATAAAACTTGAGGGGCAAGAAATATTTTCTTTACACAATGCAGACATATTTTTAACCTATTCTGATCTATGGCTAACCGGAATGAAAGGGCTGATCTTGCGTTTCAAGGAATCGAAAATGAAGAAGCACTAAAACATAGAATAGCGCCGCAGATGTTAAAGACGGCAAAAAGTATGTAGCCGTAAATTTTGCGTATGGAAATCGCTTTTCCATTCCCTTAGATTTTGAGTTGTTAAAAGCGCATGCGCCATACTTTCAAGGAGCATTAAAAGACAGATTGTCATATGAACTAACTTTTAATGAATACAAACGTGTTATCAGATCATCAGACACCGAAGCAAAGTACAGCATTTCTGACATCGCGTTAGAGTTTGACATTGTTAGCAACCCTCACTTAGCAAGGTTGATTGAGCAACAATATCAGTCAAAATTAGCAATATATTACGAAAGAGTGATTCATCATACAACATATCCCAGAAGCAGGCAGACACTATATGGAATTTTAGTTTTAGTGCCGCAGCAAGATCGCTTAAAGGTATTTATTGCTGTGTGAAGATGAAGAACCATTCAAAAGAGGAAGTGAAAAGTTTTATTAATCCTAAAATAACGAAAGTACAATGTTCAATTGAGGGTAGCCCTAACCAAATCTACGCTAGCGGGCTTAAACCTTATCAGCATTTTGATGAAATAAGAAAATTGTTTGGGGGTGGAGGGTAGAAATCCAACGTAGACCTTGTGTCTAAAGATCTACACCTTCACAATGTTAGACTTGATGATTATTTAACAACAAAATACGGTTTATGGATTGACCTAAGATCGACAGAGGATAATCAGTTGCATGGAAGTGGAGAACTTTAAAGACGGAATAAACATTCAAATTGATAAAGAAAAAGATGGCGATAAACCAGTTAATGTACATTTGTTTTTAATATATGATGCGCAGCAGAATATTCAAGATAAAAGATTAAAAAGATATACATTACAAAAATATTTTTATTTTAAAAAAAGCATGTCTGTTAAGCATTATCCAAAAGTACCTACAGTGCCAGAGCCGCCAAAAGAAGGGATAGTAGAACCCCCCGACATAAAAACCTTCAGATTAACAAACATTACACAAATGCAACAAAAACTAGAGCAGGACCTTTCAAAATACAGCAAAACCAAACGAAGGTATTCTGCTGCCTTTAATGCTGTTACATATGTTAATACTGGAAGAGAACGGGAAAAGCTCATTCTGGCTCACCCAGTCTCAACAAGTTTCGACGGGTGACTCCAGAATGAGCTTTTCCCCGTTCTCTGACAAGTAAGACTTCAATAACCAAAAAAATAACGATTATCTACAAACTTTTCAGAGAGTAACGTAGGAAAAGCAGCAGTGCTGAACGCACCCCCATAGAGTAACGTAGGGAAAAGCAGCAGTTGCTGAAACGCACCCCATACACAAACGTGGGGGCAGGTAAGCCTTTAATTGCTAATTGTTAACCTGCCTAAGGAATCCGCACTATCAAATACTGCAAAGACCCGCCATTAGGTTGACACCTGATCACTTAATTTGTGCTGTTGGGCTTCATGACTTAAACAAGTGCAAAAACGCTGACAAAGGGGAGCCTGCTGGTGCCAATTTTTGTGTAGCCTTTATCAAAACAAGGCTACTTAAAAACACGTGACGCTTTGTGTTGTGGCAACTTTCAACCCTTTTACATTGACAGACGTGCTGTAAAGACCTGTGTGAGTGTTTGGGAACATTTTTAAAAGAACTTGTGTGTGTTAAAAACTGGGAGTCAGGGAAGGATGTTTTTAAAGCCCTTCGCTTTGCTGGAAAAGTGACGCTCTATTACTCAAAAACGGCTGAAAAATTTTTTTATTTCGCAAGGAAAAATTTTGAAAAAACAACCGATCTTTTGGAAAAAAACATTTTTTAAAACATGAGGCCCCTGGCAAATTTTTTGGCAAAGAAAAAATTTAGTGACCCACCTTGTTCTCCTCCCTCAAAAACCAAAAAGGGAAACATTTCGTTTTTTTTTTTCCCCAAAAAAAAACGGGAAATATCAGTTTAGGAACTTGAAAATATTTTAAAACACAGGGTTTGTGAGCTACATTCCGAACCCTTGTTTAAAACCAAAAATTTGAAACTGTTCAAGAAAAGACTCCCATCTTACAGAGTGCTTGTTACCGTAAAGATACAAAAGGGAAATCTTTTTCCTCAGGCTTTTTTTTTTAGGCATTGTTTTCGAAAGCAAAAAAATTTTGAAACCGTCAAAAAAAAAAAACGGAGTCTTTCTGAAAGAAGATTTGCGGGTTATCTACTCGTGCAAAAAGACTAATTGAATGTCTTTGTTCTATTTTACCAAAATTTCAAAAAACTCCGATTTTTTTAAATGTTTTTAAACAACAAACAAAACTCTTCGAATACATCCCAAACCCCCCCAAACTTTAAAGCATTCGGCAAGAACACGGGGCGTTTTTAACTTGCATTCAGGAGTAATTGACCCTCTTCCACAGCCATTTTTTACTACCGCTGGCCTGCCATTTTGCCGCATTATCCCTAAAAGCACCCAAGCAAAACGGGTCAATCGGGCGAACCCGCCTATGACCAAAACGCACGAGCCCCCGGGTTATGACATGACTCAAAATATGTAACGATCATGCTTCCCCCTGCCCAGCTTGTATAAAATGAAAAAGTTTGGTTATGCTTGCCTTCTTCACGTCCTTTTTTAAACCTTCAACCTTTTTTGCTAAACACCCGCTATTGAAGAGAGACGACAGCCACTTAAATTTTAGGGGCGCAAAAACGCCACCATTTTTCAGGCACACCTCCCTATTTTTGGTGGTGGCTGGGGCGTTTGTCTTGTATAATGCTGTTATTGTTTTTTGGGTGTCGCGCTGTCATTTTTGTTTTTTTACTGAAAAAATAAACATATTCTGGACATTTTTTTTCTTAAAAAAATTTAAAAGGCGCCCCACCCCCCTCCCACCCTCCCCTGCTTGCCCCCACCCCACGCATGCACACATTTAAGACTTCAATGTTTTTAAAACTAAGTACCCCCCAAGTCACTCTAAGTCCCTCAATTTTTACTCAAGCGCTTTAAGTTATCCCAAGTTACTTTAAGTTTTTCTGAAGCGTCCTTTAAAGCACCTCAAGTTCTTCTCAACGCCTTTAAGTTACCTCAAGCATTTTTTAAGTTCTTAACTGAACGTCCTCAATCCCCTTTAAGTTCTTCCCCAATTTAACCTAAGACAAACTAATCACCCTAAACAACCAATTCTTTTTCAAGTTATCTTAAAATCAAAATCAACAAGTTTTTTTAAAAAGAAGCCAAATAGACACACACGCCTCAAAAAACGGGTCATTGGCGGTGTCTTGCTCATGTCAGGGGCGGAGGGGGTCGCATAGACTTAAAAAGTTTTTACATCGAAACAACCACATGATTAAATTCGGTCTAGAAATGTCTTTTAAGACTCAGTCTTTAATTATTGTTTCCATCATTTTAAACAAATAAAATCCCGGGCTATTTTTTCAAAAAAATTTAAAATATTATTGCTCAAAAAGGGGATCAAAATATCTTTTGGTTGGGGGTCCGGCACTGTTTTTTCGTCTTTTGCTTTAAGGTTGAGATTTTTTGGACTTTGTTTTTGGGGCGTTATATATTTTATAACCGAAATCCGCCCCCAGCAGCAAAAAGGACCCCAAAAAAAATACAACAGTTTTAAGTTCAATATTCCATAAAGGTTTTTGGTGCGTAAACCTTGAATAACTGGTTTTTATACTGGCAAAACTGTTGGGGGGTTTATTTTCATTATGAGCAATTTTCTGTGATTGAACGTAATTTTTTTTTTTGTTCCACCACAATTTTTTTTCCTGTCGCAATCGCCCGGGAGGGTTTTAGGGCCACTTTACCTGATTAACGTTTTCTGATTCTGAGTTTTTCGGGCTCGGTCATTTTGAAGGGAAAAATAAAATTTTTAAATGATTAAAAGTAATTAATCCCAAAATTAATGGCGATAACAAGCCAAATCTTAGTATAAATACACCAGAGACTCTAAGTTTTTGTTAAACTGGTCCGCTTAAATCATACATAAAACTTTTCAAACATGGGCAAATCTACGGACAGTTAGTGTACAAACTAAAAACCCTTTTTGCCCTACACTTTTTCCCTTCTTGACCCAAAGGGTGCGCTCATCCCCTGTTAGAATTTTAAAAAGTTTTGTGGCGACACTGTTTGAACGTTCAAATCTGAATTCATTCCGAGGAACGTTTTGTTTTTCCCCAATGCTGCCAAAAATAAAACCCTCCCCTTTTTTGGGCATAATAGCTGCCACAACCCGTCTTTTTAATCAAAGTTCAGGGGTTTAGCTCCCGAGCTGATAATCTGGGGTTTTCATGTTTTTATTAAAAAATTATTTTGTTTTTAAAAATGAGGGGGCCGAAAAGACGTTACAATCTGTTAACCTTTCTGCTGTTTTTTGGGGGCCTAAGATAGGAACACAATCTTGGAAAAGTTTGAAAAAATAAACCCAATCTTGGCAAACAACTTTGAGGATTCAGCAAAGCTAATTGCTACTTGCAGCTTCTTTTCACAAAGATTTCATTTAAAGCAAGGAAAAATTCCAGAAATATAAATATGTAAAAAAAAAATACATTTTATAAAAATGGCCCACTCGTAATGAGAAGGCGGCCGGGGGGAACGTTGCTTTTAGGGGGAAGAAATTACGCGTTAGTAAACGGGGGAAAGAGGGCAAAGGGGAAAAAGACATAACAAACTGGGGGGACAACTAGCTGCACAAAAGATAACTATGAAAAGCAGAGAATTGAGCATTTAGATTTTATTAAAACACACAAAAAACAGGGGCATGCAGTTTACACATTTAAAGAGTTGACAACAAAAAAGAAATTTTTTGTAACAGCAAACCATCGGACATGCCCCCACCAAAATTCAGTGATTTTTATCAGCCATCAAAAAACAAAAGATGCAAGAAATCGTGTTTATTGTCTTGGCATGATGTTTGGGAATTTTTTTGCTCAAAATTGGCTGAAAAAAAAGAACAAAACTATATTCACCAAAAGGGTATGGAAGGGAATCACGGGAATAAAAAACTAACCCAAGCACAGGACATGAAAAAACAGCAAAGGAATTTTTCTAAAAAAACATTTGGCAAATTTATTTTCCGCACCAGACAATACAGAACCACACTTTTTCAAACAACCTAAACACACCCCTCAAAGGACCTTCATTTTACCCTCTATACGATTTAGACGAAAAAAATTAAGACCACTTACATCATTGACATACTTCAAGAACAAAATGCGGAACCATTAACACAAAAAGTCTTCGCGTGCTGTTCCCTACAACTATACCAACGGGGGCCCTTAACTTTTTCCTCGCAGACAAGTCGAGATGGAAAAAAATTTAAAGGCCAAGTGAACAATTATTTTAAAACATAGATTACCATAAAAGAGCATTTCCGGGGGTTCACAGATCACAGGCTTTTGTTGAAACTTAACAAACGTTAGCTGAAAGACTTTTTTCCTCCATATCACAGAAGCTTATTGACAATTCCGCCACAGAAAGGGTTGAAGACTGCCCCCATTTTGCGCGCAAAGAAAAATAAGAATTTAAAGGACTAAAACCATACAAGCAATCAAAAGAAAACAATAAAGGTTTTGAAGGAGACGCAGTTTATCCGGCAAACAATTTCCATTTGGTTTTAAAGTAAGGGACCTTATTTACCGGGGGAAGCAGAAGGGGGACACCGCATCAGGGCAACAGTCCAGTTTGAGTGTTGACCTAGAAAAAAAAAAGAATTGTAAAAATGAATCCGCCTGTTTAATTTAAAGAGAAACGACACAACAAAACAACCCCTCCTCAAAAACTTTTGTGAAGGAAGAACTCAGATAACCCACCAACACAGTTCCCGTTCTTATTTTAATTTACGTAAATATATTTTAGTTTAAAATGGAAACCAGAAGGGAAACGCAGATAAACAAAAAAAAGGGAAAAGACTTCGAAATATACGGGGGCAGATTTGGGGGTTTTGATTTGGCAACATTTGGCGAGGGTTTATCAGCACAAGCAATGCCCAGCCCTACACCCCAAAAATCCAAATTTTGATTATCAAACATGGGGGAAAAAAATATCTGAAAAATAAAAAAAATTCAAGCGCTCAGCAAACATGAGAAAAAATTTTCTGAAATTTGGGGGTGATAATTGATTTTTTAAATAAAGTTAGAAAAAAAAGGGGCCTAATATAACCCAAGAAATATATAATTACCGTTTTGCAGTGCCCGATTTCATATGAAAACTCTGGGTTAACAAAAACACGTTTTTTTGTTTGTTCTTCAAAAAACTTCTTTTTTACCCAACCGTTGTGTTGATCTCATGTAGATTTGATCGCAGTTTTACTTGTCATGAGAAAAATCTTATTGCAAACAAAGTTCTTTGTATTGTCATTAAGTTTGACTGCACAACACGCGAGATATTCCCTTTGCTTTCTTAATGATTTTCTCCCTCAAAAATGACATTTTCGATCTTAAACCAAAAAAACCCCTTAATCACCTTTCCAGAAATTTCCTTCATCTTTCAAAACCTTTTTAGTAATTGATGAAAGGGAGCTTTAGGGTAATCAAATTTCAAAACCTCCCGCAGACCCTTTTTCCCTTCGATTTTTCCCGTCTTTATAATTCTTCAGTAGGGATATCAAACAAAACATCGTTCTGTTAAAAAACTCTGGACTCCCGGAACAAGGGGGTTTTAAAATATCATAAAGAAATTTTAACCAAAAGCTTTTATAATTCAAAAAAGGGAAACCCAATAAATACAGTTTTTTCCAATTTTGACTTTCTTTTTTTTCAACATTATGCCAAAAAGGTATCATGAAAACTTCTAAATCCGATAATTTTGTTTGGGGAATTGCAATTGCTTTCTTTTCCTTTTGGGGACCAATCTACATCTTTGCGCTTTTTGCGGATTCTCCATAGTCTTTCCGAAAAAGGGTTTTCATTAAATTGAAAAAATCTTTCTCTGAAGCTCTGGGATTTTTTCTAACAGTGTTCTTTTGATGTTTGGGGTTTATGAACTGTTCTTTATCAAAACAAATTTTAAAAGATGAACAGCTTTAAATTCAAACCAGCTTTAAATAAAAATTTTGGGAAGTCTGTAAACAACATAATTTTTTTTTTCCGCGAAAATTAGGCACAATTTAGGGGGGCCTGTTTTCGCCCTCTTAGGCTTTCTGCAGCAAGGATAGTCATTTTGCAGGTCATGGATTCAAAGGATATTCAAAAACAAAAATTCTAGAAATTTTCCACGCGTTGACCCGGCGCAAAAAGCCCAACCACTTTTAAAGCCTTTTGAATATTTTTTGGTTGTCTCTGTGGCATTTTAAAAATTGCGGAATGGAAGGTTGGCCCCGCCCTCCATACAGATTGTTTTCATCTAAAAAAAATAGAATTAACCTTTTACTTGGGGCATGTCGTCCAAGTAAATTTTTTGTTTTTTTTACATAAGAGCGACGCCAACTAATTCCCCCACGCAATCCGTTTTCAATCATCGAATCTTGGTAGGGGCGACAATAAATCAACTTAAATCCATAAACTTTTTGAAAACGCCCAGCCCCCGGGCCAGAAATGAAGCGCAGGATCCAGGCTATAATGTTTCATGCAGGGCTTTCTATAATTTTTCAAAAATATCCGCCAACAAACATACATCAGCCATCAAGTAGGAATCATGATAGTCTCCCATCGTTTTACAATCTAACTTCTGCCACGCATCTTGAGCATCTGGTAATCTGAATCACTGATGTCCTTTCCTCTAAGACTAGAAAAGAACGCGCCTTTAGGCGGAAGTGCATCTTCATCAAACCTTTCCCAACTGTTCATGTACTCATAAGGTAAACGCCCTTTCTAACGAGAGTTGGGTCAAAATATTCTTCCGTTATTGGGCAGGACTTTAAGGACATAGCCAGCGCCTCTAATGAACCCATCATGTTTGCATAGAGTCATAAAAAGACATATTATTTAAAGTGAAACACATGTACTTTTCTGATGACGTGCGATGCATGCTACCCTGAAGGCGCTGGTTACTGCTTGCATTAAAGGTGTGAGTCGTAACCTCGCAAGTTATGAAAGAAGATGGGCAGCATCCATGTCTTTGTTCAAACTTTAGTTGAAGATTGCATTTGTATGCGCTGCTCCTCTGAACTTTCCGCTAATGTGATCATGGTCTCTTACTGTCGGATTTTCTGCGTCTGATGAGAGGCCTAAACCGCAAATCCAACAGTGAGTGGCTGAGTCATACTGTTCTTGGTCTTCAGGCGCCATTATGATTTCAGATAAATTCAGATTATTAGAACAGCGTTACGCACTGCTGCATGCGTTTCTAAGAAGTATTCGTGCAGCATAGGCCCTCTATATAATTCTGGCTTTGAATGAACGCCATCCGACCTGACAATGATAAAGGCAAATGAACAGATCTGATGATTACTCATTAAGACTGTTTTTTCGAAGTTTTTGTGGGGTTGGGCCCTCATAAGGAACAATAAGCGACTCGAAGTCTGCGTAAACTACGTATGGAAATTTTTTGCAGTTTTTTCCAGTTCTTAAAACTAACTTTAGATCCAGGTGGAGGCGTAATTAGTTCTGTATTACAGTCAACTGGGCCGATACAATGTTTCTTATGTTCAAGCGCGGCTGGAGCGGATGGAATTCTTGTTAAACATTTTCTACAGAATTCTTGTTTGCGTCTTTGTTTTGAAGTATGCTGCATTAGTCTACTCATTGTTCGTATCAATGTGTAATGCGGTAGCCCTGTTGGCGAAGACATTAGGAGTAAGTCCACATGGCTTTTGGCTATTCGCCTATTGTTGGCTGCCTTAGACACCCTAATAGGCACCAAATTGTTTCCTCATCCACGTGTATACATTAACAGTATAGTATTTGTTTTTGTTCTTCAAACTGATCAATGGAATCCGTGCTAACAGGAAAGGATATTCCACTAAAGTTAAGATCATTGATGTAAGGTTCATAGTTATCCACTCTCTCTGCGTTTTTGCAACGTGATGCAACCTTGCAGAATACACCACATAAAACATTGTTGTCTGAATTCTTTATGTTTAGAACTGCTCTTTTTGCGGACTAATGCTGGAGGTAGTGGAATGTAAGCCTTGCCAACAATCGGCTCATACTTAGCCTGTTTTTATATCTGATCTCTAAAGACTCGTTCCTGACCAACCGGAGCCTCTCATTTTGGCTTCTTCAGCGGCCACATCAAACTGTGTAATGCAGTTGGTCTGCCCAACCGGCGTTAAGTCATTACGAGAAAGAATAACCTGTTGTTTAAGTCGAGACCCAGACTTCTAGATTTCTTCATTTATTGTTATATAGTCGATTAAAACAGCTAACTGTACTTTAACTGGCGGGTCTATTGTTAGTTTATCTGGAACTTGAGAAATAGCGTGAACAAACACTTGCCTGTACGTTTGTTGGATCAACGACTTCTAGATTAATATCATTCAAAGCTTTTGACAAACGCTCTCCCTCAAGCATTCCTTCAAACAATTCGTCTGGTCCTTCATATGTCTTAGCCATGTGAGTTTCTTTCTAACTCAAAATATTTATTTAAATTTAAAAAAATAATTAATCAATATCAACGGTCTTTTTGTGCTGGGACTCATAAGCTAAAGTATAAACACCCTTTGGCGTTGTTAATGTGAGCTGTTTAGAACAGAGTTTAATGTCTCGTTTACTTTTTTAAGCATTCCTTTTTTATCTGCTCGGCGTCCTGGCTGTTGAGAACAAACTTGCCCTCGCCTTCTTGAAGATCAAACTTTGTCTTTTATAGTCATCAAAATCAGCCTGTAAACGACTAATTCTTCATCCGTGATGTTTGATTCAACTAGCGCTTTATTTATTATCAGTTTAAACGAACTAAGTTTAGCTGTTATTAGTTGAACCATAGCTGTGTGCTTTTGGAGTTTAGTTTTTAATTTTTTGCCAGCAGCACTTACAGCTAATGAACACAGGCCAAGAGCTAAAGACAAACCGCCTAGAGGTAAAGCTGCGGGTGCGCCAAAACCTGTTCTAAGAGACCGACACTTGTTCCTGCTGATAGAGCACTTACAGGTTGATGCTCCAGTATTAACATATGTAACAGCATTACAGGCAGCAGAATACCTTCGTTTGGTTTTGCTGTATTTTGAAAGGTCCTGCTCTAGTTTTTGTTGCATTTGTGTAATGTTGGTTAATCTGAAGGTTTTTACAGCAGAGACGACCCTGGGGCCAATGTTGCCTTCTATAGCAGCAGAGACGACCCTGGAGTCGATGTTGCCTGCTATCTCTTCTGTAGGTACTTTTGGATAAACGTCAACAGGCATGCTTTTTTAAAAAGTAAAAAATAATTTAGTAATCTATATCTTTTAATCTGTTATCTTTAATATTCACTGTGTATCAATTAATAAAAACAAATGTACATTAAGTGGTTTATCAGCATCTTTTTCTTCTCAATTTGAATGTTTATTAACGTCTATAACTTTTCTCCACTTCCATGCAACTGATTATCCTCTGTTGACCTTGTTGTTAAATAATCGTCAAGCCTAACACTGTGAAGGTGTAGATCTTTAGACACAAGGTCTGCTGTTGGACTTTAACCCCTCCCACCCCCAAACAATTTTCTTATTTCGTCAAAATGCTGATAAGGTCTAAGTCCGCTAGCATAGATTTGGTTAGGACTACCATCAATCGAACATTGTACTTTCGTTATTTTTGGATTAAAAAACTTTTCACTTGCTCTACGTATGGTTCTTCATCTTCACACAGCAATAAAATACCTTTAAGCGATTTTACTGTGACACTAAGATTAAAATTCCATATAGCGTCTGCCCTGCTTTAGGATATGTTGAATGATGACGCACTGCTTCGTAATATGTTATAAATTGTGACTGATATTGTTGCCCAATCAGCCTTGCTAAATTAGGATGCTAACAACATCAAACTCTAACAAGATGTCAGAAATGCTGTACTTGCTTCGGTGTCTGTGATCTGATAACGCGTTTGTATTCGTTAAAAGTTAGTTCGTATGACATCTGTCTTGTAATGCTCCTTGAAAGTATGGCGCATGCGCTTTTAACAACTCAAAATCTAAGGGAATGGAAAAGCGATTTCCATACGCAAAATTAGAGCTAAAGACTTTTTGCTGCTTTTTTCACCTGCGCCGAGTTCGCGCCTATTCTAAGTTTTAGTGCTCTTCATTCCGATTCCTTGAAACGCAAGATCATCCCTTTCATTCGCGGTTAGCCATAGATCAGAATAGGTTTAAAAATATGTCTGCATTGTGTAAAGAAAATATTTCTTGCCCCTCAAGTTTTATAGAAATTTTCTTAACGATTGCCCGTCCCAGATTCTGGACAACTGTTCTGGTTGGGTCTGTTGTTGAAGTGAGGTCTATTTGAAAGTAAGTCGTGCAGAGCCTGGCACAATCATTTCATCCGCTCCCAAGTCTGGAAATCTGCAGTAAGAATTTGATCCGCATCAATAGTAGACGATTATTTGGAACAGTAATATTCCGTTTATTTCCCTTCACGCCAAAGGGCTCTTTCAGTCTTCTATGCGGGTCAAGAATTGAACCATATACTATTGGCATTTTTTATAAACAAAATAAAAAGTTTATTATTTAAAACCATGGCGGGAATTGAAGAATGAAGAAGATTATGATGTTTCTGATCCTAAAGACGCCGCGAGTGAAATGACTCCTTTGACACAGCATCGCTCAATGGCCTCAATGTGGCATGAATTAACAGAACCTAAGGTCAGAGCATTTTACCAAGAGTTACGCCTAGAACCTCCCGAATTATAGCCCCTGATGATTTGAAGTAAAAGGTGGCCATTTGTATGTGAACAACGATCAAGGACAGCGTGTTCCGCTTACAGATAAACGAGACCCATCAAAGTTTGTAAGCATAAGTACAATTAAACAAAGACTTAAAGTGAGCGAACGAAATCGCCTTGGCATTGTTGAACCAAAATCAGATGAGGATGAAGTTGCTAAACACCAAAACACGCACAAAACACAAACCTAAAGATTTAATTCAAACAGCGGACGAAGTAATAAATACAATAGGACAGAACTCACTGAAGAAGAAGAAACAGCATTAAAAACTATAAACGAACCACGGATACCTGAGAGAGAATTATTAGCCCTTGATCGTGCTTTAAGAGCCATCCGGGGGAATTATTAAACAATTTAGCAAAACTGACTGAAGTAGAGGAACATATAAAAAGAGAAAAAGAAAAACTCGCTGATGCTGACGACGCCAACTTAGGGCGTGATGTTAAAAGAAAGAATAGAACAAAGACTAGATGAACTTAATATAGAAAGATTAGCTAGACTAGAAGTGTTGAATACTAACCGAGAACAATTAAAAACTCAAGTGAGCGAATAAGAGAAACTATCCAAAAATTTTATATGAAAACACAACACTAGCAGAAAGAATAAAAAACGCTGTTTAGAGTGCAAGGTGTCACATTAGCAAGCGTTATAACAGCTTTAGGATTTGCAATAAGTACACTGGTAATGGCTATTACAGGTGGGCGGCGTTGGGTCAGTGCCTCCATCTCCTCCACCTGATAAATCATGGGTAAAAAAACAGCTTGATCATCTTGCGAGTTTATTAAAAAAATTAGCCGGTAAAGCTATAGACTCTTTACCTGGTATATTAGGGAGTATTGTTAGCTGGCTTTTGTCTACTGCAAGCAAAGTAGTTGGCTTTATGGCTGAGCACTTATGGGCATTAGTTCTCTTAATAGTTGGGTTAATATTTAGTAAGATAAAGACCACGTAATCCTATGCCATTAATACAACAACAAGCGCTGTCTTTTCATATTCATGGTCATTATTTTTTTGACGGTCTTTGGGCTTTGGACCTCGGGATTGGGTGACTTAATCTTGGGTGTTTTTTAATTGTTTGTAATATTACTGGCTCAGAATTTATGTCGTTTTTTCAAACCTTCTGTTCATTGCCTGCCACAAGGATTTCATTGTTGTAGTTTATTATTGTACCTATCTGGAGTCTGAGGTCAGAAGGCAGCATGTATAACCAGCGCCAACAGCAAAGTCTACTTTTGATCTGCGTATTGTAAAACATTTGGTACCTTTTTATACTTGAAGGTAAATCAACTGTAGAATTAATAGCATCCTCTAAATTTGCTAAGTATTGTTTTTTGTGCATCAAAACCAGTAGAAGGATCAGTTATGCTCGATCTTGTTTGTGCTTGCGAACCTAGCAAACACCAAACGTAAGTACGAATAGAGTCGTTTATTCGTTCTATTCCCGCTCTAGTTAGGCCCTTAGAAGTGTCTAAGATAAATGTTGTCCATGCTGTTTTATGCTCTTGCTCTATGGACCCTAGGTGAACAGTTGTGCCTGAAGAGAAAGATGTGTAAGGAGGATCCCAGTCATAGTTATACTTTCTGTGCACGCCCCAAAAATAAAGGGTGCCTAAGCCATGATTAAGATCCAACTTTTGTCTAAAGTCTGTCTTAACATTAATATTGAATTCGTTACAGATCCTTTCAAAAGCCTTCATGTCTATTCTGTTGCTGAATGGATTAAACGTTTTGTCATTTGGTAATGGCGCTTGCAGTTCTGTCAAAATACGTCTAAAGGTGTAATAGAAATGAAATCTGTACACTGACCTCACCAAAGGATCAGGATGATTTAAGTGATCAGCATACGCCACTCCACACCCGGTTGATGCACAAAACACAGCGAAGTTTAACTGGTTCTGATACAACTGCATCGGATGACTAAACCACACTTCCGGATGCGGTCGTTTTTAATAGGAGGGTTAAGATATCTGTTTAATGGCGTACTCACCTTTACTTGAAAGCGTCAGACTGAGTCACAGAAATGACAGGGTGTCAGTTGTTATATTTTAAGATTGTAGTGCGGCCCAACAGAATATTTTGCATTAGTATATTTAAACGCACTCATTTTATTTCGTTTAAAAAATGTTTGTAACAATAACAACTCAAAGCCGTCCCTTCGTTTTTAGAGCATGCTGTTTAAGAACGATTGCGGAACCAAAATGTCGCACTCCATGAAATATTCTACAAAGTCGTATGGTTTAATATAACTGAATCCAGGAAGAATAATAAGGTTCTAAAAGTTGACAAATCAGGGAACAAAGTTAGCCAGTTAACCATACCTGATGGTTTTACGGGTTTTGCTCACTAAAAGAAGAAATGAGTAACTTCGACATTACTCTCAAACTTAACAATGCAAATCTAAAAACAATGTTATCATTCAAACCTGAAAAAGAAGAAGTAGGTTACTATTTTGATAGAGAGCTAGCTAAAATGTTAGGCTTTACAACTGGCAATCGACCCACTCATAGTTTTAGAGTTGCGCCAGACAAAACTACTTATGAGGGGAAAGTCCGCTCGATCTTGCATTACATTCATTACTCTATGTTCATTGGATGAGCTGAGCACTGATGAAAACGTATATGATGGAAGGCCCTCAACTGTTTTAAGAGCTCTTCCATCAGGGAAAGCTGCATATTGCGATTATGAAATTATACAATTCCCTAATTTACAGTTTAAAAGATTAGTTTGTGGGAGGGTTGGATCATTTAATATAAAAATCAAAGACAAAGCAGGAAAAGTTGTGAAATGTGATAACCTACACATTGTTTTAGAAATAAAATAATACGTTACTAAAAAATAATGTCGCGTGGGCCAGAAGAATCGGAGTTACATTAGCGCCTGTGAGGTGTATAACTTTAGAATTAAAAAGACCTTGCAGACGTTACAGACTTTGAACAAAATGGTGAGATAGGCGCTTTGTAGGTTTTGAGTACACTAAAGATGGTGATTATAAACGCAAAGAGTTGGCGACAGCAAAAGGTTTCCTAAACTAGAACAACTGCGCATCTACAGGCAAATAAAGTTGGCCAGTATGAATATAAAATAGTTCGAAAACCTGACAGCAAATGGCACTTAGAACCATATTTAGAATGGGACATAAAATTTGAATTCAATAAGCCCATTACATTTTTAACCATCAAAAAAATTTAAGAAAAGCATTCAACTCAGGCCCTTTACATGTAAGTCTTATGCCAAGGACAAAGTCGAAAAGAGATTGAAATAAAACCGTATGGGAATAAACAGTACATCCTCCACAGAAGAGAATCAGTTTTTTTAAAGATGCTTCTACAAAATATACAGTTCATTCCGCAAATGAATTAGGAGACACGTTCACAATGTTATTATTTGAAATTTCTGTCTAAAAGATGTGGAGAGGGATGGGTTGTTTGGGCGTTAAGTGACGTCCTTCTAAAAGGAATTCTAATTAGCTGGCAAAACTTAGACGTTGACAGTCTTAAAGTTACTGTCGTCGTTCTTACGACGGTGGGGGGATTAAGGTCGTTACAACCATGACAAAATCAATATTAGTCTAAATAGAACAATCTTACAGCACTGAATTGATTAATAATTACACATTTAGATCTTATAGGGTTTTATTATACTGAACAAGTTTTGTACAGAGAGCATGATAAAACATAACTGGATTAGATTAAGTTCTGTTTAAAAACTATGGAGCAGTTAAACTTTATGACAAAAACCCCTCATTGTTCATTAATTTGTGGACAAACTGGTTGTGAAAAACAATTATTTATCCTCAACCTGTTACAACAGTTTATCGTTATAATTTTGATCATATTGTGATTTTCTGCCCAACACTTAAATGGAACAAAGCATATCATGATAGAAGGTTTATGTGGACTGATTGATAACATATTTTTAGTTGATCCCAGCAATAAACTGAGTGAATGTTTTGAACACTTTTATAGATTGTTTGAGGAACGCAAACTATTTATATAGATGACTGTTCAGCAGTAAAGAGCATAGTTAAAAAAAAAAAACTTTGTCAAAACTAGCCTTTAGTGGAAGACATGCTGGAATAAGTGTGTGGATTTTATGTCAGAAATATAACTCAGTTTTTAAAAGACTTTAGAGACAATTAAAGACTGTAGTTTATTTCACATTAAAGACAGAGATCATTTGATGAATGTTTGCGTGAAAATGATGTTATTGAAAACGATCAAGAAAAACATAGGATCAAACAAAAATTAAAATCTGAAAAGTTTAGTAAATTAGTATGAAAACGGATAACTCTACACAGTATGTTTGTTTGTAGGGTCGTTATTTTTTGGTTATTGAAGTCTTACTTTGCCAGAGAACAGTAAAAAGCTCATTCTGGAGTCACCCGGTCGAAACTGGTTAGACCGGGTGAGCCAGAATGAGCTTTTTACTGTTCTCTCTGGAACATCAACTATAAGTGCACTATCGGCAGGGACAGTGTTGGTTACTTAGCAACAGGTGTTGGTGCACCGTTAGCTTTACCTCTAGGCGGGGTGTCTTTAGCTCTTGCCTGTGTTCATTAGCTGTAAGTGCTGCTGCAAAAAATTAAAACTTAAACTCCAAAAGCACACAGCTATGGTTCAGCTAATAACAGCTAAACTTAGCTCGTTCAAACTGACATAAATAAAGCGCTAGTTGACTCAAACATCACTGATGAAGAATTTAGTCGTTTACAGCCGATTTTGATGACTATAAAAGACAAAAGTTTGATCTTCAAAAAAAGGCAAGGCAAGTTTTTCTCAACAGCCAGACGCCGAGTAGATAAAAAAGGAATGTTTTAAAAAAAGTAAACGAGACATTAAACTCTGTTCTAAACAGCTCACATTAACAACATCAAAAGGCGTTTATACTTTAGTTTATGAGTCCAAGCACAAAAAGACCGTTGATATTGATTCTGAATAATTTTTTTTTAATTTAAATAAATATTTTGAGTTAGAAAAGAAAGCTCAACATGGATAAGATATATGAAGGACAAGACGAATTGTTTGAAGGAATGCTTAAGGGAGAGCGTTTGTCAAAAGCTTTAAATGATATTGATCTAGAAGTCATTGATCCAACAAACGTACAGGCAAGTGTTGTTCATGCTATTTCTCAAGTTCCAGGTAAACTAACAATAGACCCGCAAGTTAAAGTAATGTTAGCTGTTTTAATCGATTATATAACAATAAATGAAGAAAATCTAGAAGTCTGGGTCTCGACTCAACAACAGGTTATTCTTTCTCATAATGACTTAACGCCAGGTTGGGCAGACCAACTTCTTGCACAGTTTGATGCGGCCGCTGAAGAAGCCAAAATGAGAGGCTCTGGTTGGTCAGAGGGCGAAGTCTTAGAGATCAGATTAAAACAGGCTAAGTATGCACCGATTGTAGGCAAGGCTTACATTCCGCTGCCCCCAGCATTAGTCGCAAAAAGAGCAGTTCTAAACATAAAGAATTATTCAGACAACAAATGTTTATGTGGTGTGTTCTTGCAGGCTGCATTACGCCCGTAAAAACGCAGAGAGAGTATCTAACTATGAACCTTACATCAATGATCTTAACTTTAGTGGAATATCCTTTCCTGTTAGCGTGGACAAAATTGATCAGTTTGAAGAACAAAACAAACCAATAGCTGTTAATATCTACACATGGGATGAGGAAACAAATCTATTGCCTATTAGAATATCCAAAAACAGCCCATCGATTGGCGAACCAGACAAAAGCCATGTTTGACTTACTACTGATGTTTTTCGCCAACAGGGCTGCCCATTACACATTGATACGAGCAATGAGTAGACTAATGCGGTATACTTCAAAACAAAAAAAATAAAACAAGAATTCTGTAGAAAATGTTTAACAAGAATTCCATCTGTTCAAGCTGTGAGTGAACATAAGAAACATTGTATCGGCCCAGTTGACTGTAATACAGAACTAATTACCCCCCACCCGGATCTAAAGTTAGTTTTAAGAACTGGAAACGGCTGCAAAATTCTCCATACATTGTTTACGCAGACTTCGAGTCGCTTATTGTTCCTTATGAAGGCCCAACGCCACAGAAACTTCCTAAAACAGCCTTTGTGAGTAATCATCAGATTTGTTCATTTGCCTTCATTATTGTTAGGTCGGATGGCGTTCATTCAAAGCCAGAATTATATAGAGGGCCTAATGCTGCAGAATACTTCTTAGAACGCATGCAGCAAGTGCGTAACGCCTGTTCTAATAATCTGAATCTCTCAGACATTATTATGACTCCTGAAGATCAACAACAGTATGACTCAGCCACACATTGTTGGATTTGCGGTTTAGAGCTAACGCCAGGACTTGCAGAAAATCCAACAGTAAGAGACCATGATCACATTAGCGGAAAGTTCAGAGGAGCAGCGCACAGTAAATGCAATCTTCAACTTAATTTGATCCTAAGACATGGAGGCTGCCCATCTTCTTTCATAACTTGCGAGGTTACGACTCTCATCTTATAATGAAAGCAGTAGACGGCGCCTTCAGGGTAACATGCATTGCACAGTCATCAGAAAAGTACATGTGTTTCACTTTAAATAACATGTCTTTTTATGACTCTATGCAACACATGATTGGATCATTAGAGTCACTGGCTATGTCCTTAAAGTCCTGCCCAATAACAGAAGAATATTTTGACCCAACTTGTTAGAAAGGGCGTTTACCCCTTATGAGTACATGAACAGTTGGCAAAGGTTTTGACGAAGATACACTTCCACCTAAAGATGCGTTCTTTTCTAGTCTTAGAGGAAAGGGCATCAGTGATTCTGATTACCAGCATGCTCAAGATGCGTGGCAGAAGTTAGATTGTAAAACGATGGGAGACTATCATGACTCATACTTGATGGCTGATACATGTTTGTTGCGGACATTTTTGAAAATTATAAAAAGACCTGCATGAAACATTATAGCCTGGATCCCGCGCATTACATTTCTGCGCCCGGAATGAGTTGGGACGCTTTCTTAAAGTTTACTGGAGTACAAATTGATTTATTGTCAGATTTACCAATGCTTCAGATGATTGAAAACGGATTGCGTGAGGAATTAGTATGGCGTCGCATCATTACTGTAAAGCAAACAACAAATACTTGGACGACTATGATCCAAGTAAAAGGTCTAACTATCTCATGTATTTAGATGCAAACAATCTGTATGGTTGGGCTATGGCGCAATCACTTCCATTACGCAACTTTAAAATGCACACAGAAGACAATCCGAAAAATATTCAAAGAGCATTAAAGTGGTTGAACAGTTTTGACGCCAGATCAACAGCGTGGTTTCATTCTAGAAGTTGACTTAGAATATCCTCAGGAACTCCATGACCTGCATAATGACTACCCATTAGCAGCAGAAAGTCTAAAGATGGCAAAAACAGAGCCGCCTAAACTTGTGCTTAATCTTCGAGACAAAAAAAATTATGTCTGTCATTACAGACTTCTACAATTTTATTTAAGACATGGTTTGAAGTTGACGGCTGTTCATCGTATAATTGCTTTTGATCAAGAACAGTTCATGAAACCATACATCATGAAGAACACTGATCTTAGAACTAAATCCGCAGATGCTTCAGAAAAATACTTTTTCAAGCTGATGAACAACAGCTGTTTCGGAAAGACTATGGAAAATCCGCACAAGCGTAAAGATGTTAGATTGGTCACCAGAGAGAACGAAGCAATTAAGCTGACTTCAAAACCTAATTATCAGGACTTTAGAAGATTTCATGATCACCTTTTTGGCATAATGATGAAAAAAAAGACAGTCAAATTGGACAACCTGTATTTATCGGGTTTACTGTTTTAGAATTATCAAAGCTTTTGATGTTAGAATTTCTTTATGACTACTTTAAACCCTCGTATCCAGAGTCCAGAGTACTTTACACAGATACAGACAGTTTTGTTATAGATATCCCTACTGAAGACATCTATAAAGACATGGAAATAGAAGTGGCTAAATGGCATGCGGGATGGTATGATACATCTGATTACCCTAAAGATTCGCCTTTACATTCAATTACTAATAAGAAGGTTTTAGGAAAGATGAAGGATGAATTATCTGGAGGGGTGATTAAGGAGTTTATTGGTTTAAGGTCGAAAATGTACAGTATTTCGAGCCAGGAGAAAACCATTAAGAAAGCGAAAGGAATATCCCGCAGTGTTGTGCAGTCAAACATATCGCATGACAACTACAAAGAAGCATTGTTTGGCAATAAGACTTTTCATCATGACAACGTAAAACTGCGATCTAATCTACATGAGATCAACACAACTGTTGTAACAAAGAAGTCATTAGATAGAACAAACACAAAACGTGTGTTTGTTAATCCCGAGTTTCATATGCAATCGGACATTGGAGAACAGCATAATTATATATCTTCTTTGTCCGCGGGTTCGGGTTTATATTTTTCCCGAAGTTTATCTATAAGCTCAATCGCATCAATATCCAATTCATTCAAAATTTTTCTCATGTTTGCTTGATGTGCTCGAATTTTTTTTTTTTATTTCAAGATATTCTTTATCCCATTTTTGATAATCAAATTTGGGATTTGGGGTTGTAGGTGATCTGGATGCATTGCCATGTCCTGATGAGTCTTCGCAAATGTTGCCCTAATAGCAGAATTCAAATCAAATGATTCCCGCATCAATTCCAAGGGCTCTGCATTTATCATTCTTGTTTCCGGTTTAGTTCCATGTAAGAATTCTTTCTTCTGTGCCTCAATACGTAAGGCTTCTTCGTTGTGAGCTTCCATTTTTAACTCAAATATATTTACGTAAATTAATTAAAGCGGAACTGTGTCTGGTGGGATTATCTGCAGTTCTTCCTTCACAAAAGATCTTTGAGGAGCTGGTTGTTTTGTTGTGTCAGTTTCTCGTAAATAATACACGGGCGGATTCATTTTTACAATTCTTTTTATTTCATATGGATCAACACTCCAAACTGGATCGGTTGCCCTGATGCGAGTGTCCCCTTCTGCTTCCCCCGGTAAATAAAGGTACCTTACTTTTAAACCAAACGGTAATAGTTTGCCGGATGAAGACTCTCCTTCAACAACATCTATTGTTTGTTTTTTTTTGATTGCTTGTACTGGTTTTTAGCCCTTTAAATTCTTCATTATTCATTGCGCGCAAAACTGAGGGCAGTCTTCTAACCCATTCTGTGTTGCGAGAATTGTCAATCAGCTCTCTGTGATACTGGTAGGAAAAAAGTCTTTCACATAACTGTTTGTTAAAGTTTTCAACTAAAGCCTGTGATCTGTGAACTCCTGGAATGCCTCTTTTAATGGTAACTCTATGTTTTAACAATAATCGATTCACTTGGCCTTTAAATTCTTTTCCATCATCGACTTGAATCATGCGAGGATAAGTTAGCGGGCCTCGTTGGTATATCAGTTGTATGGCGACAGCAACAGCAGAAGCACTCTTTTGTGTTAATGGTTCTGCATCTTTGTATCTTGAAGCTATGTCAATGACTGTGAGGGCGTACTTAAATCTTTTTCGTCTAATCGTATCATGGGGTAAATATAGAAGGTCCATTTGATGGGTGTCGTTCGTATTGTATTCACAAAGTGAGGTCTCTGTATTCGTCTAGGGGCAGGTAAATAAATTTGCCAAATAGCTTGTTTAGATAACCATTCCTTTGCTGTTTGTTCACTGACTCCCGCTGCTTGGCTTAGCTTTTTTTTGCCGTGATTCCCTTCCAATATCCTTTTGGCGAATAATAGATTTTGTTCATTTTTATTCAGCCAATATTATGTGCAACAAAATACACAACGGTCATACCAAAGACGATAAACACGATTTCTTGCATCTTTTGTTTTTCTGATGGCTGATAAAAGTCACTGAATTTTGGTGGGGGCAATGTCTCGATTGGTTTGCCTGTTACAAGATAATATTCTTTTATTGCTTGATCAACATCTTTAAATGTGTAAGCCGCATGGCCCTGTTTTTTCAGTTTGTCGTTAATAAAATCTAACTGCTCAATTCTCTGCTTTTCATAGTTATCTTGTGCTGCGGCTAGTTGCTCCATAGCTTTGTTATGTCTTTTCTCTCACCGTCATCCCGCAGTTTACTAAACGTGTAATTACTTCCGCTAAAAGCAAGCGCATTAACCACAGCGCCGCCTATCATCATTACGAATGAAGCCATTTTATAAATGTATTTTTTATTTTACATATTTATACTGTCTGGAATTATTCCTTGCTTAACTAGAAAATCTTTCGTAGCAAACGAAGCTGCAATGATAGCAATCAGCTTTGCTGAATCCTCAAAGTCTAGTTTGCCAAGATCTGCTGGTTTAATTTTTAACAGGCTTTTACCAAGCATTGTGTATCCTATACTTAGGCCTCCAATAACAGCAGAATGGTATACAAGATTGGTAACAGTCTTTTCGGCGCTCATTTTTAAAAACAAAATAATAATTATATTTAGTAATAAAACATGAACGCCGATGATCTACTAAACATTCCTGAACCTATGATTACAAATGACCAAGTTAATGACCAAGCTATTATGCCAAAAAGAGAAAGACTGTATTCTTTGGCAGCATGTGGAAAAACAAAACAGTTCCTTGGAAATGAATTCAGCATAGAACAAATTCAACAAATGTCGCCACAAGACATTGTAAAGTATCATAACAGGTATGAAGCGCAACTAGGATCAAGAATGGTAAAAAGTGTCGGGCAAACGGTTCTTAGTTTGTACACTAAACTAGTCAGTAGATTTGCTCCCATTGATTCTGAACAAGATTTTATGTATGATTTAACGCAGGATCCAGTTTTAACAAAGACATTAGAGTCTCTAGGATGTGATCTATACTACAGATTTGGAACATTACTGTCGCCATTAATCATGGGATTAATTACTTTTAATCATATAGATTTTATTTCCCTTAAAAATGACCAAGCCAGAAAATCAGCAGAATCAGAAAACATTGAATCAGGTGGAGAAAGTGTGCAGTAAGAAGCTTTCTTATTCTGGACGTGTTGCAGCAGGGAAAAAATTAGCAGAGTGGAACAAACAAACAAAATTAAAGTTACAAGCACATAATGAAAAAGTGCTAGAGCCGCAGCCAGTTGTTTTAATGCCGGCATTGAGTTATTAGAGTCTCTAGGATGTGATCTATATTACAGATTTGGAACATTACTGTCACCATTAATCATGGGATTAATTACTTTTAATCATATAGATTTTATTTCCCTTCAAAATGACCGAGCCAGAAAATCAGCAGAATCAGAAAACATTGAATCAGGTGGAGAAAGTGATGAGTAAGAAGCCTGGGCGCGTTGCAGCAGGAAAAAGATTAGCAGAGTGGAACAAACAAAAAAATTAATGTTACAATCACAGAATGAAAAAGCGCCAGAGCCGCAGCCAGTTGTTTCAATGCCAGCTTTAAAAACACCAGAACAAGTTGATCCTACAGCAACGCCAGGGTTGCCTACACCACCAAAGTCTTCACGGAATTTTCTTAAAACAATTGTCATTTTTGGCAGCATTGCTACTGCTGGGGGTGGTTATTACGGTTATAAAATATATAAACAAAGACACCAAAAACCAAAGCAGTCCAAACAATCTCTGCCACTAAATACAAAATCCGAACACAAAAGTATGCCAGAACTGCCAACAACAAAAGATCATTTTGATCCATTTCAGATGCAATAATATTTTAAAAACTTAATTTTAAAATTTTTTGTTTTTTTGATAAAAATAGACCATGGCGGATTATTATTTGTTTAAAATGGAGTCAGTAAATAAAGACATGGAGTCTATAAAAGACATTTCCATAGACCAGAATTGTAATCAATGCGGTTGCTTACGATGTAAGAACTTCATTAAGATCTATGCCGACCGATCTCGCGCCAATGACGCTGAGCAAAACATCCTCGACGATGACGCGTTTTTTGAGGCGTGTGTGTACTATATTAGGCATCTACTATTTAAGATAAAAACATAGATTGTATTGTTTTTTTGATAATTATAAGATAACTTAAATAAGAACTTGGTTGTACTTAGAGGATGACTTAATTACAATCTTGAGGTGACTTGAGTAAGAACTTGAGGATGACTTGAGGACGACTTGAGTAAGAACTTAGAAGTGACTTGGGGCGACTTGAGGATGACTTGAGTAAGAACTTAGAAGTGACTTGAGTAAGAACTTGTGGATGACTTGAGGATGACTTGAGGACAACTTGAGTAAGAACTTAGAAGTAACATGGGGTGACTTGAGTTAAGAACTTAGAAGTGACTTAGAAGGGTGGGGTGGGGTGGGGTGGGGTGTGTGTGTGCTGTGTGTGTGTGCGCGCACCTTTGATTATTTATAAGAAACAGATGTCCAGAATATAATATAGTTATTATCAGTAAAACAACAAAACAACAACAATGACAGCAGCAACAACAACAACAATAACAGCATATATACAAGCACGATCGCACGCACACACGCACACACACACACAAGATAGGGAGGTGCGTGCATGGGGAAATGTGAAAGGGTTTTATGGTTCGCGCTTGAGCGCCGTAAATTCAAGACGGCTGTCGGTCTCTCTGTCAACTGAAGATTATTCAAAGCAGCCACCAAGTGCATTTATCAAAAGCTTGATTTTATAAACAAGACAGTTGAATAAAGTACACTCTGTGGCCGCCTAAAAAGGCAGCCAAAGTACAAAGGAGGTGTGCAGGTTTCTGTGAGTTGTAACAAAAGATTGCAAGTTAACTTTTGACTCGGCTTTTAAGTTTTTCACTCCCCTGTTCATCAAGATTCTGATCTACCTTTCTACATATTGCTAAATAAAGATTGGCGCTCCTACTGGAGCACTGGCTTGGCAGAGTACCAGTTCCCTCTGACGTAGAACTCCTAAAATAATCCCTTCATCGATCGGCTGGCAGATGACCTTTGACCGCTCCTACTAGACCGCGACCGTCTTCTTTGACACCAATCATGATCGTTACTATATTTAGATGCTTACACACAGTCCAAACACTGAAGCAGGTCGCGCAACTGCTTGTAGCACTCAAATAGGTCAGCCAGTGTGAAGCTGGGACTGTGTTGAGACGCGCTTGGCTTCAAGACCGGTTTTGGAGTGCGGCGAATAAACGTTTCCTTTCGCAACTCCGGCTTTTTGAATAAAACAGTGCCATTTTTTAAAATAGAATCATTTCTTCAAAAGTTAAAAGCTTTTCAAAGTTAACACCATCTCTTTCAAATATATCAGCTAAATCTCTGTCTTGAATCAACAAGCTTTCAAGGCGCTTGTGTAGTTTATCAATAGTAGGTTCTCGTTTTTCTTTCTCCTCGCCTTCCAAAAAAGCAATACTTCTCTTTAACTTATGAAGTAAAGAACTGGGCCCGCCTGATTTTCGTTTGTTTAGATACTCCGTCATACACTTGTATTAAAACACATGATCACCGATAGCTGTTCCTCTGTAAACAAAACACGACCGTCTGCATTGAAAGTCATGGCTAAACTGAGAGGCGTTGGTTGGAAATCGTCATGTCCGGTCACGTGGTAAGTAATCAGGTGTCGACCTAATGACCGGTCTCTGCAGTATTCGGATAGTGCGGAGTCCTTAGGCAGGTCGACAATTAGCAATTAAAGGCTTACCTGCTCCACCGTGTGTCTGGGGTGTGTTCAGCAACTGCTGCTTTTCCCCTACGTTACTCTATGGGGTGTGTTCAGCCGTTGCTGCTTTCCCCCTACGTTACTCTCTGAAAAGTTTAGTAAATTAGTATGGAAAACGGATAATCCTACACAGTATGTTTGTTTGTAAATAATCGTTATTTTTTGGTTTATTGAAAAAATGTGTGATGGATTATCATTTTTAATTCATTGTTGAAGTCTTACTTGTCAGAGAACGGGAAAACACGGATTCAAGGCCGGCCGCTCGAAACCGTTAAGACCGGTTGAGAGCGGGTGAGCTTGAATCCGTGTTTTCCCGTTCTCTCCTGTCCCTTGACGACACCTTGCACTGTGACTGAAGACAGGGTTTACAACCAGCTGTCTCTGGACAGCGCTATGTCCCTTGCGGGCTGTTCTATTCGATTCATATTTTGGTATTGTCCAATCACATATTCGAAAAGAATATTACCAAATGTTCACAATAAATGTTGCACATTCACTCGTAACGTGTAATTGTTGATTGTTATATTGCAAATCCAAACAGTACAACAACCTATATCTACATCATGGTTCTCATGCTGGTTACTATTTGAAAAATATTTATTTGTGTTTTTGGCTGTAATGTCTGAAGAAGATCTATCTATCTCTCTGCCCCCTCCTATATCTCTCTCCCACTCTCTCTCTTTATCTCCCTCTCTCTCTCTCTCTCTCTCTCTCCCCTCTCTCTCTCTCTCTCTCTCTCCACACACACACACACACACACACACACACACACACACACACACACACACACACACACACACACACACACACACACCTTCTACGATGAGCTGCAACAAGTAAAGCGTTCCCATGGAGGTCAAAATAAACGCTTCAAAGACACTCTCAAAACACCCTTAAAAGCGTTTAACATCAACACATGGGAACAAACTGCTATGGATCGAGCTGGATGGCGATACTCTATCCACAAAGATGCCAGTTTATGTGAAGAAAGGACAACTGCAGCGCAACAAAAGAGACAGTCAAGGAAAGCCTGCACCAGCAAGCAAAAGCAGGTCTCCCACGTTGCCTGTCCAAGCTGTCACCGCACATTCCGTGCAACCATTGACTTGATCAGCCACATGTGTATCCAAAAATCCCCCTACCCGCCTACCCCTCAACCCTATGAAGACTGGAGTGGCCATTTCGACTCGACGGACAAACAACACACTCACCATCCAGCCTTCCGGATTCCCAGCAGGCAAGCGTCAAGATGGCGGCTACTCACCAATGATGACCCATCTCTTGAAGGTGTTGGTGCCCAGGTCTATGGCCTTTTGGATGTAGAACTGGAGGAAGGACTGCTGGTTCAAGTCTACCTTCTCTGTGCTGTGGTCACCCCTGAACAGGCGGGCGTACACCTCGGCCACCTGGTCACTGTCACTGTTGGGACTGGAAGGCAGAGGGTTCGGGTCAGAGACTGCACTGGTCCTACTCTCTCTCTCTCTCTCTCTCTCTCCTCTCTCTCTCTCTCTCTCTCTCTCTCTCTCTCTTTCCGTGCGCGCGCATGTGCGTGCGTGTGTGTGTGTGTGTGTGTGTGTGTGTGTGTGTGTGTGTGTGTGTGTGTGTGTGTGTGTGTGTGTGTGTGTGTGTGTGTGTGATCCTAGAATACTCACTATTTTTCCTGATCAAATTTGTATTTTCCTTATCATTGTTGTAAGTTCTAGTATTAGCAGAAGTCGTAGCAGTTGTGGTGGTGGTAGTGTGGTGGTGGTGGTGGTGGTGGTGGTGGTGGTAATCGTAGTAGTAGTAATAGCAGCAGTTGTAGTAGAAGTAGTTGTAGTAATAGTGGTGGTGGTTGTGGTGGCAGTTTTAGTGGAAGTAGCAGCGTTAGTAGTAGCAATAGCAGTAGAAGTAATAATAGTTGTAGCAGTAGTAGTAGTGGTGTGGTGGAAGTTGTAGACAGTAGTAGTAATAGTAGTAGTAGTAATAATATGTTGTAGTAGTAGTGGAAGTAGAGTAGTTCAAAACGGGACAGGCTTGACTATCAGGGAAAAAAAAGACATTTCTTATCCATAATACAGAAAATTTAAACAATTCAGTTTCTAATGTTTCATTCACTAATTATATAAATGATTTTGATTGTGTGTGCCTCCCACAGGTAGTTGCTATCGAAAAGTTGGTTTCTCTGGAGCGGTTAATGATTCTGTGAAATTCCAAGCACCAGCAAAGAAACTATCACATCAAGACTGAAATGCTGGTGGAGAAGATGTTGAAGAATATGTATGAAATCTTTGGGATGCATGTCAGTATAAATTGTGATAACATGGTAATCTTAAATATTAGCAGAGCATTGTCTGATATAACCAGGGATGCTTCACAAGCTGCATGTTATGTGGCACCAGAGTGAAAACCGATATTAAAATAAGTATACAAACAAAGATGGAATCTTGATTCTTGAAGGTGCTAAAAAAAATCGATTAAATATCCTGTAATGTGGTGGAATGAATACACGGACTGGAGATCAACAACCCAAGCTATAGATTATGTTAAATTCCATACCAGGTGATGATAGTGATGATGAACACAAAGCAGCCTACGTTAGAGAAGGAAAAGACTAAAATACTTTGGAAAACAAAACAAAAAAGAAAACAAAAGAATTTGATTAAAAACACGAATTAATATATTGCAAGCATCTGTTAACGATTCTAAATTATTCTTAATTACCATTCAATTGAATTGTGGTAAACCAGTAATTTACAATGAAATCAGATCACAATAATAGCATGAATATTTAATTTGCTTTGTTAAATAGATTTATAACAATTTGAAAGATATGAGCATTAATATATATAGTGGGGAACGAATGTGCTAATGAACCACTGCTTAATGATAAAACAACAAGAAATAAGATCTGAAACTGTGTAGAACACATCAAATGTGGAAACAAGTGCTGGACCAGACTCAGAAGTGGAAGAAATATTCAAATGTGCTAACTCTGTTTTAGTTGATTTTGTGGTTAATCTTCTTAACTCAGTGTTTGATAAGGGAATCTTTCCAGAATCTTGGTCCACATCCATGATAGTTCCTCTCCATAACAAAGTTGAGAGTAACACTCCTGATAACTATCAAAGCATTGCGCTGACAAGTGTTAGTAGAAAAATGCACACACGTGCACTCAACAAATGATTAATAAAAGCATGGCCAGAGAGTAAGAGAGAATTGAACAAATAATACAAGAGCAGGCTGGGTTTCGATCTAAATATAGTATAACAGGCCCCATATTTACTCTATATGCCTTAGTGCAAAGACACTTACTGACAAAATCCAAATTGTATGCTGCATTTATTAATTTTCAGAAAGCTTTCGATTCGGTCAACAGACTGGTCTATGGAGTATTCTGAGGACTAAAGGTGTAAATGGAAAGTTGTATGCAGCTGTTCATGGAAAGTACGAGTCTTTTCGCGTGGGTTTGAGAAAAAGGAGCATATGCTGATTATTTCAGCTGCCTGTGGGAGTGAAACAAGGTGTTTACATAGACCATTGTTGTTCACATTCTATGTAAATGAATTAGTGACAGAGATATCAGAGAGAGCGAAACATGGACTTCAAATGTGGCTTGGTGCTACTGACCTAATTCTGATGCTTTTTACTGTTGATTATTATCCTCCTTGCAAATACACCTATTGGCTTGCAGAATTAATTACACGCATTGAAAAGGGAATCAGATAGGTTGCAGTGGTCTGTTGCCAATTATTTCAGCTGCTCGCGGGGATTGAAACAAGGTGTCTGCATAGCTCATTGTTTTTCATATTCTATGTAAACGAATTAGTAATAGAGATAGAGAAGAGGAAACGTGGAATTCAAATGCGACTTGGTGCTACTGACCTAATTTTGATGTATTTTTCTGTTGATTATTATCCTTCTTGCAAATACATCTATTGGCTTGCAAAATAAATCAAACACATTGAAAAGGGAATCAGATAAGTTGCAACTGATAGTGAATCTAAACAAAACTAATGTAATTGTTTTCAGAAATGGTGGCTATATATCAAAATATGAAAAGTGATTTTATGGTGGAGTAGAATTTGAAGTGACAAGTAGCTGTAAATGCCTTGGGTTGTTCTTCACAACAAAATTAAGCTTGAGTAAGTGTTGGCTTCAGATGTGCAGAAAAGGAAAGAGAGGTGTCATGGATGTTTTGAGAACTATGAAAAACAAAATTCCAATGATGTAAATGTATTTTAGATATTATTCGATTCACAGATACAGCCTATTTTGACATACACATCAGAGATCTGGGGCATGCTGGATCATGATTATCCAAATGGAAAAAAAAAAGTTTATACCTGTCTGATCAAACGTACTGTCCACGTACCCTTGTGCTCATCGAATAAAATGGTTCATGACAGAAGTGGACACCACCCCTGTTATATTGCAAATTATGTTAGATTATTGAATACTGGTTGAAATTAGCGAACCTACCAACGACCTGAAACTGCAGTCAGGCGTATAACATGCTCACGCTGCAAAATGAAAGTGGAAAATTGAGCTGGCGTCCTATGTTAAGAAAATATTGACGAAAAAAAATGTTTGACATAGTTTGGTTGTCACATGATGTCGGCAATAGTGCAAAATTTATTACTGAATTCAAGGACCGTTTCATTTTATACTTACAGACTAAACTGACATGCTGGCATGGATGGAAATTATCCGCACCACTGATTTCTATTATTGAAAGGTAACCTTGAAGCAGAGAAATATCTTAAAAATTGTAATACATAAAAGTCATATATATATATATATATATATAATATATATATATATATATATATATATAATATATATATATATATATATATATATATATATATATCAACATAATTTTGAACCAGAACGCTTGGTCTTAACGGAAACAAACACAAAACAAATTCTCGAGAAATTGAATAATGAATATTGTCCTACATGTGCAGAAGACAATGTTGAGAGTGAAATACATTTTGTGATTGATTGTTCCGCATATGCCAGTATCCACAGAGGTTGTAAAATTTTTGAATGAACCAGTTGCTGAAAGAAGAGCTTTGGTAGCGATTTCAACGAGTGAAAATGAAAAAACATCACAACAGAATTGGCGAAGTTCATCGGTGAAGCTACCTCAGTTCGTAAGAAGACTATCACGAATGAATAAGATGATCACTTGCTTTAAAGATATCTCGGCTCTGTAGTTATCTCTGAATGTTCATGACCTCAAAGTTTAAAGTCAATGGAATAGTGTGTGTGTGTGTGTGTGTGTGTTGTGTGTGTGTATGTGTGTGTGTGTGTGTGTGTGTGTGTGTGTGTGTGCGTGCGCGCGTGCGTGCGCGCGCGCGCGTGTGTGTGTGTGTGTGTGTGCGTGTGTGTGCGCGCGCGCGTGAGTGCGTGCGTGTGTGTGTTTGTGTGGGAGGTCAGTGGATGGGTAATTTTTTGCTCTTTTTTGTAACAGTTAAATGTATCGGAGTGTTTTGTGCATTCATAAGGGAAGGTTTTCTCTTTCTTTTTGTTTTGTTTTCCATCGGTGTCCTTTTCAGTGCTTGTGTGCCGCCGTTACTCATGGTGCCAGTAAGGAATTTTGCTTACGACAATGACTCTCTCTCGCTCGTGCCAAACGTCACCCCACGCACGTGCGCATTCACATCCAGAGTAACACTCCTAACCCGCTCCCAACCACCTCCCTCGCCCCGATCCTTCTATCCCCACTCCCCCTACTCCTAGTCCTCCTCCTCCGTATTCCCCACAAACTTGGATCCACTGCTGTAGGCGACAGTCGTACGGCCAAAGGGATGGAGGTTGAAAGGCAGCGGAGGCTGAACCGGGATGTTGGTCCGAAGCTTGTCCACGGCCAGGGCGATGATGGTGAAAATGACGGGCAGCAGAAGCTGCACCACCGTGATCACCCTGTTCCGCCAGAAGTGCAGGGCCTTCTTCGTCACCAGGGCCCGCACGCGACTCAACACAAGGGACCAGCCAGTCAACTTGATGTAGTCCCCGGCAGAGCCTGTTGTCACGTATAGGAGGGAAAAGGCTGTTGTTATGTATAGGAGGGAAAAGGCTGTTGTTACGTATAGGAGGGAAAAGGCTGTTGTTACGTATAGGAGGGAAAAGGCTGCTGTTACGTATAGGAGGGAAAAGGCTGTTGTCACGTATAGGAGGGAAAAGGCTGTTGTTACGTATAGGAGGGAAAAGGCTGTTGTTACGTATAGGAGGGAAAAGGCTGTTGTCACGTATAGACAGGGAAAAGGCTGTTGTTACGTATAGGGAGGGAAAAGGCTGTTGTTACGTATAGGGAGGGAAAAGGCTGTTGTTACGTATTGGGTTGGAGGGGACTGAAGGGGGGGGGGGGGGGAAGGGGAGGGGAGGGGTGGCTAGGATTACTTTAAAAGTGTCTCCGACTCTCACTCTCTCTTCGTGTCTGTTTGTTACCTTTGGAAATACAGGTTATCATAATCCTCCTCCTCTCTCCCCTCCTTCCTCCTCTCTCTCTCCTCTCTCTCTCTCTCTCTCTCTCTCTCTCTCTCTCTCTCCTCTCTCTCTCTCTCTCTCTCTCTCTCTCTTCTGTCTCTCTCTCTCCTGTCTGTCTGTCTCTCTCTTACAATAGTATTTTAGGATAGCCAGTTCCTCTCATCGTCAACTCGACGCTTCCATTCTTCGAGATTTGTAAAACTGACACAGGTTCTGGGAGGCTTTGGGTGTCGTTGTTGCGTCCTCAGCAACGTTCTGCACCGGGAGGATTCAGGCAGGAAGATGACCCAGCGATGGAGGCAACAACACATGCGTTCAGCTGGGCTGGGAGGACAGATGACCTTGGGAGGGCTGAGCACTTTCATCAGAACTCGGGTATGCTGGGTGTAAGTCAGGGTGTGGATGGTGAGCACTTTAACCATTCTGGTGATGACTATGGCGACTGATTCTGACTTTCATGATGATTTACCTTCTCCCAATTCTAAATCGCTCCTACTCGTGCCACAACTGGCAATACTTGCTCAATCATTCAAGGAACATTACCTCACACCTGCTTTGATCCCCGCCCCCCCCCCCCCCCCCCATCCCGCCCCTCCACTTCAAAACTGAACAAAATCGCGTATATTCGTTCTTTGAAAATTGTGTTCTA
>CM031615.1:74050609-74058109 GCA_018398815.1 Conus ventricosus
GCGAGGGTCAGGAACGGCCCAGCTAAATGCGTCACGAAAATATGAAACATTGTATTATGACTGAGACCAAACAGCAGCTTAATCTAGAATACAATTTTCAAAAATCGCCTATATGCGATATTGTTCAGTTTTGAAGGGGAGGGCGAGGGAGAGGGGGAGGGGGGGGGGGGGGGTGGCAGGATCAAAGCAGGTGTGAGGTAATGTTCCTTGAATGATTGAGCAAGTATTGCCAGTTGTGGCACGAGTAGGAACGATTTAGAATCGG
Source organism: Conus ventricosus (assembly GCA_018398815.1). NCBI lineage: Eukaryota > Metazoa > Mollusca > Gastropoda > Neogastropoda > Conidae > Conus > Conus ventricosus. Next base: position 74,050,875 of record CM031615.1, read on the forward strand.
GAGAAGGTAAATCATCATGAGCGTCAAAATCAGTCACCATAGTCATCACCAGAATGGTTAAAGTGCTCATCATCCACACCCTGACTTACACCCAGCATACCCGAGTTCTGATGAAAGTGCTCAGCCCTCCCCAAGGTCATCTGTCCTCCCAGCCCAGCTGAACGCATGTGTTGTTGCCTCCATCGCTGGATCATCTTCCGGCCTGAATCCGCCCGGTGCAGAACGTTGCTGAGGATGCAATAACGACACCCCAAAGCCTCCCAGAACCTGTGTCAGTTTTACAAATCTCGAAGAATGGAAGCGTCGAGTTGACGATGAGAGGAATTGCTTATCCTAAAATACTATTGTAAGAGAGAAAACAGACAGACAGGGAAAGAAGATAGAGACAGAGAGAGAGAGAGAGAGAGAGAGAGAGGAGAGAGAGAGAGAGAGAGAGAGAGAGAGAGAGAGAGAGGAGGAGGAGGAGAAGGATTATGATAACCTGTATTTCCAAGGGTAACAAACAGACACGAAGAGAGAGTGAAAGTCAGAGTCACTTTTAAAGTAGTCCTAGCCCCCCACCCCAACCCCCACCCCCTCACTCCCCTTCAACCCAATAAGTAACAACAGCCTTTTCCCTCCCTATACGTGACAACAGCCTTTTCCCTCCCTATACGTGACAACAGCCTTTTCCCTCCCTATACGTGACAACAGCCTTTTCCCTCCCTATACGTGACAACAGCCTTTTCCCTCCTATATGTAACAACAGCCTTTCCCCTCCTATACGTAACAACAGCCTCTTCCCTCCTATACGTGACAACAGCCTTTTCCCTCCTATACGTGACAACAGCCTTTTCCCTCCTATACGTGACAACAGCCTTTTCCCTCCTATACGTGACAACAGCCTTTTCCCTCCTATACGTGACAACAGCCTTTTCCCTCCCTATACGTAACAACAGCCTTTTCCCTCCTATACGTAACAACAGCCTTTTCCCTCCTATACGTAACAACAGCCTTTCCCTCCTATATGTAACAACAGCCTTTTCCCTCCCTATACGTGACAACAGCCTTTTCCCTCCTATATGTGGCAACAGCCTTTTCCCTCCTATATGTAACAACAGCCTTTTCCCTCCCTATACGTAACAACAGCCTTTTCCCTCCCTATACGTAACAACAGCCTTTTCCCTCCCAAAACGTAACAACAGCCTTTTCCCTCCCAATACGTGACAACAGGCTCTGCCGGGGACTACATCAAGTTGACGGGCTGGTCCCTTGTGTTGAGTCGCGTGCGGGCCCTGGTGACGAAGAAGGCCCTGCACTTCTGGAGGAACAGGGTGATCACGGTGGTGCAACTTCTGCTGCCCGTCATTTTCACCATCATTGCCCTGGCTCTGGACAAGCTTCGGACCAACATCCCGGTTCAGCCTCCTCTGCCTTTCAACCTCCATCCCTTTGGTCGTACGACTGTCGCCTACAGCAGTGGATCCAAGTTTGTGGGGAATACGGAGGAGGAGAACTAGGAGTAGTGGGAAGGGAGATAGAAGGAGCGGGGCGAGGGAGGTGGTTGGGAGCGGGTTAGGAGTATTAGTCTGGATGTGAATGCGCACGTGCGTGGGATGACGTTTGGCACGAGCGAGAGAGAGTCATTGCCATAAGAAAAATTTCTTACTGGCACCATGAGTAACAGCGGCACACAAGCACTGAAAGGACACGGATGGAAAAACAAAACAAAAAGAAAGAAAAAAAACCTTCCCTTGTTAAGGCACAAACACTCCGATACATTTAATTGTTACAAGAAAGAGCAAAGAATTACCCATCCACTGACCCTCCCACCCAACCACACAAACACTCACACATGCACGCACCCACGCATACACACACACACACACACACACACACACACACTATTCCATTGACTTTAAACTTTCAGGTCATGAACATTCAGAGATAACTACAGAGCCGAGATATCTTTAAAGCAAGTGTATTATCTTATTCATTCGTGATAGTCTTCTTACGAACTGAGGTAGCTTCACCGATGTACTTCGCCAATTCTGTTGTGATTTTTTTTTTTCATTTTCACTCGATGAAATTGCTACCAAAGCTCTTCTTTCAGCAATTGGCTCATTCAAAAATTTTACAACATCTGTGGATACTGGCATATGCGGAACAATCAATCACAAAATGTATTTCATTCTCAACATTGTCTTCTGCACATGTAGGACAATATTTATTATTCAATTTCTCGAGAATTTGTTTTGTGTTTTTGTGTGTGAATTATAAACAAAGCTTGCTCTTATGTCTTAGATTGAAGAAATAGGGGGAGATAAGCATTCATATCTGCAGTGGTAGATAATTCTGCTTAACTAACACTATGTGCTTGAGTGGGTGAATGGGGAAAAAATAAAATAAATGCTTCTCAAAATCAGCCTTCAGCAAGCTTATAGTCTCCAAGGGGGAGACAATCTCCAATAGGGAGGGAAACTCACTACCATATAACTCCTGATCAGATACTGATATTTCGAAACCTGATTGTTTCTCCTCAGTGACCGTGGAAAGTGGTAATTTGACTACTCTGCTTTTTCGGTTTTAAGACGAATGCTATCCCAGAAAAGGCTGGTGTGCAATACCGTAGTATGTTTGTTGAGTTTTCAAAAAACCAACCAAAGGTGCCACCTAAGAAGCAAAAGAAAATCCTGAAAGAGCAAAACAAGCTACATTTTCTTGTGAAATGTAGAAAATATAAAAGATAGCCTCTTAAGACACAAGTGCTGAGGGCCAGTTCTTGGAATGAATCCACAAGGGACTAAATTACAACAAACTAATATATTCCAAGGATAAGTACCGAGCACCATTCCAGCAACTTACAGAGCAGCTTGGTGTTGCAATGACTGCAAGAAATATTGAATTATAAACAAAGCTTGCTCTTAGGTCTTAGATTGAAGAAATAGGGGGAGATAAGCATTCATATCTGCAGTGGTAGATAATTTTGCCTAACTAACAGTATGTCTTGAGTGGGTGAATGGGGAAAAAATAAAATGAATGCTTCTCAAAATCAGCCTTCAGCAAGCTTATAGTCTCCAAGGGGGAGACAATCTCCAATAGGGAGGGAAACTCACTACCATATAACTCCTGGTCAGATACCGATATTTCGAAACCTGATTGTTTCTCCTCAGTGACCGTGGAAAGTGGTAATTTGACTCCTTTGCCTTTTCGGTTTTAAGACGAATGCTATCCCAGAAAAGGCTGGTGTGCAATACCGTAGTATGTTTGTTGAGTTTTTAAAAAACCAACCAAAGGTGCCACCTAAGAAGCAAAAGAAAATCCTGAAAGAGCAAAACAAGCTACATTTTCTTGTGAAATGTAGAAAATATAAATATATTTTCTACAACATCTTCTCCAGAATTTCAGCCTTGATTTGATAGTTTCTTTGCTGGCGCTTGGAATTGCACAGAATCATTAACCGCTCCAGAGAACCAAACTTTTCAACAGCAACTATCTCTGTGAGGCACACACAATCAAAATCATTCATATAATTAGTGAATGAAACATTAGAAACTGAATTGTTTAAATTTTCTCTATTATGGGTAAGAAATGTCTTTTTTTTTTTCCTGATAGGCTAGCCTGTCCCGTTTTGAACTACTCTATTTCCACTACTACTACAACAATTATTACTACTACTGCTATCACTACTACTGCCACTACAACTTCCACCACCACCACTACTACTACAACTATTACTACTACTGCTATTGCTACTATTACGGCTACTACTACTACCACTAAAACTGCCACCACCACCACTACTTCTACTACTACTTCTACTACTGCTACTGCTACTACTACTACTACTACTACTACTACTACTACTACGATTACCACCACCACAACCACCACCACCACTAATTCTATTACTGCTACGACTTCTACTAATACTAGAACTTGCAACAATGATAAGGAAAATATTAATTTGATCCGGAAAAAATAGTCAGTACTCTAGGGTCACACACACACACACACACACACACACACACACGCACGCACATACACACACACACCCGAACCCCCTGCCTTCCAGTCCCAACAGTGACAGTGACCAGGTGGCCGAGGTGTACGCCCGCCTGTTCAGGGGTGACCACAGCACGGAGAAGGTAGACTTGAACAGCAGTCCTTCCTCCAGTTCTACATCCAAAAGGCCACAGACCTGGACACCTACGCCTACGACAGACGGGTCATCATTGGTGAGTAGCTGCCATTTTGATGCTTGCCTGCTGGGAAGGCTGGATGGTGAGTGTGTTGTTTGTCCGTCGAGTTGAAATGGCCACTCCAGTCTTCATGGGGTTGAGGGGCAGGCGGGTAGGGGGATTTTTGGATACACATGTGGCTGATCAAGTCAATGGTTGCACGGAATGTGCGGTGACAGCTTGGACAGGCAACGTGGGAGACCTGCTTTTGCTTGCTGGTGCAGGCTTTCCTTGCTGTCTCTTTTGTTGCACTGCAGTTGTCCTTTCTTCACATAAACTGGCATCTTTGTGGATAGAGTATCGCCATCCAGCTTGATCCATAGCAGTTTGTTCCCATGTGTTGATGTTAAACGCTTTTAAGGATGTTTTGAGAGTGTCTTTGAAGCGTTTATTTTGACCTCCATGAGAACGCTTTACTTGTTGCAGCTCAGCGTAGAAAATGTATGTGTGTGTGTGTCTATATATAGATAGATAGATAGAGAGAGAGAGAGAGAGAGAGAGGGAGAGAGAGGAGGTGGGGGGGGAAGGGGGGGCAAGATATATAGATCTTCTTCATACATCACAGCCAAATACACAAATATTTAGTTTCCAAATAGTAACCAGCATGAGAACCATGATGTAGATATGGGTTGTTGTACTGTTTGGATTTGACATACACATAACAATCAACAATTACACGTTACCAGTGAATACGCAACATTTATTGTGAACATTTGGTAATATTCTTTTCGAATATGTCATTGGACAATACCAAAACATGAATTGAATAAAACAGCCCGCAAGGGCCACAATGCTGTCCAGAGACAGGTGGTTGTAAACCCAGTCTTCAGTCACAGTGCAAGGTGTTGTCAAGGGACAGGTGGTTGTAAACCCTGTCTCATTCACAGCACAAGGTGTTGTACAAAGAGGTAGGTGGTTGTAAACCCTGTCTCATTCACAGCACAAGGTGTTGTACAAAGAGATAGGTGGTTGTAAACCCTGTCTCAGTCACAGCACAAGGTGTTGTACAAAGAGATAGGTGGTTGTAAACCCTGTCTCAGTCACAGCACAAGGTGTTGTACAAAGAGATAGGTGGTTGTAAACCCTGTCTCAGTCACAGCACAAGGTGTTGTACAAAGAGACAGGTGGTTGTAAACCCTGTCTCAGTCACAGTGCTAGGTGTTGTACAAAGAGATAGGTGGTTGTAAACCCTGTCTCAGTCACAGCACAAGGTGTTGTACAAAGAGATAGGTGGTTGTAAATCCTGTCTCAGTCACAGCACAAGGTGTTTTACAAAGAGATAGGTGGTTGTAAACCCTGTCTCAGTCACAGCACAAGGTGTTGTACAAAGAGATAGGTGGTTGCAAACCCTGTCTCAGTCACAGCACAAGGTGTTGTACAAAGAGATAGGTGGTTGTAAACCCTGTTTCATTCATAGCACAAGGTGTTGTACAAGAGACAGGTGGTTGTAAATCCTGTCTCAGTCACAGCACAAGGTGTTGTACAAAGAGACAGATGGTTGTAAACCCTGTCTCAGTCACAGCACAAGGTGTTGTACAAAGAGACAGATGGCTGTAAACCCTGTCTCAGTCACAGCACAAGGTGTTGTACAAAGAGGTAGGTGGTTGCAAACCCTGTCTCAGTCACAGTGCTAGGTGTTGTACAAAGAGACAGATGGTTGTAAACCCTGTCTCAGTCACAGCACAAGGTGTTGTCCAGGGATAGATGGGTGTAAACCCTGTCTTCAGTCACAGCAGAAGCTGTTGTCCAGGGACAGGTGGTTGTATAACCTGTCTCAGTCACAGTGCTAGGTGTGTTCCAGGGACAGGTTGTTGTAAACCCTGTCTCAGTCACAGTGCTAGGTGTTGTCCAGAGACAGGTTGTTGTAAACCCTGTCTCATTCACAACGCTAGGTGTTGTACAGGGACAGGTTGTTGTAAACCCTGTCTCATTTACAACGCTAGGTGTTGTACAGGGACAGGTCGTTGTCGCTGCCCTGGCAAAATTGATGTAGATTGAAGATAGCCACCTGGTATTTCTTACCAAGCCACAAACATTGTCAGTTACTGTTATCATGTGCCATCGTGTACCGATGGAAATGGAGGACACGTATAAACATCGCATGCATCCTATGTGAGAAACTGGAGGAATAAATGAGATAAATGAAAATGAGTGACTGATATTTGAATGGTACGGGAAACGACTGAATGAGCGCCAGTAGGCTGCTCTTCGGCCGGCTCTACCTGGGTAGGCAGCCCGTTGAGTGAGTGAGGTAGTGTGTTTATTATAAAGCGCTTAGAGCTTGGTCTGTGACCGAGGATAGGCGCTGTATAAACACCCAATATTATAATAATAATAATAATAATAGTCAACCCTGTCTCAGTCACAGCGTCAGGTGTTGTAAACAGACAGGTGGTAGTCAACCCTGTCTCAGTCACAGTGCTAGATTCTCAGTGTCAGGGGCAGGCCGAGCAAGGTGTGGAGGGGGTGGGGGGGGGGGGGGGGGGGGGACCGAGCAAGTTAGTCCCGTCTTTCCACCCACCATCTTTGCAGGAGACTGTTGTGAGTTGATATGCAGGCAGTCCGACACAAACAGGAAAGATGCCGTGGTTGTGCCAATGATCCGTGGGTTAGGTAGTCATCGCGTACCAGACATGATTCTTGAAGATGGAGGTTGGGGGTGGAGAATCGTGTTGACTGTCCTTCATGGATGTATTACGATGCACACACAGCAATGCCAGCAGTTGTGTTAGCCATCAATGAGAGCAGTGATTGTCCTTCTCGCATAGACATGATACACACACCAGCAGTTGTGTTGATCATGATTGAGAATGGTGGTGTCCAGCATTCCAGCTCAATACACACAGTATCCCTAATCCTCCGTGTGTCCTCTGTTCAGGAGCGGAGTTCGAGCCCTCGCAGACACAGACCCTGAGGGCCACCAGCTGGTACAGCCTCGTGCCTTTCCATGCGGAGCCCGTGTCTCTGGCCTACACCCTCAACGCCCTGGCCAAGCATTACGTCAACAGCAGCGTG
>CM031615.1:74063109-74083109 GCA_018398815.1 Conus ventricosus
TTTTTTTGCTGTCCCAACCTCTGCGCTACCTCAGAGGCAGTGCACCCACGCCGCTCATTCCGACACCCCGTCCACAGCCATAGCCCGGTCGGCCCCGCCGCAGCCCCGGCACCAGCAATCCACAGGGAGCAGTCAATGTCAAGTCGTCATGAGGCAACCCACCGGAGGAGACACTGCACTGCTGCCGAGTCACTTTCGGTGGTGTTCAGTGGCGCCTGTTCTGATCTAACATACGCAGGACACCACCTACTAAGCCCCCTACTGACGACAATAATTGCTTAGTCGCTGAGCCGGCGTGAGTGAGCTCTCCCTCCGGAGGGCGCCACCACGTCCGTCCAACGACAGCCCCCATGGACTCGCCGATACCGGGGGACCATGACGGAAGCAAACCAAGGCCACAGACGTGGAGAGGACATCGAAACTGAGGTCACCATGACAGCAGGGCATGAAGGGCCACAGAATTTGAGACATTTTTTTTTTAATGCTGATCAATGGAATGAGGATGATTAAGATGATGCTACGAATTTCCATTTCGGTCTGAGACTACATGACGGGGCTGTACTCTACGCTTCCTTTCATAATATTCCTGGCGTAACCAGCCCGAGAGATACAGGCACCTGCAGTGTTGGTCATGAAATTTTGAGCAACACCTCAGAAACGCATCCATTAAGTGGATGAAACTCGACTGTGTGGCCCCAGTCTTCCCAACTGAGTCCGCAGCAGACTCAACTCTGGTAGAGCCGGTCGGGGCAGAAAAAAACCCACATGACTCTGATGGGATTCGAACCCACGACCTCCCACCCGGGAGTCCGCGACGCTAACCACTTCGCCACGGGGGCTGGTCTATCATACGTATTCCTAAACCTGGAAAAGATCTTTCAAACCATTAAATGCCGTCCAATAGCTTTGCCCAGCTGTATTGCAAACTGCAAGTGTGGCAAATGAATTTTGACAGCAATACTTTCAACAAAGTCAAAACCCGGGGAACAAAATCTGCCGTTAGAGGAGACCTTAGTAAAAATTAAGTGCAAACTGCAAAATGTAAAACAAGAATGCAAAAAAAAATTTAATAGAGATTTGATGACTTACAAAGAGAGAATATGAAATTAGCAGAGACAGTGTCGTCCTTATCGTCACAAATGAACAATCTGACCAAGGATAATATCCAATACGAAAAGCGAAACTGAAAAAAGTTCAAGACTGTCGGGGATCTGGGGGAGGAGGTGAAACATATGACTGTTGAAAATTGACCGCTTGGAGGAGTTTCACGAAGAGACAACTCAGGTTCTTTGGTATTCCCAAGTCAATGAGAGCGAAAATTATAGCACGTGAGCCAGAGCAGTGGCCTCACCCCTTAAACCGTGTGGGGGGAAGCAAGCAGTGGAACAAAGAGGACATTGTGCATGCACATCGTGTAGGGCAGGCTAAATGGGGAGAACCTAGACCCATGATCGCCAATTTCCGAAACTGGACTGATAAAATGACTGTGCTGACGGACGGGGAGTTCAGGGGAGGCTGGAGAGGAGGGGAGTGCGCGTGGCAACGACCTGACGCGACGACAAGCCGACATCGTGGCACAAGCCAGGAAGGATGGCATTCAGCCTACTTCCCCAAAGGGGGAGGCTGACCGTCGGCCCTAGAAGACCCGACTCGAGGACGTACGCCGAGACGACCTGCAGGGCAATGCCGTCAACGGCAACGGGTGAGACACAGCACGGCAACGCAGGTGCGACGCCGGGTGCGACGTGACACGATCGACTAGGAGTGACACCCCCCCCACCACAACAACCAAGCGCTGTGCGAACCAAAGTAACACGTGAAGGGTTCCCCTAGCCTTGAGCACGTGACTCCGACATCCAACCAGCGACCGCCTCTTCCCCAACAGAGGCGAACACAGGTCAGCTCCACGCTGAGTGGTGACAGGGTTGGAAAGGGACAGGGACTGTCAGATACGTGAGCACGTACAGCAAAGGGTGGGCCAAGCAGAGAACGACAGCAAACTGGTTTACGCAGCTACATGAGTGGCAGTGACAGTAAAACAAAAGGGAGGGAGTGGAGAAAGGACACGCTCAAGCAATGATAAATAACACGGCAGACCGCCAGTCACTGATTTTGAACAATGTGAAAATTTTTTATACAAATTAAATGATGTCTTTTTTGTTAATACATCAGTTCTTTAGATTTTGTATGTTTAACAGAACCTCACTGACAATCGTTTTGTTTTTCGTAGTAATTTCAAGATTATATCAAATTGCACGCACCTCCCCAAAAAAATTGTCTGTTCTTTGTAGAAGATCAGGTGGAGTTCTTTTTCTGGTGGAAAAAGTGTTTTGCAGAGTTTATAGAAGAAATAAAACTCGAATGTGGCAATGCCCTTCCCATTACAATTGAAAAGCGTATAAGATGTAGTCATTGTTGCATGCTATATTGCACCTGTAAGGGGGGGGGGGGGGGGCGGGAAAGCCTATAATAATTTAGAGTCAAAAAATGGCATACACATACTTGAAAAAAAATTTGCTACAATGAATAGAAAAGAGGGTGTATCTGATGGTGTGTGGTGATTTGAATGCGAGAAGGGTATCTGAACAAGCGGGAAATGGAAAACATGATGAAATTTTTGTGCACAGTGATTGACACTGATAATTGAGAGAAAGAGACTGGCTGGCGTGTGTCAAAGGATCTTGTAAAAACTTTGTAATCACTGTGGATTTTTGCTTCTTATTTGATTTGAGTATTGTTAATGGATCTTGTATCAATGATTTGAAGGGTGAATTTACATTTGTGTCTCCCCGGGAAGTTGTGTCAATTGACTGTTTTATAGTCTCAAATGAGCTGTTAGACAATTTGCAATTTAAGATTTGGGGTCATAGGCTATATTCCTGGCATCTGCCAGTTGAAATGTCTTAGAGAAAATGTGTGTATGAAGATAGTGTTCCCCAGCTGCCACAGTGTGAACATAAAGAAGAAAACATAGTATGGTCTGACGGGGCACAGCGGAATATATAAAGAAGAGCTAGAGTCTGATGAATTTAAAGAGTGTTTAATATTATACACACCACAACGACATGTCGCTAAATGATGTAAACAGAGCCATGAATATTTATTTAATGCAATGTATGCGGCTGCAGCAGTATGGTTAAGAGGTTGGAATAAAAAAAACAATCTAACAACTGGTTTGACATTGAATGTGAACAAAAGGAAAAAAATAGTCGTCTGGCTTCTTAGGTCTTTTTGGAGAGTAGATTTACCTTAATATAAAAGCATTTCCCGAAAGATGCCTATGTAAAAGGAAAAAAAAGAATATACAAAGATGAAAAGAGAGAAGAAGAGAGAGTAAAGATAAAACTAGAATTAGACAGCTCAAAGAGTCAATCAAGGATCTGAAACTTCTCTGGTCAACAATAAGAGGTGTTAATAGAAACAATGATGATTTTTAATGACATAAGCCATCAACAGTGGTATGACATTTCTTCAATATCTTCAATAGCTTCGAAAGTACATCAGTACATGAAATTGTTGAACATGAAGAACTAGAGGAGGAAGAAAACGAAGAGGCTTTTTTTCACGATCCAATTACTAAACAAAAAGTAGCTGATGCAATTAAAAATCTGACAAAAGTGGGATAAAAGACAAATTATAGGGGAAATGTTTAAACATTCAAATATGAAAATGATGAATTTTCTAGTCAAATTGTTTAACACTATTTTTGATTGTGAAATGTTCCTCCAAGAATGGGGCAAGTCTATAATAATACCAATTCATAAATAGGGTAACGCAAATAACCCCGGTTTAATTTTTAGAGGAGTAGCTTTAACTAACGTTATAAGTAAAATCTATGCAAGCATTTAAAATAAAAGATTAACTAAAATAATGGGCAGAAAGGAAGCAATAATTATAAAAGAACTAGCAGGTTTTAGGAAAGGCTACAAACATGATAGACCACATTTCACTTTATATGCACTTGTTCAGAAGTAACTAATCCAAAATGCTAAATTATATTCGGTTTTGTTGATTTAAGAACGCTTTGACTCTGTAAACAGGAACATCCTCTGGAATATGTTGAGAAAAATTGGCATTAAAGGGAAAATTTATAAGGCTCTTAAAAGGAGTGTATGTCTCTGCTGTGGCTTTTTTGCCATTACAGGTGAATATTTAGATAAATTCAATTGTCCTCGCGGTGTTAAGAAGGGGTGCCTACTAAGCCCTCAGCTGTTCTCATTCTTTTAAAACAATTAGCGATAAAAATCAGCAAAAACGGCGGCACGATATTCAAATGATACCAGCTACAGTTGAAATATTCCTGATGCTGTTTGCAGATGATGTCATTTTACTTTCTGATACCATGCTGGTTTACAGAACCAGTTGAACACTCTCAAAGAGGAAGCAGACCGATTACAATTAAAGTAACCTAGATAAAACAAACATTATGGTCTTTAGAATGGGGGGGGGGGGGGGAGGGGGGGTCATCTTTCCAGACATTTAAAATGGGTGGTACGGTAGTGCAGAAGTAAGAGTGACACATAGTTACAAAATATCTTGGACTAACATTCACAACTAAGCTAAGTCTTAATGCGGGACTGACAGAAGTGTGTAGAAAAGGGAAGAAAGGTGTGATTGAAATTCTTAATTTATTTTAAAAAGTCTAATTCCATTGAAACATCAATATTTTGGGAAAAATTTTTGACACCAGATTACACCCATATTAACGTATGCAGCGGAAGTGTGGGGTACTCTTGACATCAACCAAATTGAAAAGGTACACACATTTGCAATCAAGCGTTTCATAAATGTCCAATTACATTCTTCTAACAAAAAGGTTTAAGCAGAGCCGGGAGATATCCTTATATAACACACTTATCTTAAATGTATTATTAAATATTGGCTGAAAAATTTTGAAAAATTAACCCGAAACAAGACTGTGTAAAACAGGCATACAAAATGTTGCTACAACAACATGAGAAAGGAAAGTTTAACTGGGTGTCCAAAGTAAAGAAGCTCTTGGCAGAAAACGAGTTTGGTGTTTTTGGTTAGTCAAAAAGTAGGAACGATAAGCTGTTTATTTCTGAAATGAAAGATAGACTGGTGTGTATGTTTCAACAAAATTGGGATCTAACATGGATGGAATGATAAATATGAAATGTTCCTTTCATTTAACAGTAACCTGCAAGCTGAAAATACCTATCAGTAGTAACAGAATAGGGATAGAATGACTTGCACGTTTTCGAACCGAACCTTGGGTCTACATGCAAACAAAAATATCGTTCAGGCCCGGCACAACAGCAATTGATAATTGTCCAGTATGTAAGTTTAAATGACAATGAAGACGATTTGTCATTTCTTATTCCATTGCCAACTTCCCAACAAACCCCGGGAAAAATTTTAGCTTTTTCATTTTGCCTGCTGAAAACATTCAAAATCAAGCCGGTGCGAACGGGAAATTAATTTAAATCAAATCTCCACAAAATAAATTGCCGAAGCATGAAAATTGGGGAAAAAACACGCTAAATTTGTTTTAACGGTTTAGTAAACGCTTTCCCCCTTTAATTTAAATGCCCAAACCCGGCCCTTTTGGTTTATAAATTTAAAGAATGTAACTTACTTAATGTACTGCCGTTTTGGATTGTATCTGTTTTGGTTTATATTACGAAATATAAATTAGGGTGCGAATGCACGTGTAAACATTTGTGTATGTAGGGCCATAAATATATATGTATATATATATATATAATATAAAATATAAATTTTATATATATATAAAAAATTATTTTAATATATATAATATAAAGGGGTTTGTGTGTGTGTGTGTGGGGTGTGTGGGGGGTGTTTTGGAGGGGGTTGGTGTTATATATTAAAAGTATAGTGGGTATACACTTTAATTTTTACGTTTTTTAAACAAACATTTTGGGCTGTTCTATTTTTTCTAACCTGTTTTTTCCGCCCGCTGTTGGTCGCCCTTTTTTCCGCACCGGTTTGTTTCCCCCCTTTCCCTATCTTTTTTCTGCACCATGATTGCTTCACCCTTCCTATCGTTTTCTGCCCCATGTTTTGCTTTTTCCTTCCTACTTTTTTCTGCACCTGATTGCTTCTTCCTTCCTAATCTTTTTTCTGCACCATGATTGCTTCTTCCTTCCATTTTTCGAAAATTTTGGGGCTTTTTTCCTTTCCCATCTTTTTCCCCCGGGGTTTTTTTGTTTTTTTGGGGGAGTGGACCGTTAAAAAACCGAAATTTGTTTTTTTTTTTTGTTTTTTTTGAAATCCACCCCTTTGGCGGGGAAACAAAGGCAATATATCCTTTGAAGATTTTTTTGATTTTTCTTTTGGGTGTTTAAATACTGTTGTGATTGACATTAGATCGGGTTTTGGGTTTCTCCAACTACTTTTTTAAAAAAAAAAAGGCAGATACAAACACCAAATTTTGCCCGTTTTTATTCGAACAATCAGCTACCCTTTTTGACCAAAGGCCTTCACTACGGCGAATTCTTTTCTTCTGGGGAAAAAAAACCGCGGGTTTAAATTCGGGGAAAGGGAAGCACAGAAATGGGGGGTTTTGGGGTTTTAAAACCCCGCACCGGAAGCAAACCCAAAAAGTTTTTGAACAGGGGTTTGTTTTTTAAAAGGGGGGTCCCGGGGGAAAGGGAAAAAAAAAAAATCCTTTTTTTGTCACTTCTCCTGAGGGCGAAGACGAAAACCCCCAGCCACGAAATTTTACGTGAGTAATTTCCTTCTTTTTTCCCTCCGATGAGATATCTTAAATTTCCATTAAAAAAACCTGAAAACCAATGTACAATAAAAAATTTACGCCGAAAGACAGGGATCAAAAATAAAATTAACTAGGGGGAAAACGGGCAGAATTTTGGGTATACTTTTGAATCCCACCTTTCCCCCCCATCATTCATAAGACAGGGCCTTTTTAGACCGCCTCTATCAAAAAGGGCAAAGTGGGCCGGGAGAAAAAAGGGACTCTCATGAAAACAGATGCTTGGGTGGGGGAAACCGAGCATCTGGGGAAAAACCCCAAAAAGGGGCCGCCATGCATAAAGAGGGTCAAAGGGCGGTGCCCTGTGGGTACATGCCCCCTTTTTCCAGGGGGAAACCCAGTGCCTGCCGAGGGAATTTCCGGGTTCGGGCGGGCCATATTAGGGGCTGGCAAGGGGAATGGGAGCCGGTTTAATTTCCAAACGACGGGCCCCGGGGGTTTTAAAGCCTTGGGGTTAACAGGGGGCAAAAGAACCCCCCCCCCGACTCACCCGAAGGAGGGACATCCTTTTTTGCCGGGGTCCAGTTTTGCCAACACCCCGCGCCGCCGGAGGGGGTCCATACTCCCAAGGGTTTCCCCCCTGGGTTTTAAACCCCATGTCCCCAAAGTCAAAACCCCAAAGCAAAAATCGAGGGCCCTTTAGTTTAAGTAGGGGAAGCCCGAAAGGGGACAAAGGGGACGAATGAACAAAGGGCCGTTGGGCCAAGTCGTGCCTCACACTTTTTAAGCCCAAAGGGGCTAAGAGTGCTCAAAATCGGCAATCGGGCCCCCGGCCCCAAACTGCACGTACCCCCGGTGGGACTACAAGCTGTACTCAAACCAAAAAAATCATCAACTACTCGACTTCTCCAAGCGCAACAACCCAGTGGGAAGGAGATCCCAACGGGGGCAAACGAAAAAAGGGCGGGACCCTTCCTCTCAAAAAAAGGGGGAAAGATCCAGACAGTGCTGTTTTTCCCGGGCAGAGTCCTTCCCCGGCTCAGCCTCGACAAAACTTCCTTTTTCCCGGGGAACCCCTACACCACCGCAGCACTTTGACAAATAACGTCGACAGCAGACTAGGGACAACCGAAACTACGGCATGAGGGACAGGGATGTGAGGGAGGGCTGAATTTTTTGCTTTTTACCTTTTAAATTGGTTTACATCGTTACGGACCGGGCCCAACTTTTAAGGGACAAGATAGGGCTAAATTCCCACGTGGTGGTGGGGGGGGTTTTTTGGTGTTTTTTGGTGTGGTGTTTTGTGTTTTGTGGTGTGTGGCTATTTTTGTGCGTGTGCGTGGCGTGTTGCGTGTGTTCGTTTTTTTTTTAAATGGGGAAAAATAACAAAATTACTATACCCTTTTCCCTGGGAAAATAAATTTTGGATTACGCGTTCTTTTTTTAAAAACACCCGAGGCCTGAAAAAAAATTTAAAAATAACTGCAATTTTTTTCTTTTGTTCAAACAACAAAAAATACATTTTTTGTTTTCGGGAAAACCCACATATAACAAAAGCGAAGCAACTACGGGAAAGGAAACAATGGGGGGGAAAATTACTATATCTTAGGGGGAAGCTCTTCAAAAAAAGGGGCAAAAATTATTAAATACTAAACATTTTCCAAAGGGAAAATGTTGAACTTAAAAACTGCAGCGATAGAAAAATTCCATCTCAATTAAAGGGAAATGGGAACCCAAAACTGTTAAACGTGTATGCTCCCAAATGAAACGCAGGAAAAAAAATTAGCCCTTTTAAAAAATTTTTCCAAGACAAAATTTTAAAATTTTGGAAAATCAAAAAACTTATTGTGCAGGGGACTTCAAACTTTTTATTGTAAAAGTGGGGTCAAAAAAATCCGGTGAACGACACGGGTGAAAAAGAATTAAAAAATTAAACAAAATGGTTCCAAAAAATTTGGTTTGCAGATTTTGGAGAGTTTTTCATGGGAAAAAAAAGGAGTAACTTGGGAAAAGGAAAAAACCGTTTTTTTGCAGGGAGGCTTGTTTTTTTCTTTGGGGCCACCCAAAGAACCTGGGCCGGAAAGGTGTTTTCATTTTGAAATTTTTGTTTCGCCAATAGGATCATAGGGGCCAAAATTTACTAAAAATAAATGAAATAAATTTCGTAAAGGGGACCGGCTACGGGGGGGGGGGTTTTAATTTAACATTTCAAAGGGTTTCCTTTTTCTTTGCAAAAGAATTTATTAAAAAATGGAAAATTTTGAAATAAAGAAATTTTGAGAAAAGGGGGAAAAGGGACGGTTTAAATCAAAGATAAAACATTTTTGATAGAGAAAGGGCAAATTTAGACACAAAACAAAGGGAATGAACTTTAAGTTAAAAGAAAAACTTCAAAAAGAGGGAAACAACTATGTGCAAATTTTCTGGTAAGAAAAAAAACCCAAAAAGAAGTTAAGAAATAAAAAAAAAAAACTTGAAATAAAAATACTTAAAAGGCTGGGGACCCAAACAAGGGCAAAAACAAAGTGGGTAAAGGGGAGAAAAAAAAAAACAAATATTTCTTAGGTTTGAAAAGGTTCGGGAAACCCAAAAATGCAATGCCCAAATTTAAAAAGGGAAAGGTGAAATAATTAAAACCAGTGGGAACCCTTGGGAAAAAATTAAAGATTTGGGACCAGCGAATTCAAAATGGGAAAGGGGAAAGGGGGGAATAAAAAAAGGGAAAAATTGAAAGAATTTTTTTCCAAATAAACCCCATTTAAAAAAATTAGAAAAGGGCCCTTTCACTTGGGGAAGGGTTTAATGGTGTACAAAGACAATCTTAGCTTTAAAGATTTGAAAAACGATCAACCCATAGGATTTTTTTACAACTAAATTTTAAGAAGTTTTTTTTTATAACTATAAGCAAATTTTTGTAACAAATCATAAAACCCAATCTTTCAGAGAGGGGGAAATGCCCATACAGTCAAAAAAAGGGCATTATTATACTTTTTTCCACAAGACCCTGCCCTTTTTCCAAAAAAAAGTAAATAATTGAAGACCAATTACACTAACTAATAAAGAAAAATAAAATCAAAAAAAAACCCTTGGGGGTTGAGACTAAAAATTTTGGGTAAATTGGGAAAACCATGATCAATAGGTTTTCTAAAGGGCAAAAATTTTTGACATAATACGAACTATAATGAGTCATCAACTATCAAAAGTTAAAAAAAAAGGGGGAGATATCTTTTTAGCACAAAATTATAAAAAAAAAACGTTTGACCTTTTTCTAAAAAATTTATGTTTCAAAATTTTTATATATTTGGTTAGGGGAACAGTTTAAAAGAGGGGAAATGGGGATTACCCCGAACAAACCCTCAGCAGCAAAAAATCCCTTGGGGCTGGGTTGGGAAACTTTCCCCGTAAAATGTGGGATCAGGCCGGGCCTTTCCCTTTTTTACCCCCGGCTTTCAAATTTAGGTTTTTGAAAAAACTCGCAATAAAGATTCGGGAAACAGGGAATAAAAACAAAATTGAACTTTCCCCTTTTTAAAAAATGAAATTTGGTTTTTGCTTAAAATAAAAAACTGGAACGACACAAAATTTTTTCCTAAATAACAAAGATACAATAAAAGGGAAAATAAAATAATAAAAAAATTTTTTTTCCGTTTTTTTTTGGCCCCAATTTAAAGGTGCCGGAAAAAAAAAAGCAATGAGACTAGGATGCAGGTTTTTAAGACAAAATTCAAAATTTTAAAAATGTTAACTGAACAAATTAAAATACTGGGGGGTTTTCTTTAAAAAAATAACCCCAACAGCAATTAAAAAAAGAAGAAAAAATTGGGTTAAAAAAAGGGTTTGTAAAAAATGAATAAATTGTTTAAACCCTGGATAAGAGGTTGGAATTTAAATTGGGAAAAAAATTTAATAAAGTGTTTTTTGTTGATTTAGTTTGGGGTTTGGGAATTCAGTCAAAAAGGTCTGCCCAAAACACGGGTTTTGGGGGGGCCCAATTAAAAAAAACCCCATATTTAAAAAATTATGGGAGAAGAAAATTCAAAAAAAAAAAAACTTTAAAAAAGATAAAAAAAAAAAATAAAGGGAAACAGATATTTTCAAGGGGGTCCCCAAATGGGGGAAACCTTTTTTAAATGTCAAAAATAGTTTCTATCTACGTGGGGGGGAAATTATTTACACCAACCAACCGATAAATGGAGCTATAAACCCCCAAATGGGACCGGTAAACAACAAGTAACATGGGGGCCTTTTAATAAAAGAAAAAACGGGAAAAGCTGTCCCCCCCCCCCCCCCCCCCCCCCCCCATTTCGAACAATAACCCATTTTTGGGAAGAATTCCCCCCCCACACATTTAGATAAAAAAACACTAAAACCCAAACAAACTGATGGCACGACAAAACTTTCAAAAAAACTACTTGGAACAATTCGCTTATAAAATAAAAAATCGCAAAATCTAAACTTTTCCCTTCCCGAAAAGAGTAGGGGAAATTTTTAAAAATAAAAGGGAAATTTTTAAAAGAAAAAGAAAATAAAATGCGAGTTTTCCCAAAAAATTCCCGGAAAAAATAGTAAAAAAACAGAAAATGTTCTTTTTGAATAAAAACTGTTAAAAAAACTCAAAAAACCTCATCCTGGAAAAACTTTATACGTTTAAAACCCCTTTCCAAAGGGGTCCGAATTTCTTTGATTACAAAGGGGTTTTCTGTGAAAAAACCCAAAAAATATCAGGAAAAAATTAAACCGATAAAGAAAAAACAACTTAAACTTAAAAAACGTGTCTCTGGGTTTTTGGGGGTTTGAAATCTAACTTTGAAAAAAACCCAAAGGGTTTATGGCTTTAAAAACAAAATCTTTCTACGAAAGAAAACCCCAAAATTTGAAGGGTGCAGTGGAAAAAAATTTTTCATAATTTTATACCCAAAAAATTTTTGTTACATTAAAAGAAATTGGGAAGGATGAAACTGTTCCCTTTGTAGAACTGAAGTAGATTACATAAAAGCACTTCCCTTTTCAAAAGTCCCCCCGGGAAAGCATTTTTGGGAAAAAAAAGGGAAAAATTTAAGTTCATTGGGCAAAAACAGGAAACCGCTAAATTTAAAATCTTTTTGACATTCTGTTTTTTGGGGTCAAAATAACACCTTGGGAAACGAAAAATTTAAAAAAATCAAAACCAAAAATAAAACCCCAAGATCTTTTAAACGGGAAAAAGGGCGTTTTTATACAAAAAAAAAAAAAACGCAAATACACCAAATTTCATATACTATTTGAACAACAAATTTCAGTTTAGGAAAATTTAAAAAAAAGATGACACCTTCGACAAATCTTTGAATTTGGGGGACAGAAATCCCGTAAAAGACGGGGAAAAAAAAAATTTTAAAAGACTTTAAAATATTTTGGTGTGTAAAAATGTGTTATGTGTGTATGTATGTAAATGTGTGGTATTGTAAAATATATGTATAAAAGTATTTTATAAATTTAATATATATCTATATATATAAATAATTTTTATATATAATGTGTGTATTTTGGGCTGGTATAAATTTTATATATATATATATAATTTTAAAAATGGGGTTTTTGGGGTAAAGTAAAAAAGTCTTGTATATGTATATAATATATATATATTTATATATTTTATATAAATAAATATATATAAGTTTATGAAATTTTAAAAAGGGAAAATGGGCAGGGGCAAAGCCCGCCCGTCTGCTGCTGTCCCTCTCTTTGCCTGTTTTTTAATTTTGGACGGGCCCTTTTTCCCTCTCGTTTCTCCCAATTTTTGGGGTCAAATTTTTTTTCCCTTCGTAGCTGCCCCGTTTTTTGCTTAAAGAAAATTTTTGTGACAAAACATCATTTCCCAACGTCAGTCCCCCTTTTTATAACCCACGATTAAATTTTTCCCCAAATATAAAGCTCGTCCCAAAAAAAGGGGAGAGGGGGGTGGGGGAGAAAATGGGCTTGGGAGGGGGAAAACCTGATTTGGGGGAAAAGAGGGGGGGGTGGGATGGACGGGGAAAGGGGGGAAATGGGGAAAAAAAACAAAACCAAAAAAAAAACACCCAACCTCCCCCCGCCTATTGGCACGCTTCTTGGCCCTTTTTCCCCCATGCCTTCCTTGTGGGCCCTTTCTTTCGCTGCAAGGCGGCCTATCCGGGGGGACCAACTGGGGGGGGGGGATTTGAAAAAAACTCTACTTTCAACTCTAGAAAGCCGCCCCCGCCGTCTGCAAATCTGTCCGTCCCCTTCTCGGGTTTTGGGTCTCCCCCTCTCTCTCCTCCTCTCTCTCTCCCCCCCTCTCTCCCCTCTCACCTCTCTCTCTCCCCCTCTCTCCTCTCCTTTTTGGGGAAAAAAGAAAAAGAAAAAAAAAAAAAAAAGAAAAAAAAAAAAAAGAAAAAATTTTAAGGGCCTTTTGCTTTTATTTAAGTTTTTCCTTTGTTTTAAGCAGTACATGATCAGTTTTGAAAGTGGGCCCGTTAACCAAAACCCCACATTTGAAAAATTAACAAACCCAACATTTTTTTTTCAAACACCCAAAAAACTAAAATCAGCAAAAATATGTCCCAAATTTTAAAAAGAACAACAGACACGCAGGGGGAAACCCGGGTTAAGGGGGGAAAAAAAAAAAAAAAAACTAGTAGTGGAAAATTTCTTTTTTTTTTTTTTTTGCTTTTTTGGGTTTTTTTGGGAGATGGAAAAAAGGACCCTGTGAAGCACCAAAAAAAAGGGAAAAGGTGATTTGGCCTTAAAGGGGTTTTAAAAAAAAAAAAAATTACCGCTTAGGTGCTCCATTGATCCGATAACTGATGCCACACACAAAAAAAGAAGTTATTCTTTGTATTTGTCAAGATGGGCAGGTTTGAAATTGACGTGAAAGTATACTTTATAGTTGTGTTAAAGTTACTCGCTATACATGTCTTATATCTTTTTCATGGGTGAATACGCCCCCATGTCATGATGGCTGTACTGCAATTGACATTAAAATATCAATAAGTCTCTCTCTCTCTCTCTCTCTCTCTCTCTCTCTCTCTCTCTCTCTCTCTCTCTCTCTCTCTCTCTCTGTGTGTCTCTCTCTCTCTCTGTCTCTCTCTCTGTACCTCTGTCTCCAGCACCTAGCCACACCGACAAACAGACCCTCGATACAATGATGGTGTGCAGGCATGGGCTGTGGCAACTCGACCAAGACAGCGTGTCTGGACTTCACGGATGACTACCTGGACTGGTCAGAACGGGGCCTCAGCCGTCCCCTGCTGGCCATGGTCCTGCAGGGTTTCATCTTCTTCTCCGCCACCATCCTCCTGGAGTACGGTCTCTTCCGCCGCCTGAAGGAATGGCTGTTTGGCCTCACACGACGGGCCAGGTATCTGCCACATGTCTGTCTTTTTGGCTGGCTGACTGTGTCTGTCTGTCTGATTGACTGTCTGTATCTTCTTCAGTCTGTTCGAATGTCTGTCTGTCTCTTCCTCAGTCTGTTGGACTGTCTGTCTGTCTCTTCCTTAGTCTGTCTGTCTCTTCCTCAGTCTGTTTGACTGTCTGTCTGTCTCTTCCTCAATCTGTTTGACTGTCTCTCTGTCTCTTCCTCGGTCTGTTTGACTGTCTGTCTGTCTCTTCCTCAGTCTGTTTGACTGTCTGTCTGTCTCTTCCTCAGTCTGTTTGACTGTCTGTCTCTTGCTCAGTCTGTTTGACTGTCTGTCTCTTGCTCAGTCTGTTTGACTGTCTGTCTGTCTCTTCCTCAGTCTGCTTGACTCTCTGTCTGTCTCTTCCTCAGTCTGACTGTCTGTCTCTTCCTCAGTCTGTCTGTCTCTTCCTCAGTCTGTTCCACTGTCTGTCTGTCTCTTCCTCAGTCTGTTCCACTGTCTGTCTGTCTCTTCCTCAGTCTGTTTGACTGTCTGTCTGTCTCTTCCTCAGTCTGACTGTCTGTCTGTCTCTTCCTTAGTCTGTCTGTCTGTCTCTTCCTCAGTCTGACTGTCTGTCTGTCTCTTCCTTAGTCTGTCTGTCTGTCTGTCTCTTCCTCAGTCTGACTGTCTGTCTGTCTCTTCCTCAGTCTGACTGTCTGTCTGTCTCTTCCTTAGTCTGTCTGTCTGTCTCTTCCTCAGTCTGACTGTCTGTCTGTCTCATTCTCTGTCTGTCTCTTCCTCAGTCTGTTCGACTGTCTGTCTGTCTATTCCTCAGTCTGTTTGACAGTCTGTCTGTCTCTTGCTCAGTCTGTTTGACTGTCTGTCTGTCTCTTCCTCAGTCTGTCTGTCTGTCTCTTCCTCAGTCTGTTTGACTGTCTGTCTGTCTCTTTCTCAGTCTGTCTGTCTCTTCCTCAGTCTGTTTGACTGTCTGTCTGTCTCTTCCTCAATCTGTTTGACTGTCTGTCTGTCTCTTCGTCGGTCTGTTTGACTGTCTGTCTCTTGCTCAGTCTGTTTGACTGTCTGTCTGTCTCTTCCTCAGTCTGCTTGACTCTCTGTCTGTCTCCTCAGTCTGTTTGACTGTCTGTCTCTTCCTCAGTCTGTCTGTCTGTCTGTCTCTTCCTCAGTCTCTCTGTCTGTCTCTTCTTCAGTCTGATTGTCTGTCTGTCTCTTCCTCAGTCTGTCTGTATGCCTCTCCCTCAGTCTGTTTGACTGTCTGTCTCTTCCCCAGTCTGTCTGTCTGCCTCTTCCCCAGTCTGTCTGTCTGCCTCTTCCTCAGTCTGTCTGTGTGGCTAACTGGTTGGCTGACTGTGTGTCTGTTGGTCTGTCTGTCTGTTTGACTGTCTTTCTGACTGTCTGTCTGCCTGACTGTGTGTTTGTCACGGCAGAATTATAATGTGAGTATTAATTTTTGGTAACCCAACGATATAGAGCTGATCGTCTAAATATTTGTCCCGTGTTTTATTCTGTTGTTGCCTCGCTGTGTTCAGGATTATATCTTAGCATTTGGGTATAGTACTAGAAGTACGCATCTTGATAGCGACGTAATTTGTAAGATAACACGTCACTTAAGTACAGGATAGTAACGCCGTTATGGCTGTTTCTATGACCTGTCTCTCTGAGCTGGGGTCCCTAAATTATTGATGCTAGGCGTCTGAGGGACAGTGTTCTGTGTTCCTGTGGATTTCTACAGCTGCCTGTAGAGGTGGTGATCCTAGAGGAGTGTTCGTCCGGTTTGCCTCTCACGTCTGTGGAGCCGTTTGCAGAAATGGCTGACGTGACCGTGAGGCTATTGTAACCTGTAAATTGTTCGTCTGAGGGACGGTGTTCCGTGTCTCCTTGTTCCTGTGGATCTTTACAACGACCTGAAGAAGTGATTCTTCTAGTGGAGTGTTCGTCCAGTTGGCTTCCTACGTCTGTAACCTGTAAATAGTTCGTCTGAGACAGTCGGCTATATCCTTGGGGCTGTGCATTGGCTGGATCTATCGAGGTACTGCCGACCGGATTTGAGGGCTGGAGAGCGGAGTCGGATCTACCAGCCCACTGCGTCTGCGTGCGTCGTGTGGAGGTGGGATCGAATGTTGGTATTCTTGTCACGGGATGCAATGTTGAAGTGACAAGAGTGGGACTGTGGGGAGTTCTTGAAGGAACCAGTTTAGGATGAGGACATGAATATGAGGAAAGAAAGGAGACGATTTCAAAGTTTTGAAGAGACTGACGATTCTGACTTTGTTCCAGGTTCCGAGTTTGGGCCATCGGAGTAACTTTGTGTGAATGTATGGTGCGACTGAGTGTAGCAGAGCAGACTGAAAGAAAATATTTGA
Source organism: Conus ventricosus (assembly GCA_018398815.1). Lineage (NCBI taxonomy): Eukaryota > Metazoa > Mollusca > Gastropoda > Neogastropoda > Conidae > Conus > Conus ventricosus. Next base: position 74,079,519 of record CM031615.1, read on the forward strand.
GGCGTTGTGTATATGAAAATGAAATTGTTGATGGATGAAAGAATAAATTAGTGTATGACTGTTTATTGGAATTTTATTGATTTGAGAGTACGAATCGGGTGGGAATTTGTATTTAGATAGGCATTCATTTCCAATTTGTTTGTTTGTATGTTTTTTATAATCAGAATCCTTCTTTTCCTTTCCCCCTTCCTTCCCGTTGCACTGTCTGTCTGTCTGTCTCTCTGTTTGACTGTCTGTCTGTCTGTCTGTCTTTCTGTTTGACTGTCTGTCTGTCTGTCTGTCTGTCTTTCAGTTTGACTGTCTGTCTGCCACTCAGTCTGTCTGGCCTGCTGCTTAGGAGATTCGAGATTTCCTACCCCCATCTGTTTGCCTGTCTGTTTGTCTGTCTGGTTGTCTGTCTGTTTGTCTGTCTGTTTGTCTGTCTGTTTGTCTGTCTGTTTGTCTGTCTTCTATGTTTGTTTGTCTGACTGACTGGCCTACCACTTCCCCTGGTTCAGTTATCTGACTGTCTGTCATGCTTGTCACTGTGTGTCTGATTATCGGCCCTTCTGTTGTCATGTATGTCACTGTATCTGGTTATCGGCCCTTCGGTTGTCATGTATGTCACTGTGTGTCTGATTATCGGCCCTTCTGTTGTCATGTTTGTCACTGTGTGTCTGATTATCGGCCCTTCTGTTGTCATGTATGTCACTGTGTGTTTGATTATCGGCCCTTCTGTTGTCATGTATGTCACTGTGTCTGGTTATCGGCCCTTCGGTTGTCATGTATGTCACTGTGTGTCTGATTATCGGCCCTTCTGTTGTCATGTTTTGTCACTGTGTGTCTGATTATCGGCCCTTCTGTTGTCATGTATGTCACTGTGTGTCTGATTATCGGCCCTTCTGTTGTCATGTTTGTCACTGTGTGTCTGATTATCGGCCCTTCTGTTGTCATGTTTGTCACTGTGTCTGATTATCGCCCCTTCTGTTTCATGTTTGTCACTGTGTGTCTGATTATCGGCCCTTCTGTTGTCATGTATGTCACGTGTCTGATTATCGGTCCTTCTGTTGTCATGTATGTCACTGTGTGTCTGATTATCGGCCCTTCTGTTGTCATGTTTGTCACTGTGTGTCTGATTATCGGCCCTTCTGTTGTCATATTTGTCACTGTGTGTCTGATTATCGGCCCTTCTGTTGTCATGTTTGTCACTGTGTGTGTGATTATCGGCCCTTCTTGTCATGTATGTCACTGTGTGTCTGATTATCGGCCCTTCTGTTGTCATGTTTCTCACTGTGTGTCTGATTATCGGCCCTTCTCTTGTCATGTATTTCACTGTGTGTGTGATTATCGGCCCTTCTGTTGTCATGTATGTCACTGTGTCTGATTATCGGCCCTTCTGTTGTCATGTATGTCACTGTGTGTCTGATTATCGGCCCTTCTGTTGTCATGTATGTCACTGTGTAACTGATTATCGGCCCTTCTGTTGTCATGTATGTCACTGTGTCTGATTATCGGCCCTTCTGTTGTCATGTTTGTCACTGTGTCTGATTATCGGCCCATCTGTTGTCATGTATGTCACTGTGTCTGATTATCGGCCCTTCGGTTGTCATGTATGTCACTGTGTGTCTGATTATCGGCCCTTCTGTTGTCATGTATGTCACTGTGTCTGATTATCGGCCCTTCTGTTGTCATGTTTGTCACTGTGTGGTCTGATTATCGGCCCTTCTGTTGTCATATTTGTCACTGTGTGTCTGATTATCGGCCCTTCTGTTGTCATGTTTGTCACTGTGTGTCTGATTATCGCCCTTCTGTTGTCATGTTTGTCACTGTGCGTCTGATTATCGGCCTTCTGTTGTCATGTTTCTCACTGTGTGTCTGATTATCGGCCCTTCTGTTGTGATGTTTGTCACTTTGTGTCTGATTATCGGCCCTTCTGTTGTCATGTTTGTCACTGTGTGTCTGATTCTCGGCCCTTCTGTTGTCATGTATGTCACTGTGTGTCTGATTATCGGCCATTCTGTTGTCATGTTTGTCACTGTGTCTGATTATCGGCCCTTCTGTTGTCATGTATGTCACTGTGTGTCTGATTATCGGCCCTTTTGTTGTCATGTTTGTCACTGTGTCTCTGATATCGGCCCTTCTGTTGTCATATTTGTCACTGTGTGTCTGATTATCGGCCCTTCGGTTGTCATGTATGTCACTGTGTGTCTGATTATCGGCCCTTCTGTTGTCATGTATGTCACTGTGTCTGATTATCGGCCCTTCTGTTGTCATGTATGTCACTGTGTGTCTGATTATCGGCCCTTATGTTGTCATGTTTCTCACTGTGTGTCTGATTATCGGCCCTTTTGTTGTCATGTTTGTCACTGTGTGTCTGATTATCGGCCCTTCTGTTGTCATATTTGTCACTGTGTGTCTGATTATCGGCCCTTCTGTTGTCGTGTATGTCACTGTGTGTCTGATTATCGGCCCTTCTGTTGTGATGTTTGTCACTGTGTGTCTGATTATCGGACCTTTTGTTGTCATGTTTGTCACTGTGTGTCTGATTATCGGCCCTTCTGTTGTCATATTTGTCACTGTGTGTCTGATTATCGGCCCTTCTGTTGTCATGTATGTCACTGTGTGTCTTATTATCGGCCCTTCTGTTGTCATGTATGTCAATGTGTGTCTGATTATCGACCCTTCTGTTGTCATGTATGTCACTGTGTGTTTGATTATCGGCCCTTCTGTTGTCATGTATGTCACTGTGTGTCTTATTATCGGCCCTTCTGTTGTCATGTTTGTCACTGTGTGTCTGATTATCGGCCCTTCTGTTGTCATGTACATCACTGTGTGTCTGATTATCGGCCCTTCTGTTGTCATGTATGTCACTGTGTCTGATTATCGGCCCTTCTGTTGTCATGTATGTCACTGTGTGTCTGATTATCGGCCCTTCTGTTGTCATGTATGTCACTGTGTGTCTGATTATCGGCCCTTCTGTTGTCATGTATGTCACTGTGTCTGATTATCGGCCCTTCTGTTGTCATGTATGTCACTGTGTCTGATTATCGGCCCTTCTGTTGTCATGTATGTCACTGTGTCTGATTATCGGCCCTTCTTTTGTCATGTATGTCACTGTGTCTGATTATCGGCCCTTCTGTTGTCATATATGTCACTGTGTGTCTGATTATCGGCCCTTTTGTTGTCATATTTGTCACTGTGTGTCTGATTATCGACCCTTCTGTTGTCATGTATATCACTGTGTGTCTGATTATCGGCCCTTCTGTTGTCATGTATGTCACTGTGTGTCTAATTATCGGCCCTTCTGTTGTCATGTTTCTCACTGTGTGTCTGATTATCGGCCCTTCTGTTGTCATGTATGTCACTGTGTGTCTGATTATCGGCCCTTCTGTTGTCATGTTTGTCACTGTGTCTGATTATCGGCCCTTCTGTTGTCATGTATGTCACTGTGTGTCTGATTATCGGCCCTTCTGTTGTCATGTATGTCACTGTGTGTCTGATTATCGGCCCTTCTGTTGTCATGTTTGTCACTGTTTGTCTGATTATCGGCCCTTCTGTTGTCATTTATGTCACTGTGTGTCTGATTATCGGCCCTTCTGTTGTCATGTATGT
>CM031615.1:74088109-74107242 GCA_018398815.1 Conus ventricosus
AGAGCGTGTACACAGGTCGGGGACATGGGAAGGGAGAGCAGAGCGTGTACACAGGTCGGGGACATGGGAAGGGAGAGCAGAGCGTGTACACAGGTCGGGGACATGGGAGGGAGAGCAGAGCGTACACACAGGTCGGGGACATGGGAAGGGAGAGCAGAGCGTACACACAGGTCAGGGACATGGGAAGGGAGAGCAGAGCGTGCGCACAGGTCGGGGACATGGGAAGGGAGAGCAGAGCGTACACACAGGTTGGGGACATGGGAAGGGAGAGCAGAGCGTACACACAGGTCGGGGACATGGGAAGGGAGAGCAGAGCGTACACACAGGTTGGGGACATGGGAAGGGAGAGCAGAGCGTACACACAGGTCGGGGACATGGGAAGGGAGAGTAGAGCGTGCACACACGTCGGGGACATGGGAAGGGAGAGCAGAGCGTGTAAAACAGGTCGGGGACATGGGAAGGGACGACGGCTCATCCCAAGCGCCGCTCACAGCCCACTGGAGGAGCCAAAATGTCGCCGACCAAAAGGGACAGAACTCCACTGCCATGGAGACTGGCCCAAATATAGTTTGTGGGGGTAGGGTGGATAGGGAGGAGTTGACTGAGAATGGAGAGGACGCTGGGCAGACGACTGAATTTTCCTGGCTTTGGCATCCAGGACACGAAGGGGATCTTGATTTGTCAGAACTTGCCCTCTGGATGAATGAAATTATGAGAGGGGACGCTGTCGGGCTTCTCCAGGTCTACAAGAAAGCCCAGGGACCAAAGAGTCAGCTTGACAGCCAATAGATCCTTGCCATTCAACGATCCCCGAGAACTTTTGGGGAGAGCAGGAGATAAAGATCAATCCTGTTGGGGAACATCATCAACCTCCACTCGCCATTTTTCTTTGGGAAAACCAAGAGAATGGCGAACCTCCCGGAGTTAAAGGAAGAGAAACCCTCCTTTCCAGTGAGAGAATCCAGCTCTTCGAAAAAGAGAGAAGCCTTCACCGGCTCAGAGGGCACCATGGTCTGAAAAGGGTTTGACGTCAGAGGGAGGGGCGGGGGTGGGAAGTGGGGGGCATGAGGATGGGAAAAAAGAAACACTGAAGCCCTCCTTCATTATTTAAAGAACCCAGTGGTCCGAGGTGAGGGTCTCCCACTGAGGGAAGAAAGCCGGGGAAAAGCCCTGCTAGAACTGTCTGGAGGACGAAGACCGTCATTTTTCTAACGGGGCCTGGGATCCATCCGTACTAGAACGCGGGGGTGGTCTGGGGTTGAGGGTAGGGTGGGAGGGAGTTGAGGGGGACCAGAATGAGATACCAGGCTGTGGTGACCTGACCGCTGTCCTCTATAGGAGAGACTAGGACAGGAAAGGGGAGACAAGACGCTAAGCTAGAGACTAGGGCAGGAAAGGGGAGACAAGACGCTAAGCTAGAGACGAGGGCAGGAAAGGGGAGACACGACGCTAAGCTAGAGACGAGGGCAGGAAAGGGGAGACAAGACGCTAAGCTAGAGACGAGGACAGGAAAGGGGAGACAAGACGCTAAGCTAGAGACCATGACAGGAAAGGGGAGACAAGACGCTAAGCTAGAGACTAGGACAGGAAAGGGGAGACAAGACGCTAAGCTAGAGACCATGACAGGAAAGGAGAGACACGACGCTAAGCTAGAGACTAGGACAGGAAAAGGGAGACTAGAGGCTAAGCTAGAGACGAGGACAAGAAAGGAGAGACAAGACGCTAAGCTAGAGACTAGGACAGGAAAAGGGAGACTAGAGGATAAGCTAGAGGCGAGGACAAGAAAGGGGAGACAAGACGCTAAGCTAGAGACTAGGACAGGAAAAGGGAGACTAGAGGCTAAGCTAGAGACGAGGACAAGAAAGGGGAGACAAGACGCTAAGCTAGAGACTAGGACAGGAAAAGGGAGACTAGAGGCTAAGCTAGAGACTAGGGCAGGAAAGGGGAGACTAGAGGCTAAGCTAGAGACGAGGACAAGAAAGGGGAGACAAGACGCTAAGCTAGAGACTAGGACAGGAAAGGGGAGACAAGACGCTAAGCTAGAGACCATGACAGGAAAGGGGAGACACGACGCTAAGCTAGAGACTAGGACAGGAAAAGGGAGACTAGAGGCTAAGCTAGAGACGAGGACAAGAAAGGGGAGACAAGACGCTAAGCTAGAGACTAGGACAGGAAAAGGGAGACTAGAGGCTAAGCTAGAGACGAGGACAGGAAAGGGGAGACAAGACGCTAAGCTAGAGACTAGGGCAGGAAAGGGGAGACTAGAGGCTAAGCTAGAGACGAGGGCAGGAAAGGGGAGACACGACGCTAAGCTAGAGACTAGGACAGGAAAAGGGAGACTAGAGGCTAAGCTAGAGACTACTATCCCAGGAGTATGCAACAAGGGGACACAGGCAGACCTAGCTAGGAGGGCCCTGACACTAGCTCATATCCAAGCAAACTACCCGTCTGATCAATGGACACATGCATACACTGATGGCTCTGCCACTGAAGCAACCAGAGACGGAGGCGGAGGCGTGTATATCACGTACACGGATGGTGAAGAGCGATGCGCCATTGCGACGGGAAAGTTCTCCACAAAACTTCAGGGCAGAAGCAGATGCTCTGAAGAAAGCAGCAGAGAGGCTCACAGGAAACAACAGGACCCATGACAATATCGTCATCTCAAGACGCCCTCTGTTCTACAGGCTCTGCAAAACCAAATCAAAAGAAGGACAACTGTCTGGCCCCTGGAATCTAGCAAAGAGCGCAAATCTTACCTACAGTGGATCCCTGCACACTGCGGGGTACAGGGAAACGAGATTGCCGATGCTTGGCCAAGGAGGCGAAGCTGACCAGACGACACTTCCGTGTATACAAGGACGAAAAAAACCTGTCAGAGCATGTCCAAGAAATGGTCGAAGCACATTCGGCATACAACAAAAATGACAGCTCCACAGCCTGAGCAGGGCCAACAGGTCATCATCTTGAGGCTTCACAGGCGCACAACTGGCTGAACGCTTACTGTATAACAAATAAAAGATCGGACAGTCAGAGATGTGCCATGCCAAACAGCAAGACAGCCGAACATCTCCTAGCAGGACTGCCATTGCAGACCCGGGGAACGGAAACGAGATGGCAAAGGCCGAAGGAGAGCTGCATGGCGGCCGGCACAGCCCTGGAGGAGAAGCCAGCGTCGAGGCAGACTTGTACAATGAATTCTGGTGATCCGCAAAGAAGAAAACGAGGAGCGAGGGGAGACACGACGCTAGCTAGGACTAGACAGGCAACGGGGACAAGAGCTAAGCTAGGACGGGCAAAAGGGGAGAACCATAACGAAGCTAGGACAGGAAAAGGGAGCCTAGCAAACGCTAAGACGAGGACAAAATGGAGACAAACGCTAGCTAGAGCACTAGGAAGAAAAGGTGGAAGGACTGAACGAAAGCTAGAGACGGACAAGCAAGGGGAGACAGACGCTAAGCAAAGGAAGGAAGAAGAGAGTAATGCTAAGAAGAGGACAGGACAGGGCAGGAACAGAGACGCTAAGCAAGACTAGGACAGGAAAAGGGGACAAGGCTAAGCTAGAGCAGGGAGCAAAAGGGGAGACAAGACGCTAAGCTAGAGCTACAGGAAAAGGGGACTAGAGGCTAAGCTAGAAGGACGGAAAGGGAGACAAGACGCAATAGAGACTAGGAGGAAAGGGGAGGCAGAGCCTAAGTAGAGACCATGACGAAAGGGGAGACAAGACGCTAAGCTAAGAGGACTAGTAACAGGAAGGGGAGCAAGAGCTAGCAGAAGGGGAGCGAGAAGGGAGAGACTAGGGCAGTAAGGGGAGACATGACAGGAAAGGGACGAGGCAGCAAGGGGGACCATGACGAAAGGGGGAAAGGAAAGGAGCTAAGCTAAGCTAGGCAGGACAGAAGGGAACAGAGCAAGCTAAGAAGGGACAAGGAAAGGGGAGAAAGAGCGAAGCTAGAGACAGGACAGGAAAGGGGAGACAAGGCGCTAAGCTAAGACTAGGACAGGAAAGGGAGACAGACACGAGGCTAGAAGGAAGGAAGAAGACTAGGAAAGGGGAGGCAAGGGTAAGTAGAAGACCAGCAGAAGGGAAGACAGACAAGCTAAGACATGACAGGAAAGGGGAGACAGACGCTAAGTAGAGACAGAGGAAAGGGGAGACAAGAACGCCAACTAGGACTGGAAGGAAAGGGAGGCAAGGCGCTAAGCTAGAAACCAGACGGAAGGGGAGACAGGACAGAAAGAGGGACAGAGCTAAAGGGGACAGACGAGCAAGGGTAGAGGCTAGAAGGAAAGGGGGGCAGAGGGCTAAGCTAGGCCATGCAGGAAAGGGGAGACCTGAGGCTAAGAGAGACCAGACAGAAGGGGAGAACGAACGGTAAGCTAGAGCCATGACAGGCAAGGGAGACAGACAGCTAAGGAGAGCAAGGACAGGCAAAGGAGAAAGGGGCAACAGCCAGTAGAGACCAGGGCAGGAAAAGTGGAGCAAGACGCTAAGCTAAGACTAGGACAGGAAAGGGGAGCAAGGCTAAGCTAGAGACTAGGAAGGAAAGGGGAAGCAAGGCTAAGCTAGAGACAGGGGAAAGGGGAGCACACGACGCTAAGCTAGAGCATGACAGGAAGGGGAGACAAGCCGCTAAGCTAGAGACCTATGACAGGAAAGGGGAGACAAGACGCTAGGCTAGAGACTAGGACAGGAAATGGGAGACAAGACGCTAAGCTAGGACTAGGACAGGAAAGGGGAGACAAGCGCTAAGAGAGACTAGGACAGAAGGGGAGAAGGCGCTAAGCTAGAGACCATGACAGGAAAGGGGAGACAAAGGCGTAGAGCCCTATGACAGGAAAGGGAGAAGACACGACGACAAAGAAAGGGAAGGACAGCGAAGGGAACAAGGACGAAGGAGAGACGATGAGCAGGAAAGGGGAAGGAAACGGAACAAGCTAAGTAGAGGACGGAGAAAGGGGAGACACGACGCTAACTAGAGACGACAGGAAAGGGGAGCAAGGCGCTAAGCTAGAGACTAGGACAGGAAAGGGGAGACAAGACGCTAAGCTAGAGACAGAGGAAAGGGGAAGACCTAAGCTAAGAGAGGGACAGGAAAGGGGAGACAAGACGAAGCTAGAGACAGGCAGAAAGGGGAGACACGACGCTTAAGCTAGGACAGGAAGGAAAAGGGGACTAGGCTAAGCTAGACAGGGAAGGGAAAACAAGCAGAGAGACAGGAAAGGGGACAAGACGCTAAGCTAGAGATAGGACAGGAAAGGGGAGAAAGACGCTAGCTAGGCAGGGACAAGAAAGGGGAGACAAGCTAAGACTAGGAGAGAAGGAAGGAAAGGGCTAAGCTAGAGAGGCTAAGAAGAGAGGAGCAAGAAAGGGGAGACAGAAGCTAGACAAGGAACAGAGGAAAAGGGAGACTAGAGGCTAAGCAGAGACTAGGGAGAAAGGGGAGACAAGAGCTAAGCTAGAGAGAGGACAAGAAAGGGGAGACAAGACGAAAGAGAGACGGACAGGAAAGGGGAGACAAGACGCTAAGCTAGGACCTGGACAGGAAAGGGGAGACAGACGCTAAGAGACTAGGAGGAAGGAACAGAGAAGGAGAGACTAGAGGAAGCTAGGGAGGAAAGAAAGGGGAGACTAGGAGCTAGGAGACAGGAACAGGAAAGGGAGACTAGAGGCTAAGCTAGAGAGAGGACAGGAAAGGGGAGACAGAGCTAAGCTAGAGACGGGGGAAAGGGGAGACAAGAGCTAGAGCTAGCGAGGGCAGGAAAGGGAACACGAGCTAAGAGGACGTAGACAGGAAAGGAGAAGAGGTCAAGCGAAACTATCAGGAGAAGGGAACTAGAGGCAAGCAAGAGCAGGAGGGCCTGAAGCAGCAACCAGCAAGTACGTCTGACAAGGAGACATGAGCTGATGGCTCTGCCACTAAGCAAGAAGAGAGCAGGGGTATAGACACGGAGGGAAAGCGATGCCCATGCGCGGGAAAGTTCTCCACAAACTTCAGGGCAGAAGCAGATGCTCTGAAGAAAGCAGCAGAGAGGCTCACCAGGAACCACAACAGGACCCATGACAATATCGTCATCTTCACAGACGCCCTCTCTGTTCTACAGGCTCTGCAAAACCCAAAATCAAAAGAACTGGACAAGCTGTCTGGCACCCTGGCAATACTAGCAAAGAGCGCAAATCTTACCCTACAGTGGATCCCTGCACACTGCGGGGTACAGGGAAACGAGATTGCCGATGCTCTGGCCAAGGAGGGCGGAAAGCTGGACCAGACAGACACTTCCGTGTCATACAAGGACGAAAAAAACCATCGTCAGGAGCATTGTCCAAAAGAAATGGTCTCAGCAGCATCCGGCATACAACAAAAATGACAGCTACCACAGCCTGAGCAGGGCTGACCAGGTCATCATCTTGAGGCTCAGGACGGGTCACAACAGGCTGAACGCTCACCTGTATAACAAGATGAAGATCGGACAGTCAGAGATGTGCCCATGCCAAACAGCTGCTATGACAACCGAACATCTCCTGCAGCACTGCCATCTGCATGACGCCCTGAGGAACGAAACGTGGCCTGAGGCAAAGGCCCTGAACGAGAAGCTGCATGGCGGCCAGGCAGCCCTGGAGAGGACGGCAGCGTTTGCGAGGCAGACTGGTGTATCCATCTAACGTGGTGATCGACGAAGAAGAAGAAGAGACGAGGGCAGGAAAGGGGAGACACGACGCTAAGCTAGAGACTAGGACAGGAAAAGGGAGACAAGACGCTAAGCTAGAGACGAGGACAAGAAGGGGAGACAAGACGCTAAGCTAGAGACTAGGACAGGAAAAGGGAGACTAGAGGCTAAGCTAGAGACGAGGACAAGAAAGGGGAGACAAGACGCTAAGCTAGAGACTAGGACAGGAAAAGGGAGACTAGAGGCTAAGCTAGAGACGAGGACAGGAAAGGGGAGACAAGACGCTAAGCTAGAGACTAGGGCAGGAAAGGGGAGACTAGAGGCTAAGCTAGAGACGAGGGCAGGAAAGGGGAGACAAGACGCTAAGCTAGAGACTAGGACAGGAAAAGGGAGACTAGAGGCTAAGCTAGAGACGAGGACAGGAAAGGGGAGACAAGACGCTAAGCTAGAGACTAGGACAGGAAAGGGGAGGCAATACGCTAAGGTAGAGACCATGACAGGAAAGGGGAGACAAGACGCTAAGCTAGAGACTAGTACAGGAAAGGGGAGACAAGACGCTAAGCTAGAGACTAGGACAGCAAAGGGGAGACTAGAGGCTAAGCTAGAGACCATGACAGGAAAGGGGAGACAAGACGCTAAGCTAGAGACCATGACAGGAAAGGGGAGACACGACGCTAAGCTAGAGACTAGGACAGGAAAAGGGAGACTAGAGGCTAAGCTAGAGACGAGGACAAGAAAGGGGAGACAAGACGCTAAGCTAGAGACTAGGACAGGAAAGGGGAGGCAAGGCGCTAAGCTAGAGACTAGGACAGGAAAGGGGAGACACGAGGCTAAGCTAGAGACTAGGACAGGAAAGGGGAGGCAAGGCGCTAAGCTAGAGACCATGACAGGAAAGGGGAGACATGACGCTAAGCTAGAGACCATGACAGGAAAGGGGAGACACGACGCTAAGCTAGAGACCATGAAAGGAAAGGGGAGACAAGACGCCAAGCTAGAGACTAGGACAGGAAAGGGGGGGCAAGGCGCTAAGCTAGAAACCATGACAGGAAAGGGGAGACACGACGCTAAGCTAGAGACCATGACAGGAAAGGGGAGACACGACGCTAAGCTAGAGACCATGACAGGAAAAGGGGAGACACGACGCTAAGCTAGAGACTAGGACAGGAAAGGGGAGGCAAGGCGCTAAGCTAGAGACCATGACAGGAAAGGGGAGACACGACGCTAAGCTAGAGACCATGACAGGAAAGGGGAGACACGACGCTAAGCTAGAGACCATGACAGGAAAGGGGAGACAAGACGCTAAGCTAGAGACTAGGACAGGAAAGGGGAGACAAGGCGCTAAGCTAGAGACCAGGGCAGGAAAGTGGAGACAAGACGCTAAGCTAGAGACTAGGACAGGAAAGGGGAGACAAGACACTAAGCTAGAGACTAGGACAGGAAAGGGGAGGCAAGGCGCTAAGCTAGAGACTAGGACAGGAAAGGGGAGACCAGACGCTAAGCTAGAGACCATGACAGGAAAGGGGAGACAAGGCGCTAGCTAGAGACCATGACAGGAAAGGGGAGACAAGACGCTAAGCTAGAGACTAGGACAGGAAATGGGAGACAAGACGCTAAGCTAGAGACTAGGACAGGAAAGGGGAGACAAGGCGCTAAGCTAGAGACTAGGACAGGAAAGGGGAGACAAGGCGCTAAGCTAGAGACCATGACAGGAAAGGGGAGACAAAGGCGTTAAGCTAGAGACTAGGACAGGAAAGGGGAGACACGACGCTAAGCTAGAGACTAGGACAGGAAAGGGAAGACAAGACGCTAAGCTAGAGACGAGGGCAGGAAAGGGGAGACACGACGCTAAGCTAGAGACGAGGGCAGGAAAGGGGAGACACGACGCTAATCTAGAGACTAGGACAGGAAAGGGGAGACAAGGCGCTAAGCTAGAGACTAGGACAGGAAAGGGGAGACAAGGCGCTAAGCTAGAGACGAGGGCAGGAAAGGGGAGACAAGATGCTAAGCTAGAGACTAGGACAGGAAAGGGGAGACTAGAGGCTAAGCTAGAGACGAGGACAGGAAAGGGGAGGCAAGGCGCTAAGCTAGAGACTAGGGCAGGAAAGGGGAGACAAGACGCTAAGCTAGAGACTAGGACAGGAAAGGGGAGACAAGACGCTAAGCTAGAGACTAGGGCAGGAAAGGGGAGACACGACGCTAAGCTAGAGACTAGGACAGGAAAAAGGAGACTAGAGGCTAAGCTAGAGACGAGGACAGGAAAGGGGAGACAAGACGCTAAGCTAGAGACTAGGACAGGAAAAGGGAGACTAGAGGCTAAGCTAGAGACCATGACAGGAAAGGGGAGACAAGACGCTAAGCTAGAGACCATGACAGGAAAGGGGAGACACGACGGTAAGCTAGAGACGAGGGCAGGAAAGGGGAGACAAGACGCTAAGCTAGAGACCAGGGCAGGAACGGGGAGACAAGACGCTAAGCTAGAGACTAGGGCAGGAACGTGGAGACAAGACGCTAAGCTAGAGACTAGGGCAGGACGGGGAGACAAGACGCTAAGCTAGAGACTAGGGCAGGAACGGGGAGACAAGACGCTAAGCTAGAGACGAGGGCAGGAAAGGGGAGGCAAGGCGCTAAGTTCAAAATGTCCAAAGGACTGGAGGAATCCTAGTTTAACAATCCTTATCAGAGACCTACGACAAATGTCGGAGCAAAGAAGGCTCTGGAAAGGGGTTATCCCCAGAGTTGCCCATAGAGCGTCCAAAGAACAGAATGAGCCCCAAAGATTGTCTGTCCATGCCAGACCGAGCCGAGAGCACATGAAAAAAAGACGATGAAACCCCAACGGACTCAAAAGCAGCCAAACGTACGGGAAGGCAAAAAAAAAAAAAAAAAAAAAAGTAAAAAAAAAAAATTCTTCTGGAGGACATCGCCACGTATAATAGTCCCCTTTGTAAGAATGCACGAGAGAGAGAGAGAGAGAGAGAGAGAGAGAGAGAGAGAGAGAGAGAGGAGAGAGAGAGAGAGAGAACTCCAGAACCAACACGAAGGAGATTATGTCCTCACAGATAAATGCTGACGACTCGAGTTTCAAAACTTGTTGATGTTCCGCTCAACTAACTTTGAGTTATCTGATCCATGGACACACGGACGTGCGCGCAGACAGACACACAGACAGGCATGAGTCAGACACACAGAGAGGCACATACAAATATGCAACACGGAAAAGAAGGCTGTCTTCCCCAAAATCGTAGATACTGCATATTTGATAGAATTATGTATCACGGTCCCTGGGATGCAGCCAACTGCCGATTGCAAAGTGTACAGGTATAAGTAATTAATCAGTGATAACTGCACAGGGACTAATCAATCAGAAACTGCTTTGTGTGTCTAGGTGCTAATCAATCAGGGATGACTATGTGTGTCCAGGTGCTAATCAATCAGGGATTACTATGTGTGTCCAGGTGCTAATCATCAGTCATTACTATGTGTGTCCAGGTTGCTAATCAGGGATTACTATGTGTGTCCATGTGCTAATCAATCAGTCATTACTATGTGTGTCCAGGTGCTAATCAGGGATTACTATGTGTGTCCATGTGCTAATCAATCAGTCATTACTATGTGTGTCCAGGTGCTAATCAATCAGTCACTACTATGTGTGTCCAGGTGCTAATCAATCAGTCATTACTAGTATGTCCAGTTGCTCATCAATCAGTCATTACTATGTGTGTCAGGTGCTAATCAGGGATTACTATGTGTGTCCATGTGCTAATCAATCAGTCATTACTATGTGTGTCCAGGTGCTAATCAGGGATTACTATGTGTGTCCATGTGCTAATCAATCAGTCATTACTATGTGTGTCCAGGTGCTAATCAATCAGTCACTACTATGTGTGTCCAGGTGCTAATCAATCAGTCATTACTAGTATGTCCAGTTGCTCATCAATCAGTCATTACTATGTGTGTCCAGGTGCTAATCAATCAGTCATTACTATGTGTGTCCAGGTGCTAATCAGGGATTACTATGTGTGTCCAGGTGCTAATCAATCAGTGATTACTCTGTGTGTCCAGGTGCTAATCAATCAGGGATTACTATGTGTGTCCAGGTGCTAATCAATAAGGGATTACTATGTGTGTCCAGGTGCTAATCAATCAGGGATTACTATGTGTGTCCAGGTGCTAATCAATCAGGGATTACTATGTGTGTCCAGGTGCTAATCAATCAGGGATTACTGTGTGTGTGTCCAGGTGCTAATCAATCAGGGATTACTATGTGTGTCCATGTGCTAATCAATCAGGGATTACTATGTGTGTCCAGGTGCTAATCAATCAGTCATTACTATGTGTGTCCAGGTGCTAATCAGGGATTACTATGTGTGTCCATGTGCTAATCAATCAGTCATTACTATGTGTGTCCAGGTGATAATCAATCAGTCATTACTATGTGTGTCCAGGTGCTAATCAATCAGTCATTACTATGTGTGTCCAGGTGCTAATCAATCAGTCATTACTATGTGTGTGTCCAGGTGCTAATCCATCAGGGTTACTATGTGTGTGTCCAGGTGCTGATCAATCAGAGATTACTATGTGTGTCCAGGTGCTAATCAATCAGGGATTACTATTTGTGTCCAGGTGCAGGCCAATATGGGCTACTGTCCACAGTTTGACGCCCTCATCGATCAGATGACGGGGGCGGGAGACCTTGACCATGTACGGCCGACTGCGAGGGGTGCCAGACCGCCACATCAAGACCTGCTGTCAACGACCTGATTGACGTTCTGCTGCTGCGCCCTCATGCCGACAAGCTGACCAGTGACTACAGGTGACTGGACTGGTGCTGTCATCATCATCAGCTCGATCATCGTCATCTTCTGTCGTCGTCAGCCTCATCGTCTTCATTATCATCATCATCGTCTTCATTATCATTGTTGCATCATCTCTGAAATTCCAATGCTTCGTTCTCATATAGACAAACTGACCAGGGGTATCATTTGACTGGATTGTTGTTCTCGTCTTCACCATGAACATCATCACTATCACCGTTGTCCTCCTCATCATCTACATGTCACCATCGTCGTCGTCATTACCATTATCATCGTCGTCATTGGGGCGGAAAAAGCTCAGTGGTAGAGCGCCGGACTTGTAATCTTGGGGTTGCGGGTTCGAATCTCTGCTTGGCTGTTTCGGTACAGGGGGATTTTTTCCTGGGAGTTAACATTGGTTCTGACTCCATTCCCATACAGTCCTTCGAATGTACACTAGGGGTAATAACAGAATGCTGTGTGCAGTGGGGGTAATAACAGAATGCTGTGTACAGTGGTGTATAATGCGGATATAACAGAAAGCTGTGTACAGTGGGGTAATAACAGAATGCTGTGTGCAGTGGCGATAATAAGAGAATGCTGTGTACAGTGGGGGTAATAACAGAATGCTGTGTGCAGTGGGGTAATAACAGAATGCTGTGTACAGTGGGGATAATAAGAGAATGCTGTGTACAGTGGGGGTAATAACAGAATGCTGTGTACAGTGATGTCATAACAGAATGCTGTGTGCAGTGGGGATAATAACAGAATGCTGTGTGCAGTGGGGGTAATAACCGAATGCTGTGTGCAGTGGGGATAATAAGAGAATGCTGTGTACAGTGGGGGTAATAACAGAATGCTGTGTACAGTGGGGTAACAACAGAATGCTGTGTACAGTGGGGTATTAACAGAATGCTGTGTACAGTGGGGTAATAACAGAATGCTGTGTACAGTGGGGTAATAAAAGAATGCTGTGTACAGTGGGGTAATAACAGAATGCTGTGTACAGTGGGGGTAATAACAGAATGCTTTGTACAGTGGGGGTAATAACTGAATGCTGTGTACAGTGGGGTAACAACAGAATGCTGTGTACAGTGGGGTATTAACAGAATTCTGTGTACAGTGGGGTAATAACAGAATGCTGTGTACAGTGGGGTAATAACAGAATGCTGTGTGCAGTGGGGGTAATAACAGAATGCTGTGTACAGTGATGTCATAACAGAATGTTGTGTGTAGTGGGGATAATAACAGAATGTTGTGTGCAGTGGGGGTAATGACAGAATGCTGTGTACAGTGGGGTAATAACAGAATGCTGTGTACAGTGGGGTATTAACAGAATGCTGTGTACAGTGGTGGTAATAACAGACTGCTGTGTCTGCATGGGGGGTAATGACAGAATGCTGTGTCCAGTGGGGATGATGACAGAATGCTGTGTGCAGTGGGGGTTATAACAGAATGCTGTGTGCAGTAAGGCTAAAACAGAATGCTGTGTGTGCAGTGGGCGTAATAACAGAATGTTGTGTACAGTGGGTGTAATAACAAAATGCTGTGTGCAGTGGGGATAATAACAGAATGGAGTGTGCAGTGGGGGTAATAACAGAATGCTGTGTGCAGTGGGGTAATGACAGAAGGCTGTGTACAGTGGAAATAATAACACAATGCTGTATGCAGTGGGGGTAATAACAGAATGCTGTGTGCAATGTGGTAATAACAGAATGCTATGTGCAGCGGGGTAATAACAGAATGCTGTGTGCAGTGGCGGTAATACAGAATGCTTGTGTGTAGTGGGGTAATAACAGAATGCTGTGTGTAGTGGGGTAATAACAGAATGCTGTGTGCAGTGGGGGTAATAACAGAACGCTGTGTTAAAAGTGTGGTAGTAGCAGAATGCTGGTGTGTAGTGGGTAATAACAGAATGCTGTGTGCAGTGGGGATAATAACAGAATGCTGTGTGCAGTGGGGATAATAACAGAATGCTGTTTGCAGTGGGGGTAATAACAGAATGCTGTGTGCAGTGGGGGTGATAGCAGAATGCTGTGAGCAATGGGGGGTAATAACAGAATTCTGTGTGCTGTGGGTGTTGCAACAGAATGCTGTGTGCATTTGGAGTTACAACAGAATGCTGTGTGCGCAGTGGGGGGTAAAAACAGAATGCTGTGTGTACAGTAGGGATAATAACAGAATGCTGTGTGCAGTGGGGGCAATAACAATGCTGTGTGCAATGGGGTTAATAACAGAATGCTGTGTAGAGTGGGGGTAATACAGATGCTGTGTGGAGTGGGGGTAATAACAGAATGCTGTATGTGCTAGTGGGGGTATTATCAGAATGCTGTGTGCAGTGGGGGGTAATAACAGAATACTGTATGCAGTGGGGGTAATATCAGAATGCTTTGTGCAGTGGGGGTAATAACAGAATGCTGTGTGCAGTGGGCGTAATAACAGAATGCTGTGTGCAGTGGGGGTAATAACAGAATGCTGTGTGCAGTGGGGGTAATAACAGAATGCTGTGTGCAGTGGGAATAACTGAATGATGTGTGCAGTGGGATGATAACAGAATGCTGTGTTTAGTGGGGATAATAACAGAATGCTGTGTTTAGTGGGGATAATAACAGAATGCTGTGTTCAGTGGGGATAATAACAACAGAATGCTGTGTTCTGTGGGGGCAATAACAGAATGCTGTGTTCTGTCGGGGCAATAACAGAAAGCTGTGTACAGTGGTGTGTTATAACAATATGCTGTGGGCAGTTGGTGGTAATACCAGAATGCTGTGTGCAGTGGGGTAATAACAGAATACTGTGTGCAGTGGGGATAATAACAGAATGTTGTGTGCAGTGGGGGTAATAACAGAATGCTGTGTGCAGTGGTGGTAATAAACAGAGTGCTGTGTGCAGTGGGGTAATAACAGAATACTGTGTACAGTAGGGTAATAACAGAATGTTGTGTGCAGTGGGGGTAATAACAGAATGCTGTGTGCAGTGGGGATAATAACAGAATACTGTGTACAGTGGGGGTAATAACAGAATGTTGTGTGCAGTGGGGGTAATAACAGAATTCTGTGTGCAGTGGGGATAATAACAGAATGCTGTGTGGAGTGGGGGTAATAACAGAATGCTGTGTGCAGTTGGGTAATAACAGAATACTGTGTGCAGTGGGGTAATAACAGAATGCTGTGTGCAGTGGGGTAGAAACAGAATGCTGTGTGCAGTTGGGTAATAACAGAATGCTGTGTGCAGTGGTGGTAATAACAGAATGCGTGTGCAGTGGGGTAATAACGAATACTGTGTGCAGTGGGGTAATAACAGAATGCTTGTGTGCAGTGGGGTAATAACAGAATACTGTGTGCAGTGGGGGTAATAACAGAATGTTGTGTGCAGTGGGGGTAATAACAGAATGGTGTGTGCAGGGAGGGGGGGTAATAACAGAATGGTGTGTGCAGTGGGGGTATAACAGAATGCTGTGTGAAGTGGGGATAATAACAGAATGCTGTGTTCTGTGGGGGCAAAAACAGAATGCTGTGTGCAGTGGGGGTTATAAACAAAATGTTGTTTGCAGTGGGTGGTAATAACAGAATGCTGTGTGCAGTGGGTGGTATAATTCAGAATGCTGTGTGCAGTGGGGTTATAACAAAATGTTGTTTGCAGTGGGTGGTAATAACAGAATGCTGTGTGCAGTGGGTGGTAATAACAGAATGCTGTGTGCAGTGGGTGGTAATAACAGAATGCTGTGTGCAGTGGGGGTAATAACAAAATGCTGTGTGCAGTGGTGGTAATAACAGAATGCTGTGTGCAGTGAAGGTAATAACAGAATGCTGTGTGCAATGGGGGTAATAACAAAATGCTGTGTACAGTGGTGGTAATAACAGAATGCTGTGTGCAGTGGGGGTAATAACAGAATGCTGTGTGCAGTGGAGGTAATATCAGAATGCTGTGTGCAGTGGGGGTAATAACAAAATGCTGTGTGCAGTGGTGGTAATAACAGAATGCTGTGTGCAGTGGGGGTAATAACAGAATGCTGTGTGCAGTGGAGGTAATATCAGAATGCTGTGTGCAGTGGGGGTAATAACAAAATGCTGTGTGCAGTGGTGGTAATAACAGAATGCTGTGTGCAATGGGGGTAATAACAAAATGCTGTGTGCAGTGGTGGTAAAACAGAATATTGTGTGCAGTGGGGGTAATAACAGAATGCTGTGTACAATGGGGGTAGTAACAGAGTGCTGTGGGTGTTATTACGGAATGCTGTGTGTGCAGTGAGGGCAATAACAGAATGCTGTGTGCAGTGGTGGTAATAACAGTATGCTGTGTGCACTGAGGTAATAGCAGAATGATTGAGTGCAGTGGGGGCAATAACAGAATGCTGTGTGCAGTGGTGGTAATAACAGAATGCTGTGTGCAATGGGGGTAATAACAAAATGCTGTGTGCAGTGGTGGTAATAACAGAATATTGTGTGCAGTGGGGGTAATAACAGAATGCTGTGTACAATTGGGGATAGTAACAGAGTGCTGTGGGTGTTATTACAGAATGTTGTGTGTGCAGTGAGGGCAATAACAGAATGCTGTGTGCAGTGGTGGTAATAACAGTATGCTGTGTGCACTGGGGTAATAGCAGAATGATGAGTGCAGTGGGGGCAATAACGAATGCTGTGTGCAGTGGTGGTAATAACAGAATGCTGTGTGCAGTGGGGGTAATAACAGAATGCTGTGTGTGCAGTGGGGTAATAACAGAATGCTGTGTGTGCAGTGGGGGTAATAAACAGAATGCTGTGAGTGCAGTGTGGGTAATAACAGAATGCTGTGTGCAGTGGGGGGTAATAACAGAATGCTGTGTGTGCAGTGGTGTTAATGACAGAATGCTGTGTGTAGTGGTGGTAATAACAGAATGGTGTGTGCAGTGGGGGTAATAACAGAATGGTGTGTGCAGTGGTGGTAATAACAGAATGCTGTGTGCAGTGGTGGTAATACAGAATGCTGTGTGCAGTGGGGGTAATAACAGAATGCTGTGTGCAGTGTGGTAATAACAGAATGCTGTGTGTGCAGTGGGGTAATAACATGAATGCTGTGTGCAGTGGCGGCAACAAGCGGAAGCTGAGCACAGCCATGGCTCTGATCGGAGACCCGCCCTTCATCCTGCTGGACGAACCGTCCACCGGCATGGACCCTGGGGCACGTCGTCAGCTGTGGAACGTTCTGTCTTCTGTCAGGGCCAGCGGCCGTACCTTGGTCCTCACCTCTCATAGGTAGGTCATCTGATGATGATGATGATGATGATGATGATGGCATGGACCCTGGGGCACGTCGTCAGCTGTGGAACGTTCTGTCTGCTGTCAGGGCCAGTGGCCGTACCTTGGTCCTCACCTCTCATAGGTAGGTCATCTGATGATGATGATGCTGATGATGATGATGATGACATGGGACCCTGGGGCACGTCGTCAGCTGTGGAACGTTCTGTCTGCTGTCATGGCCAGTGGCCGTACCTTGGTCCTCACCTCTCATAGGTAGGTCATCTGATGATGATGATATGATGATGATGATGATGATGATGAGTGGCATGGACCCTGGGGCACGTCATCAGCTGTGGAACGTTCTGTCTGCTGTCAGGGCCAGCGGCCGTACCTTGGTCCTCACCTCTCATAGGTAGGTCATCTGATGATGATGATGATGATGATGATGATGATGGCATGGGACCCTGGGGCACGTCGTCAGCTGTGGAACGTTCTGTCTTCTGTCAGGGCCAGCGGCCGTACCTTGGTCCTCACCTCTCGTAGGTAGGTCATCTGATGATGATGATGATGATGATGATGATGATGATGATGGTGATGATGATGATGATGATGATGATGACGATGATGGCATGGACCCTGGGGCACGTCGTCAGCTGTGGAACGTTCTGTCTTCTGTGAGGGCCAGCGCGCCGTACCTTGGTCCTCACCTCTCATAGGTAGGTCATCTGATGATGATGATGATGATGATGATGATGATGATGATGATGATGATGGCATGGACCCTGGGGCACGTCGTCAGCTGTGGAACGTTCTGTCTTCTGTCAGGGCCAGTGGCCGTACCTTGGTCCTCACCTCTCATAGGTAGGTCATCTGATGATGATGATGATGATGATGATGATGATGATGATGGATGACGACGACGACGCGACGACGACGACGACGACGACGACGACGCCGCCGCCGCCGCCGACGACGACGACGACGATCGTGATCATGATGATGACGATGATGAGTGTGATAACGATGAAGGTAGTGGTGAAGAAGAAGATGATGATGATGATGATGATGATGATGATGATGATGATGATGATGATGATATTGATAACTAATGTTGGGTTCCTCCCACATGCTATGCAGCATAGAGAAGTGTGAGGTGCTGTGTACATGATGATAATGTGGATGGTGATGACCATGTTAATGATGACGACGACGACGATGATGATAATGATATGATGATAATGATATGATGATGATGATATGATGATGATGATGATGATGATGATGATGATATGATTATGATGATGATGATGATGATGATGATGATGATGATGTGATGATGATGACGACGATGATGATAACTCATGTGGGGTTCCCCCTGTTCTACAGCATGGAGGAGTGTGAGGCTCTGTGTACCCGCATCGCCATCATGGTCAACGGGCGATTCGTCTGCCTGGGCAGCACCCAGCACCTCAAGTCCAAGTTCGGCCAGGGCTACACCCTGGTGGCCAAGATGGACTCCCTGCCTGACGGAAACCCCGTCCCCATCGACCCCTTCGTCACCTTCATCCAGCAGACATTCCCCAGTGCCCGACTCTTCGACTCCCATCAGGGCTACGCCCATGTGCAGGTGCCTGACCCCAGGTGCGCCTGGCGCAGGTGTTCTCGGCCATGGAGCAGGCCAAGCAGCAGCTGCAGGTGCAGGCCTATCACGTGCACCAGACCACGCTGGAGCAGGTGTTCCTAGCCTTCACCAGGGTGCAGGTGCCGCCCAAAGAGAGCAAGTCCAAGCCCTGCCTCAAGAGGCTGTGCTGCTGCTGCCGCTGTTAGCTCCCTAGCCACAGCCTGGGGGGGGGGGGGGGGGGGGGGGGAGTGGGAGGAGGTCCAGCTTCATCAGCGCTGCCATTGTTACCCTTTGTAATCAACGAAAAAGTAGTCAAACAATCGGCCTTTAAATCTCTCTTTGTCTCTGTCTGTCTTCTGTCTGTGTTCCTGCCTGCCTGCTTATCTGTCTGCCAGTTTGACTCTGTCTGTGTGTCTGTGTGTCTGTGTGTCTGTGTGTCTGTCTGTCTCTCTCTCTCTCTCTCTCTCTCTCTCTCTCTCTCTCTCTCTCTCTCTCTCTCTCTCTCTCTCTCTCTCTCTCTCACTATTTCGTGTATGTATGAGAGTGGATGTACAGTGGAGATGGTTAGGGATGGGGCACACGCTTGCAAGTGTAAAAGATATTCACACGAACCTTTAAAACAGGCACTTTTTTTTCAAAACTTTATTATAGAATAACGCTTATAAAAGTAACTGACAACAGGCAAAACTGGAGTGAACTACATCGACTGGCAACAACCGCTACAAAAATACCTACGTCTACCAGAACGAAAACATTCGTCCAAAAACACTTTCATTAGGTCCAAGGGACCAGCTGTACGGTGCCTGAGATGACTGACTGTACATACAGTCC
>CM031615.1:74108242-74115742 GCA_018398815.1 Conus ventricosus
TCATCATCATCATGCATCATCATCATCATCTCATCATCATCCATCATCATCATCATGACCTACCTATGAGAGGTAAACCAAGGTACGGCCGCTTGCTCTGCAGAAGACAGAACGTTCCACAGCTGACGACGTGCCCCAGGATCCATGCCATCATCATCATCATCATCATCATCATCATCATCATCATCATCATCATCATCATCAGATGACTACCTATGAGAGGTGAGGACCAAGGTACGGCCGCTGGCTCTGACAGAAGACAGAACGTTCCACAGCTGGACGAACGTGCCCCAGGATCCATGCCATCATCATTATCATCATCATCATCATCATCATCATCATCATCATCATCATCATCAGATGGCATACCTATGAGAAGTGAGGACCAAGGTACGGCCGCTGGCTCTGACAGAAGACAGAACGTTCCACAGCAGACGACGTGCCCCAAGGTCCATGCCATCATCATCATCATCATCCATCATCATCATCATCATCATCATCATCATCATCATCAGATGACCTACCTATGAGAGGTGAGGACCAAGGTACGGCCGCTGGCTCTGACAGAAGACAGAACGTTCCACAGCTGACGACGTGCCCCAGAGTCCATGCCATCATCATCATCATCATCATCATCATCATTCATCATCATCATCATCATCATCATCATCATCATAGATGACCTACCTATGAGAGGTGAGGACCAAGGTACGGCCGCTGGCTCTGACAGAAGACAGAACGTTCCACAGCTGACGACGTGCCCCAGGGTCCATGTCATCACCATCATCATCATCATCATCATCATCATCATCATCATCATCATCATCATCATCAGATGACCTACCTATGAGAGGTGAGGACCAAGGTCGGCCGCTGGCTCTGACAGAAGACAGAACGTTCCACAGCTGACGACGTGCCCCAGGATCCATGGCATCATCATCATCATCATCATCATCATCATCATCATCATCATCATCATCATCATCAGATGACCTACCTATGAGAGGTGAGGACCAAAGTACGGCCACTGGCCCTGACAGAAGACAGAACGTTCCACAGCTGACGACGTGCCCCAGGGTCCATGCCGGTGGACGGCTCGTCCAGCAGATGAAGGGCGGGTCTCCGATCAGAGCCATGGCTGTGCTCAGCTTCCGCTTGTTTCCGCCACTGCACACACACCAT
This sequence comes from Conus ventricosus, assembly GCA_018398815.1. NCBI lineage: Eukaryota > Metazoa > Mollusca > Gastropoda > Neogastropoda > Conidae > Conus > Conus ventricosus. The sequence goes on from CM031615.1 coordinate 74,109,425, forward strand.
TCTCTTATTACCCCAGTACACAACAGCATTCTGTTATTGCCCCACTGTACACACACCATTCTGTTATAACACCCACAGCACTCTGTTACTACCCGCATTGTACACAGCATTCTGTTATTACCCCCACTGCACACAGCATTCTGATATAATCCCACTGCACACAGCATTCTGTTTTACACGCACTGCACACAGCATTCTGTTATTACACCCACTGCACACAGTATTATGTTATTACCCCCACTGCACACAGCATTCTGATATTACCACCCACTGCACACAGCATTCTGTTATTACCACCCACTGCACACAGCATTTTGTTATAACCCCCACTGCACACAGCATTCTGTTATTGCCCCCACAGAACACAGCATTCTGTTATTATCCCCACTGAACACAGCACTCTGTTATTACCACCACTGCACACAGCATTCTGTTATTATCCCACTGCACACAGCATTCTGTTCTTCCCCACTGCACACAACAATCTGTTATTACCCCCACTGCACACAGTATTCTGTTTATTACCCCCACCGCACACAGCATTCTGCTATTACCACCAACTGCCCACAGCATTTTGTTATAACCACCACTGCACACAGCTTTCTGTTATTGCCCCGACAGAACACAGCATTCTGTTATTGCCCCCACAGAACACAGCATTCCTGTTACTACCCCCACTGCACACAGCATTCTGTTATCATCCCACTGCACACATCATTCAGTTATTCCCACTGCACACAAGCTTTCTGTTATTACCCCCACTGCACACAGCATTCTGTTATTACCCCCACTGCACACAGCATTCTGTTATTACCCCCACTGCACACAGCATTCTGTTATTCCCCACTCCACAGAGCATTCTGTATTACTCCCACTCCACACAGCATTCTGTTATTACCCCCATTGCACACAGCATTGTTATTGCCCCCACTGCACACAGCATTCTGTTATTATCCCTACTGTACACACAGCATTCTGTTTTGACCCCCCACTGCGCACACAGCATTCTGTTGTAACTCCAAATGCACACAGCATTTTGTTGCACACCCACAGCACACATAATTCTGTTATTACCCCCACTGCTCACAGCATTCTGTTATCACCCCCACTGCACACAGCATTCTCTTATTACCCCCACTGCACACAGCATTCTGTTATTAACCCCACTACACACAGCATTCTGCTACTACCACACTTTTACACAGCGTTCTGCTATTACCCCACTGCACACAGCATTCTGTTATTACCCCACTGTACACAGCATTCTGTTATTACCCCACTGTACACAGCATTCTGTTATTACCCCCACTGTACACAGCATTCTTTTTAATTACCCCACTGTACACAGCAGTTCTGTTGATACCCCACTGTACACAGCATTCTGTTATTACCCCACTGTACACAGCATTCTGTTATTACCCCCACTGCACAAAGCATTCTGTTATTATCCCCCTACAACACAGCATTCTGTTATGACATCACTGTGCCACAGCATTCTGTTATTCCCCCCACTGCACACAGATTCTGTTATTACCCCACTGTACACAGTATTTCTGTTATTACCCCCATGCCCACAGCATTCTGTTATTACTCCCACTGTACCAGCATTCTGGTATTACCCCCACTGCACACAGCATTCTGTTATTACCCCAACTGTACACAGCATTCTGTATTATCCGCATTATACACAGCATTCTGTTTTTTACACCACTGAAACACAGCATTCTGTTATTACCCCCACTGCACACAGCATTCTTTTATTACCCCCAGTGTACATTCGAAGGACTGTATGGGGAATGGAGTCAGAACCAATTTTTAACTCCCAGGGAAAATCCCCTTGTACCGAAACAGCCCGGCAGAGATTCGAACCCGCAACCCCAAGATTAAAAGTCCGGCGCTCTACCCTGGCTTTTCCGGCCCCAAAGGGGACGATGATAATGGTAATGACGACGACGATGGTGACATGTAGATGATGAGGAGGACAACGGTGATAGTGACGATGTTCATGGTGAAGACGAGAACAACAATCCCGTCAAATGAACCCCTGGGCAGTTTGTCTATATGAGAACGAGCATTGAATTTTACAGATGATGCAACAATGATAATGAAGACGATGATGATGATAATGAAGACGATGAGGCTGACGACGACAGAAGATGACGAGATGGAGCTGATGATGATGACAGCACCAGTCCAGTCACCTGTAGTCACTGTCAGCCTTGTCGGCATGAGGGCGCAACAGCAGAATGTCCCAAACAGGTCGTTGACGCAGGTCTTGATGTGGCTGTCAGGCACCCCTCGCAGTCGGCCGTACATGGTCAAGGTCTCCCGCCCCGTCATCCCGATCGATGAGGGCGTCAAACTGTGGACAGTTACCCATATTTGGCCTGCACCTGGACACAAATAGTAATCCCTGATTGATTAGCACCTGGGCACACATAGTAATCCCTGATTGATCAGCACCCGGAACACATAGTAATCCCTTGATTGATTAGCACCTGGACACACAGAGAAATCCCTGATTGATCAGCACCTGGACACACACATAGTAAATCCCTGATTTATTAGCACCTGGACACACATAGTAATTCCCTGATTGATAGCACCTGGACACACATAGTAATCCCTGATTGATCAGCACATGGACACACAGAGTAATCCTGATTAGCACCTGGACAACATAGTAAGACTGATTGATCAGCACATGGACCCACAGAGTAATGACTGATTGATAGCACATGGACACACATAGTAATCCCTGATTGATTAGCACATGGACACACAGAGTAATCATGATTGATTAGCACATGGACACACAGAGTAATCACTGATTTATTAGCCATGGACACACAGAGTAATCACTGATTGATTAGCACATGACACACGAGTAATCCCCGATTGATTAGCACATGGACACACATAGTAATCCTGATTGATTAGCACATAGACACAGAGTAATCACTGATTTATTAGCACTGGACACACATAGTAATCCTGATTAGCACCTGGACACACATAGTAATGACTGATTGATTAGCACCTGGACCCCACATAGTAATGACTGATTTATTAGCACCGGACACACATAGTAATCCCTGATTGATTAGCACCTGGATACAAATAGTAATGACTGATTGATCAGCACCTGGACACACATGCTAATCCCTGATTGATTAGCACCTGGACACACAAAGCAGTTTCTGATTGATTAGTCCATGTGCAGCTATCACCGATTAATTACTTATACCTGTACACTTTGCAATCGGCAGTTAGCTGCATCCCAGGGACCGTGATACATAATTCTATCAAATATGCAGTATCTACGATTTTGGGGAAGACAGCCTTCTTTTCCGTGTTGCATATTTGTATGTGCCTCTCTGTGTGTCTGACTGCATGCCTGTCTGTGTGTCTGTCTGCATGCCTGTCTGTGTGTCTGTCTGCGCGCACGTCCGTGTGTCCATGAATCAGATAACTCAAAGGTAGATGAGCAGAACATCAACAAGTTTTGAAACTCGAGTCGTCAGCATTTATCTGTGAGGACATAATCTCCTTCGTGTTGGTTCTGGAGTTCTCTCTCTCTCTCTCTCTCTCTCTCTCTCTCTCTCTCTCTCTCTCTCTCTCTCTCTTGTGCATTCTTAGAAAGGGGACTATTATACGTGGAGATGTCCTCCAGAAGATTTTTTTTTTTTTTTTTTTTTTTTTTTGCCTTGCCGTACGTTTGGCTGCTTTTGCGTCCGTTGGGGTTTCATCGTCTTTTTTTAATGTGCTCTCGGCTCGGTCTGGCATGGACAGACGATCTTTGGGGCTCATTCCGTTCTTTGGACGCTTTATGGGCAACTCTGGGGATAACCCCTTTCCAGAGGCCTTCTTTGCTCCGACATTTGTCGTAGGTCTCCGAGAAGGATTGTTAAACTAGGATTCCTCCAGTCCTTTGGACATTTTGAACTTAGCGCCTTGTCTCCCCTTTCCTGCCCTAGTCTCTAGCTTAGCGTCGTGTCTCCCCTTTCCTGCCCTAGTCTCTAGCTTAGCGTCGTGTCTCCCCTTTCCTGTCCTAGCCTCTAGCTTAGCGCCTTGCCTCCCCTTTCCTGCCCTAGTCTCTAGCTTAGCGTCGTGTCTCCCCTTTCCTGCCCTAGTCTCTAGCTTAGCGCCTTGTCTCCCCTTTCCTGCCCTCGTCTCTAGCTTAGCATTTTTTTTTCTTTTTTTTTCTGTCCCATCCTCTACGCCACCTCAGAGGCAGTGCACCCACGCCACTCATTCCGACACCCCGTCCACATCCACAGCCCGGCCGGCCCCGCCGCAGCCCCGGCACCGGCAATCCACAGGGAGCAGTCAATGTCAAGTCGTCAAGAGGCAACCCACCGGAGGAGACACTGCACTGCTGCCGAGTCACTTCGGTGGTGTTCAGTGGCGCCTGTTCTGATCTAACATACGCAGGACACCACCTACTAAGCCCCCTACTGACGACAATAATTGCTTAGTCGCGGAGCCGGCGTGAGTGAGCTCTCCCTCCGGAGGGCGCCACCACGTCCGTCCAACGACAGCCCCCATGGACTCGTCGATACCGGTGACCCCGACGGAACCAAATCAAGGCTATAGACGTGGAGAGGACACCGAAACTGAGGTCACCATGAGAGCAGGGCATGAAGGGCCACAGAATTGAGACTTTTTTTTAATGCTGATTGATGAGAATGAGGATGATTAAGATGATGCTACGGATTTCCATTTCGGTCTGAGACTACATGACAGGGCTGTACTCTACGCTTCCTTTCATAATATTTCCCGGCGTCATCCAGGCCCGAGAGATACAGGCACCTGCAGTGTTGGTCAGGAAATTGAGCAACGCTCTCAGAAACGCATCCATTAAGTGGATGAAACTCGACTGTGTGGTCCCAGTCTTCCCAACTGAGTCCGCAGCAAACTCAACTCTGGGTTGGAGCCGGTCGGGGCAGAAAAACCCACATGACTCTGATGGGATTCGAACCCACGACCTCCCAGCCGGCAGTCCGCGACGCTAACCACTTCGCCACGGCGGCTGGTCTAGCTTAGCATCTTGTCTCTCCTTTCCTGCACTAGTCTCTAGCTTAGCGTCTTGACTCCCCTTTCCTGCCCTAGTCTCTAGCCTAGCGTCTTGTCTCCCCTTTCCTGCCCTAGTCTCTAGCCTAGCGTCTTGTCTGCCCTTCCTGCCCTGGTCTCTAGTTTAGCGCCTTGTCTCCCCTTTCCTGCCCTCGTCTCTAGATTAGCGCCTTCTCTCCCCTTTCCTGCCCTAGTCTCTAGCTTAGCATCTTGTCTCTCCTTTCCTGCCCTCGTCTCTAGCTTAGCGTCTTGTCTCCCCTTTTCTGCCCTACTCTCAAGCTTAGCGTCTTGTCTCCCCTTTCCTGCCCTAGTCTCTAGCCTAGCGTCTTGTCTCCCCTTTCCTGCCCTAATCTCTAGCCTAGCGTCTTGTCTCCCCTTTCCTGTCATGGTCTCTAGCTTAGCGTCTTGTCTCCCCTTTCCTGCCCTCGTCTCTAGCTTAGCGTCTTGTCTCCCCTTTCCTGTCATGGTCTCTAGCTTAGCGCCTTGTCTCCCCTTTCCTGCCCTAGTCTCTAGCTTAGCGTCTTGTCTCCCCTTTCCTGCCCTCCTCTTTATCTTAGCGTCGTGTCTCCCCTTTCCTGCCCTCGTCTCTAGCTTAGCGTCTTGTCTCCCCTTTCCTGTCCTAGTCTCTAGCTTAGCGTCTTGTCTCCCCTTTCCTGCCCTGGTCTCTAGCTTAGCATCTTGTCTCCCCTTTCCTGCCCTGGTCTCTCCTATAGAGGACAGCGGTCAGCTCACCACAGCCTGGTATCTTATTCTGGCCCCCCTCAACTCCCACCCACCCTACCCCAACCCCAAACCACCCCCGCGTTCTAGTACGGATGGATCGCAGGCCCCGTTAGAAAAATGACGGTCTTCGTTCTCCAGACAGTTCTAGCAGGGCTTTCCCCGGGCTTTCTTCCCTCAGTGGGAGACCCTCACCTCGGACCACTGGGTTCTTTAAATAATGAAGGAGGGCTTCAGTGTTCCTTTTTTTTCCATCCTCATGCCCCCCACTTCCCACCCCCGCCCCTCCCTCTGACGTCAATCCCTTTTCAGACCATGGTGCCCTCTGAGCTGGTGAAGGCTTCTCTCTTTTTCGAAGAGCTGGATTCCCTCACTGGAAAGGAGGGTTTCTCTTCCTTTAACTCCGGGAGGTTCGCCATTCTCTTGGTTTTCCCAAAGAAAAATGGCGAGTGGAGGTTGATGATGTTCCCCAACAGGATTGATCTTTATCTCCTGCTCTCCCCAAACGTTCTCGGGGATCGTTGA
>CM031615.1:74120742-74130742 GCA_018398815.1 Conus ventricosus
TCCTTTTTCCTCACATTCATGTCCTCATCCTAAACTGGTTCCTTCAAGAACTCCCCACAGTCCCACTCTTGTCACTTCAACATTGCATCCCGTGAAAAGATACCAACATTCGATCCCACCTCCACACGACGCACGCAGACGCAGTGGGCTGGTAGATCCGACTCCGCTCTCCAGCCCTCAAATCCGGTCGGCAGTACCTCGATAGATCCAGCCAATGCACATCCCCAAGGATATAGCTGACTGTCTCAGACGAACTATTTACAGGTTACAGACGTAGGAAGCAAACTGGACGAACATTCCACTAGAAGAATCACTTTTTCAGGCCGTTTTAAAGATCCACAGGAACAAGGAGACACAGAACACCGTCCCTCAGACGAACAATTTACAGGTTACAATAGCCTCACGGTCACGTCAGCCATTTCTGAAAACGGCTCCACAGACGTGGGAGGCAAACCGGACGAACACTCCTCTAGGATCACCACCTCTTCAGGCAGCTGTAGAAATCCACAGGAACACAGAACACTGTCCCTCAGACGCCTAGCATCAATAATTTAGGGACCCCAGCTCAGAGAGACAGGTCATAGAAACAGCCATAACGCGTTACTATCCTGTACTTAAGTGACGTGTTATCTTACAAATTACGTCGCTATCAAGATGCGTACTTCTAGTACTATACCCAACATGCTAAGATATAATCCTGAACACAGCGAGGCAACAACAGAATAAAACACGGGACAAATATTTAGACGATCAGCTCTATATCGTTGGGTTACCAAAAATTAATACTCACATTATAATTCTGCCGTGACAGGCACACAGTCAGGCAGACAGACAGTCAGAAAGACAGTCAAACAGACAGACAGCTAGACAGACCAACAGACACACAGTCAGGCAGACAGACAGTCAAAAGACAGTCAAACAGACAGACAGACCAACAGACACACAGTCAGCCAACCAGTTAGCCACACAGACAGACTGAGGAAGAGGCAGACAGACAGACTGGGGAAGAGACAGACAGACAGTCAAACAGACTGAGGAGAGGCATACAGACAGACTGAGGAAGAGACAGACAGACAACAGACTGAGGAAGAGACAGACAGAGAGACTGAGGAAGAGACAGACAGACAGTCAGACTGAGGAAGAGACAGACAGTCAAACAGACTGAGGAAGAGACAGACAGTCAAACAGACTGAGGAAGAGACAGACAGACTGAGGAAGAGACAGACAGTCAGACTGAGGAAGAGACAGACAGACAGTCAAACAGACTGGGGAAGAGACAGACAGTCAGACTGAGGAAGAGACAGGCAGACAGTCAAACAGACTGAGCAAGAGACAGACAGTCAAACAGACTGAGAAGAGACAGACAGTCAAACAGACCGAGGAAGAGACAGACAGACAGTCACACAGACTGAGGAAGAGACAGACAGACAGTCAAACAGACTGAGGAAGAGACAGACAGACTGAGAAAGAGACAGACAGACAGTCAAACAGACTGAGGAAGAACAGACAGACAGACTGAGGAAGAGACAGACAGACAGTCACACAGACTGAGCAAGAGACAGACAGACTATCAAACAGACTGAGGAATAGACAGACAGACAGTTGAACAGACTGAGGAAGAGACAGACTGAGGAAGAGACAGACAGAGGAAGAGACAGACAGACATCAGACTGAGGAAGAGACAGACAGACAGACTAAGGAAGAGACAGACAGACAGTCAGACTGAGGAAGAGACAGACAGACAGACTAAGGAAGAGACAGACAGACAGTCAGACTGAGGAAGAGACAGACAGTCAAACAGACTGAGGAAGAGACAGACAGACAGTGGAACAGACTGAGGAAGAGACAGACAGACAGACAGTGGAACAGACTGAGGAAGAGACAGACAGACAGTTAAACAGACTGAGGAAGAGACAGACAGACAGTCAAACAGACCGAGGAAGAGACAGACAGACAGTCAAACAGATTGAGGAAGAGACAGACAGACAGTCAAACAGACTGAGAAGAGACAGACAGACTAAGGAAGAGACAGACAGACAGTCCAACAGACTGAGGAAGAGACAGACAGACATTCGAACAGACTGACGAAGATACAGACAGTCAAACAATCAGACAGACAGACACAGTCAGCCAGCCAAAAAGACAGACATGTGGCAGATACCTGGCCCGTCGTGTGAGGCCAAACAGGCATTCCTTCAGGCGGCGGAAGTGACCGTACTCCAGGAGGAGGGTGGCGGAGAAGAAGAAGAGACCCTGCAGGACCATGGCCAGCAGGGGACGCTGAGGCCCCGCTCTGACCAGTCCAGGTAGTCGTCCGTGAAGTCCAGACACGCTGTCTTGGTCGAGTTGCCACAGCCCATGCCTGCACACCATCATTTTATCGAGGGTCTGTTTGTCGTGTGGCTAGGTGCTGGAGACAGAGGTACAGAGAGAGAGAGAGAGAGAGAGAGAGAGAGAGAGAGAGAGAGAGAGAGAGAGAGAGAAGAAAGAGAGAGAGAGAGAGAGAGAGAGAGAGAGAGAGAGAGAGAGAGAGAGAGAGAGAGAGACTCATTGATATTTTAATGTCAATAGCAGTACAGCCATCATGACATGGGGGCGTATTCACCCATGAAAAAAGATATAAGGCATGTATAGCGAGTAACTTTAACACAACTATAAAGTATACTTTCACGTCAATTTCAAACCTTCCCATCTTGACAAATACAAAGAATAACTATACATACACATACATGTCTACACACACTCACACACGCACGCACACACCACGCACGCACGCACGCACGCACGCACGCACGCACGCACGCACGCACGCACGCACGCACGCACGCACGCACGCACGCACGCACACCACACACACACACACACACACACACACACCACACACACACACTTGTCTAATATCACATAGTTTGTAAAAAGACGTAAAAATTAAAGTGCTACTACTACTACTACTACTACTACTACTACTACTACTACACACACAACACACACACACACACACACACACACACATATATATATATTATATATATAATATATATATATATATATAATATATATATACATGCATACATACACACATGTATACACGTGCATACGCACATATTCATATGCATACATATACACACATACACATACACTCAGAAACGCATGTACATTCAAGTAAGTTACATTCATAATCTCATAACCAATGACCGCTGGGCACTGAATAAGGAGGAAAGCGTTTAGTAAACAGTTAATCAAGTCAGCGTGTTTTTCCTAACTTTACATGCTTCGGCAATGCATTTTGCTAGAGATTTGATTGACAGCTCATTCTCCAGTGTCAGCACACGGCTAGATTGTGACTGTTCACAGCAGGCAACTGAAACAAGCTACATTTTTCGCGGATTTGTCTGTAAGCTTGGCAATGGAATAAGAAATGACACTCGTCTTCATTGTCATTTAACTTACATACTGGACAATTATCAATTGCTGTTGTGCCAGGCATGAACCATATTTTGTTTGCATGTAGACCCAAGGTTCTGGTTCGAAAACGTGCAAGTACAGTTCTATGCCATATGTCTGTTACTACTGATAGGTACTTTTCAGCTTGCAGGTTACTGTTAAATGAAAGGAACATTTCATATTTATCATTTCCATCCATGTTAGAATGCCAATTTTGTTGAAACATACACACCAGTCTATCTTTCATTTCGGAAATGAACAGCTTATCGTTCCCTACTTCTTGACTTAACCAAACAACACCAAACTCGTTTTCTGCCAAGAGCTTCTTTACTTTGGACACCCAGTTAAACTTTCCATTCTCATGTTGTTGTAGCAACATTTTGTATGCCTGTTTACACAGTCTTGTTTCTGGTAATTTCAAAAGTTTCAGCCAATATTTAATAATACATTTAACATAAGTGTGCATATATAAGGGATATCTCCCTGACTCTGCTTAAACCATTTTGTTAGAAGAATGTAATGGGACATTTATGAAACGCTTGATTGCAAATGTTTCAATTTGGTTGATGTCAAGAGTACCCCACACTTCCGCTGCATACGTTAATATGGGTGTAATCTGAGTGTCAAAAAGTTTCCAAAATATTGATGTTTCAATGGAATTCAACTTCCTTAATGACTTAAGAATTTCAATCACACCTTTCTTCCCTTTTCTACACACTTCTGTCAGTCGCGCATTAAGACTTAGCTTAGTTGTGAATGTTAGTCCAAGATATTTGTAACTATGTGTCACTCTTACTTCTGCACTACCGTACCACCATTTTCATGTCTGGAAAGATGACCCCCCTCCCTCCCCCCTCCCCCCCATTCTAAAGACCATAATGTTTGTTTTATCTAGGTTAACAGTTAATTGTAATCGGTCTGCTTCCTCTTTGAGAGTGGTCAACTGGTTCTGTAAACCAGCAGTGGTATCAGAAAGTAAAATGACATCATCTGCAAACAGCATCAGGAAGATTTCAACTGTAGCTGGTATCATTTGAATACCGTGCCTGCCGTTTTTGCTGATTTGTATCGCTAATTCGTTTATAAAGAATGAGAACAGCTGAGGGCTTAGTAGGCATCCCTATAATTTTGTCTGTATCCGCACTTTTGTCAGATTTCTTTTATTGCATCAGCTACTTCTTGTTTAGTAACTGGATCGTGAAACAATGCCTCTTCGTTTTCTTCCTCCCTAGTTCTTCATGTTCAACAGTTTCATGTACTGATGTACTTTTGAAGCTATTGAAGAAATTATCATACCACTGTTGATGGCTTATGTCATTACAAAATCATCATTTTTCTATTAACAGCTCTTATGGTTGACCAGAAAAGTTTCGGATCCTTGATTGACTCTTTGAGCTGTCTAATTCTAAACAAAAAACAAGTGGGGTAATTTTTACCCCATAAGAAAACCCAAACACAGAGAAAACTTTTATTCAAGATGGCACCCCTTTTTAAAACTAAAAAGTCAACAAATACATAAAAAACATTCAAATAGTGGGGGAAAAACAAGTGCAGGCCAAAAACTAAACTGCCCTTCAAGAAATGACTTGGCAAAGATTTAAAATTTAAAGAGGGAGGGGGGATTTTTAAAGAGGGAGAAACGGGAAAATAAATTAAGAAAATGTTTACTTAAAAACTCTTTACTAGCGCATAAGGGAAACCCCCCCGCAATCCCTTTTGAAGGAGATAAATTTTTATTCCTGCTCCGAGCCCGTCCGTTGGGCGGGGCCACAGGGGGAAAACGGCTGTTTGTCTCCCCTGCTCAAATAGAGACAACCATAGTCCCCTAAAACTGGTGTTTTCCCCCACCAAGGTGCAAAAGAGAATCCAATGCACCCCCAAAGCACCTGAAGAGTAAAAGAAACCAAACAAAGGTGGGGGGGAAAAAAATTCGAAAAACTAAAGACATTACAAAAATATATAATGTAGGGGCAACTTTTACCTACGCCTGAAGATCCACCCAAAGATGCAAAGGGGATAAAAAACAACCAAGACGGCAAAACAAAAACAAAAAAAAATTTTTAAAGAAAAAAAAATAATACAGGGAATTTTCTTCAAAAAAAAGGGGGAATTTTTTCCCCCGAAACCGGTAAATTTATTAATGGGACAGCCCAAACTAATAAAGGAAAATCAAGCACAATCTAATGAGGGGGAAAAAAGACGGCCCAAAATTGCCCTTTAAAAGCGGGGGGGGGGGGGGGGGGGGGGGGGGGGGGGGGGGGGGGGGGGGGGGGGGGGGGGGGGGGGGGGGGGGGGGGGGGGGGGGGGGGGGGGGGGGGGGGGGGGGGGGGGGGGGGGGGGGGGGGGGGGGGGGGGGGGGGGGGGGGGGGGGGGGGGGTTTGGGGGGGGGGGGGGGGGGGGGGGGGGGTGGGGGGGGGGGGGGGGGGGGGGGGGGGGGGGGGGGGGGGGGGGGGGGGGGGGGGGTTTTGAGAATTGGGGGTTTTATTCTTTTTTTTTTGTAAAGAACGATCTTTTGACTGTTTTTGTCCCGCCCCCACTTTGGGGAATCCATGGCTCAAAGATTGCCCTCTTTTTTCAGATAAGGGTTTTTTTTTTTTTTTCAAATTTTTCCCTCCCCCCCCTTTTTGTTGGTTTTTTTTCCCTTTTGGGCTTTTTTTCTTGGACTTTTTTTTCACCCCGGGGTAAACCCCCATTTATACTATTTGCCCTTTTTTCCCAAAGGGGCCAACCCCCTTCCCCCCATGGGGCCCCCTAAAAAATACAGGCTTTTTTCTGACTTTATTCAATTTTTAAAAGGGTCCCCCCTTTTAAAAAAAGGGTTACTCTGTTTAGGTTTTCTTATGGGAGCAATTACCCCACTTGTCTACTGTTTATTGTTTACTGTTCCCTGCCTCACTTCATATCTAATTCTAGTTTTATCATACTCTCTCTCTTTTTCTATCTTTTCATCTTAGTATATTCTTTTCTTTCTTTTACATAGGCATCTTTCTGCAATGCTTTATATTGAGGTGATCTAGCTCTCCAAAAAGACCCAAGAAGCGGATGACTATTTTTTCTTTTGTTCACATTTTTCTTTTGTTCACACTCAATGTCAAACCATCGTTTAGATTTGTTTTTTATTCCAACTCTCTTAACCATACATGCTGCAGCCACATACATTGCATTTACTAAACATTCTATGGCTCTGTTTACATCAGTAGCGAGATGTCGTTGTGCTGTGCTTAAAACACTCCTTAAATTCATCAGACTCTAGCTGCTCTTTATATATTCCACTGTGCTCATCAGACCATACTATGTTTTCTTCTTTATGTTCACACTGTGGCAGCTGGGGAACACTATCTTCATACACACATTTTCTCCAAGACAGTTCAACTGGCAGATGCCAGGAATATAGCCTCTGGCCAACTCTTAAATTGCACTTGTCTAACAGCTCATTTGAAACTATAAAACATCAATGACACAACTTCCCTGGGGAGACACAAATGTACATTCCCATTCAATCATTGATACAAGATCCATTAACAATACTCAAATCAAATAAGCAAAAATCCAACAGTGATCTACCAAAGTTATTGACAAGATCCTTTAACACACGCCAGCCAGTCTCTTTCTCATCATCGTCAGTGTCATCACTGTGCACAAAGTTCATCACGTTTTCCATTCTCACTTGTTCAGATACCGTTCTTGCATTCAAATCACCACACACCATCAGATACACCTCATCCTTTTCTATACATTGTAGCAAATTTTCTTCAAGTATGTGTATGCCATTTTTTGACTCTGAATTATTATAGGCTGCCCCCCCCCCCCCCCCCCCCCCTCCCCCCTTCAGGTACAATATAGCATGTAACAATGACTACATCTTTATCAATATTTAGCAAACCCTTTTTAATTTTAATAGCAATGACATTGTCACATTCGAGTTTTATTTCTTCTATAAACTCTGCAAAACACTTTTTCCACCAGAAAAAGAACTCCACTGATCTTCTACCATGAACAGACAATTTTTGGGCAGGTGCGTGCAATTTGATATAATCTTGAAGTATACTACCAAAATCAAAACGATTGTCAGTGAAGGTTTCTTTTTAAACATACAAAATCAAAAGAATTGATGTATTTAACAAAAGAGACATCATTTAATTTAGTATACAAATTTTCCACATTGTTCAAAATCAGTGACTGGCGGTCTGCCTCGTGTTATTTTCATTGCTTGAGCGTGTCTTTCTCACACTCCCTCCCTTTTGTTTACTGTCACTGCCACTCATGTAGCTGCGTAAACCGGTTTGCTGTCGTTCTCTGCTTGGCCCACCCTTTGCTGTACGTGCGTCACGTATCTGACAGTCCCTGTCCTTGACAACCCTGTCACCACTCAAGCGTGGAGCTGACCCTGTGTTCGCTCTGTGGTGAAGAGGCGGTCGCTGGTTGGATGTCGGAGTCACGTGCTCAAGGCTAGGGGAATCCCCTTCCAGCGTGTTACTTTGGTTCGCACAGCGCTTGGTTGTTGTGGTGGGGCGTGTCACTCCTAGTCGATCGTGTCACCGTCGCACCCGGCGTCGCACCTGCGTTGCCGCTGCTGTTGTCTCACCTGTTGCCGTTGACGGCATTGCCCCTGCAGTCGTCTCGGCGTACGTCCTCGAGTCGGGTCTTCTAGGGCCGACGGTCAGCCTCCCCTTGGAGAAGTAGGCTGACATGCCATCCTTCCTGGCTTGTGCCACGATGTCGGCTTGTCGTCGCGTCAGGTCGTTGGCCACGTGCACTCCCCCTCTCTCCAGCCTCCCCCTGAACTCCCTGTCCATACAGCACAGTCATTTTATCAGTCCAGTTTCGGAACTTGGCGATCATGGGTCTAGTTCTCCTGATTTAGCCTGCCCTACACGATGTGCATGCACAATGTCTCTTTGTTCCACTGCTTGCTTCCCCCCGCACTGTTTAAGGCTGAGGCCACTGCTCTGGCACACGTGCTATAATTTTCGCTCTCATTGACTTGAGGAATGCCAAAGAACCTGAGGTTGTCCTCTTCGTGAAAACTCCTCCAAGCGGTCAATTTCAACAGTCATATGTTTCACCTCCTCCCTCAGATCCTCGACAGTCTTGAACTTTGTTTCAGTTTCGCTTTTCGTATCGCTTTTCGTATTGGATATATCCTTGGTCAGATTGTCCATTTGTGACGATAAGGACGACACTGTCTCTGCTAATTTCATGCTCTCTCTTTCTAAGTCATCAAATCTCTGATTAATTTCTTTGCATTCTTGTTTTACATTTTGCAGTTCGCACTCAATTTCACTAAGGTCTCCTCTAACGGCAGCATTTTGTTCCCTGTGTTCTTGACTTTGTTGACGTATTGCTGTCAAAATTTCATTTGCCACACTTGCAGTTTGCAGATACAGCTGGTCAAAGCTATTGGACGGCATTTAATGGGTTTGAAAGATATTTTCCAGGTTTAGGAATACGTATGATGAGGGCTTTTCGCCCAGAAGGTGGAGAGACCCCAGTGGTCCATACATAGTTGTCATTTGTAGCAGGATGTTCAGACCTGCGGAAGGAAGATGTTTCAAAAGTTTATAATAGATTTCATGTATACAAGGAGAATAATCGCTGCAAGAAAGGCAAGTCGAATTTCAATTCACTTAAAGTGAAAGGAAAATTTTACTGTTCCATGCTGTCTCATGAAAAATTGCAGGGTGATTTTTTCTCTGAGGGCTTTGTTTTTGACAAAACAGGTTTATTGTTAGAAGAAGAGGAATTTCTTTCCACAGTTGAAGTAAGCAGATTGGCAACAGCTTTTCTCTGTTACTCTACAGGCTGAATTTCGCTTTCTCCTCGCCAAAACAGGGCAGTCTTTTGAAGAAGAAGGGTGCTCACCATCACAGTTCACGCATTTCGCGGGATTCACACCGCCTTCATGCTTCAGATGGCACACACCTCCTCTCCCGGGCATTTCTCTTTGACGTGACCGAATATTTGACACCTAAAGCACCTCAGTGGGATGTTACATACATGGCTACTTTCACTCTTAGGTATCCCACTTTTATGGAATCTGGAAGAGTCGGTTTTTACAACGGTGAGGAACAGAGCATTGGTTAGTTTTCTCTCTGCACTTTTTTCGAAAAGTCGCCCTCTTGACCTGTACAACTCCCTGATCAGCCAACTCAGCCTTTATCTCTCCTCAAACATCCCAGACAGCTCACGGCAACGAATGATACCCATTGAAGAGTTCAGGACGTTTGTGAGAGGACACCTAGATTGGATAATCCAAAAGACTTGCTGACTTCAGTTAGTTGTCTGAGCGGACTTTTCCGTCAACTTGCACGAGCAGGGAACCTTCCTTCAGCATCTTGACTGATTTCGGCTCTGCGCCAGCAAGACCGTGCAGCCCCTTTGCAACAGCAAAGAGGTTCAGCTTGGTAATTGGTCGCTCGCCATCTGCCGACTGGATCACCAGCCAAACGCCTAATGTCTTCTGCACTGCTATGTGAAGTCTGAGTCCCTCGAAGGGTCGGAACCCAGTTTTCTTCTCTTTCCCCTTTTAGTGGCCATGAAAGTTTTTAAATACTGC
>CM031615.1:74135742-74137411 GCA_018398815.1 Conus ventricosus
ATCTTCTTCCTGGAAAACATCATGCGTGAAAACCCTCCATGACTTCCACTCCACTGTCTCCATCGGAGGAAGAATCTCATAATCTGAGGTTCGCAGATGACATTGACCATGATGTGGAGCAGCAACGAAGAACTACAAGACCTGACAAGAGACTGGAAGAAAGGGCAGGTGCATATGGAATGGAAGTGAGCACAGAAAAAAGCAAAGTCCTGGTCAACAGCACAAACCAACACCATGCTGAAATCTACATGAACGGACAACAGCTTGAAGAAGTGGGCGCTTTCAAATACCTTGGCGCCACTCTCACCAAAGACGGTCGCTCTACAACAGAAATCAAGACCAGACTAGCGATCGCAACAGCAGCAATGGCAAAGCTAAACAAGATCTGGAAGAGCAGGGAGATCAGCTTTCCTACAAAGATGAAGCTGTACAAGTCCTGGTGCTGTCCATCCTGCTGTATGGCTGCGAAAGCTGGACCATGACAGCAGAGACCACCAAGAGATATCCAGACGTTTGAAACTAAATGCTTCAGGCGCTTGCTCGGGATCTCTTGGCAAGACCGAAGACAAACGACCTTGTGAGGAGCCAAATAACATCACTTGCAGGCCCCCAGAACCCCTCTTGGCAACAGTCAAGAAGAGGAAGCTGTCGTGGTTCGGGCATGCCATACGCCACAATTCACTGCCCAAAACAGTCATCCAGGGCACGCTGGAAGGCAGCAGACGAAGGGGACGACAAGCCAAATGCTGGATGGACAACATCAAGAATGGACCAGGATGGATGGCCCTACGCTGATGCGACAGGCAGAGGACAGGGCCGGATGGCGGTGCCTGGCTTCGAGAGTGTCTCTCATCTCTCCTCTACGCCCATCATGTGGCAAGAGAAATGATGATGATGATGATCCTCGGTCAAAGACCAATCTCTAAGCGCTTTATAATAAACACACTACCTCACTCACTCAACGGGCTGCCTACCCATGGTAGAGCCGGCCGAGAGCAGCCTACTGGCGCTCATTCAGTCGTTTCCCGTACCATTCAAATATCAGTCACTCATTTTCATTTATCTCATTTATTCCTCCAGTTTCTCACATAGGATGCATGCGATGTTTATACGTGTCCTCCATTTCCATCGGTACACGATGGCACATGATAACAGTAACTGACAATGTTTGTGGCTTGGTAAGAAATACCAGGTGCTATCTTCAATCTACATCAATTTGCCAGGGCAGCGACAACGACCTGTCCTTGTACAACGCCTAGCGTTGTAAATGAGACAGGGTTTACAACAACCTGTCCCATGTACAACACCTAGCGTTGTGAATGAGACAGGGTTTACAACAACCTGTCTCTGTACAACACCTAGCACTGTGACTGAGACAGGGTTTACAACAACCTGTCCCTGGAACACACCTAGCACTGTGACTGAGACAGGTTATACAACCACCTGTCCTGGACAACAGCTTCTGCTGTGACGGAAGACAGGGTTTACACACCCACTATCCCTGGACAACACCTTGTCCTGTGACTGAGACAGGGTTTACAACCATCTGTCTCTTTGTACAACACCTAGCACTGTGACTGAGACAGGTTTGCAACCACCTACCTCTTTGTACAACCCTTGTGCTGTGACTGAGACAGGTTTACAAACCCCCTGTCCTTTGACAACACCT
>CM031615.1:74137511-74170011 GCA_018398815.1 Conus ventricosus
TGTTGTAATGACAAACAATATTTAGTTTTAAAGCCTAAGATTGGAACAAGTTTAGGGGCTCGATGGGGCTCATCTTTAATCTTTCTGCGGCTAGGGGGTAATCGTTGTGGAATCGTGTAATTCTTTAGGATATTCTAAGTCTACTTCTAAGATTAGTCCTGCTGGATTATCAGGCGTAAGCTGTGACAACATGCCTAACACAGTGTTAACATCATGAGGCCCTTTTATCATTTTAAAGTTTCTCAGTGGAAGGGGGTGGCCCATAGCCCATCCATACAGATTGTTGGCGTCTAAGTACATTAGATAGTTGGATGGTTTGGTGGGATCATAGTCGTCTAAATATTTGTTGTTGGCTTTGCAGTAAGGATGTGAGGCCATGCTAATACCTCCCCTCAGCCCGTCTTCAATCATCTGGAGTGTGGGTAGATCAGATATTAAGTCAATCTGAATGTTTGTAGACTTTAAGAAAGCGTCCCAAGAAAGACCTGGGGCAGAGATGTAATGTGATGAGTCTAAGTTGTAATGTTTCATGCATGTAGATCTGTAATTCTGAAAGACGTCTGCTAATAAACACACGTCAGCCAATAAATATTGATCATGATAGTCGCCCATCGTTTCACAGTGTAATTCTGTCCAGGCTTTCTGAGCGTATTTCATATTCAGAGTCAGTTATGTCTTTGCGTCTAAGACTAGAAAAGAAAGCGCCTTTAGGAGGAAGCGAGTCTTCATCAAACCTTTCCCACGAGTTCATGTATTCATAGGGATAGACACCTTTACGCACTAAAGACGATCAAAGTATTTTTTAGTGATTGGAAAGTCTTGTAGCGATCCTGCTAACTTATCCAAACTAGCCATCAGATGTTGGGCTGAGTCATAAAAGGATAAAGAGTCAAGAGTAAACGTCATGTACTTTTCTGAAAACTGTGCAATGCAGGTAACCCTCTTATATTCAGAAGTTACTGCTTGCATTATAAAATGAGAATCGTAGCCTCTTAAGTTATGAAAGAGATAGGCAGTTTCCATGTCTTAGGGTCAACCTTAAGCTGAAGATTACAATTGTTTGTGCGCTGCCCCTCTGAATTTTCCAGTAATGTGATCGTGGTCTCTTACTGTGTTCCTAATAATTCTCTTTACATAGCCAACAGTGTGTAAATGAGTCATAACGTTCTTGGTATCAGGAGTCATACAATGTCTGAAAGATTTGGGTTGGTTGGATAACTGATTGCGAAGTTGTTTCATCTGCTCTAAAAATCTACTAGCTGCTTTGGGGGCCTCTGTAAATCTCAGGTGTTGTGTGTTGACCGTCTGACCGAACAACAATAAACGCATAAGAACAGATCTGATGGTGGCTTAATAACGTTGTTTTTGTTCTTGCTGTTGCGGGCCATAGTACTGCGGTAAGAGCGATTCAAAGTCAGCATAAACGACGTATGGGCTCATCTGCATTTGTGTATATTCTTAAAACAAAACTTTAGACCCTGGTTTAGGCGTGAGGAGTTTGGTTTTACATTTCTACAATACTTTTACAACGAGTTCTATGGTCGGCAGCTGCTTCTATAGTGGAGGTCTGAGCAAAGATCTTCTACAAATCTCTTTTTTAGCTGGATGTTTTGATGTAAAAACCATAAGTCTGCTTATTGTTCTAATTAATACATAATGGCTCTTTGTACTATCTGCAAACAGGATTAAGTCTACATGCTTGTCAAGTGATTCACCTAAAGTAGGGGCACTGGGAAAAAACCCTTAGAGGCACTATATTAGTTTTACAGACCATGTGTGTACGTTTACAGTAATTGGTTTGTTTTGCCTCTTCAAACTGAGATATGCTGTTTATACTCACTGGAAAGGTTATGTTATCAAAGTTCAGCTCTCGCTTATATTGTTCATAATTGGAACTCTGTTTGCATGATTTTTTAACAGGATGTAGATGTGCTAAACACACCACATAAAACACATGTTGTCAGAATTATGTATGTTTAAGACTGCTCGTTTTTAAAACTAACCTCTTTTGGGAGAGGGAGGTAAGAATTGCCGACTATAGGATAAACTTTGTTTGTCTCAATTTGATTTCGAGACCGTCCCTTCAGACCAGCCAGAACCCCTTAAACTTTGCCTCCTCACTTGCATGATTAAACTGTTTAAGCATGTAATCGGCCCAGTTAGAGTTAAAGTCGTGATAGCTGATTACTTCTTTCTGTTTAGTTGAAACCCAGACTGGGCATGTTAGTACATCAGGTGTTATATAATCATCAGAACGGCCAACAACATTTTTACTGGCGGCTCCATCTAAAAAGAGACTTCTGGGATTTTAGAGATGGCGTGTGCTAATTTTAAACGCTTTCATTGAACGTTTGTAGAGTTAATATTTCATGTCTACTTCACTAAACGTATGTTTAAATTTGTTTGTCGCTCTAAATATTTCTTCATCGAAATATAGTTTTCCGTCCTTGAATTTACTTTGTTGTCATTTTTAAAAAGCACAATATACGTAGATTAAAAAAAAATAAATGTAAATAAAAGTAAGTAAAAAACCACCTTTTATTCTCCCCCCAATGCCGCAAAACACTTCAAGACACTTTAACCTTACAATAACACCCGCCAATATTTTAGCTTTTCCTGAATCACTAACAGTAAAAGTTTGTCACTTTGATTGCTTCGTTAAATAGTTCACTATGATCTTTATTATATTGTCTATATCTTTCCCTCAAAACCAAATTCACTAAAATCAATGTTTAATAATTTCATTGTTTCGTCAAATAGTTCATTACAATTCTTTAAATCAGATTCACCGAGTTCGGCAGCCATTTTTTAATATAAAATAAATAAAAATAATTGTAAATTCAGCTCTTATTCAAGTCTTTTCTAACGTAAAACCTGATCTTCATTAAAGCGAATAGCTACTCCTTCAGGGTAGTAGAAACAGTCAGATTAACATCTTCAGGAGCTATATTATCACCTAAAATAGCAAACAACTTTACAACTGGTTGAAGGCCAAGATTCTGGTATTTTACTAACGGTTTCTAATACACTTTCACTTATATTTATGCGATTAAAAAGATCATTAATTAATTTCTTCAAACATATTTCTTTATCTCTTTCTCTTTCAAGCCCCCCCTCGCTCTTAACCCCCAGCTTCATAAATATAATTCTAAGCTCTCTAACACTTCGGCCTTCAATTTTTAAACACAAATAAAATTATAAATAAAAAAATTAAGTAATCAGTTTCTCTTGTTTTTGTGCTATAGCATGATCTGGATCACACACACACACACACACACACACACACACACACACACACACACACATACACACACCACACACACCACACACACACACACGAGAATCATTCACACAATAGACGGGGTGGTGCTTTCAGGGAATGGAAAGGGGCTTTTGTGGGTTTACACTTGAACGACGTAAATTCAAGACAGCCACCAAAAGCACTTATCAAAGTCCCGAATGAATCACAGGATCATTTTCAAAGTTCCTTCGGCGGCCGCCTGAATAGGCAGCCTTAAAGCAGGTGAATTGAAACGGTGAAGCAGGTGAATAGGTGAAACGTTGAAGCAGCCAACCACAACAGCAAGTCATGGGACAGGAGTGAGAATGTCAGCAGGTAGGCTACCGCTCCCGCGTGAACGGTTCTATTTTTAGGCTGTGCTTCGGCGTTGCCTTCCACCGTTAACGATTACTGGGATTGCTGGAGCTCGCTGTACTTGCTATGCATGGATCTCGTTTCCAGTACTGTGCAAATTCTGGCACTTGCAGCATGGCTTTAATTTCATTCAGCTTGCCAGAAATAAAACGAAAGGGAAGGCCTACAGCATAAAGCCCTCTGTATCCAAAAAGAACACTTGCAACAGCACGTAATTTTCGTGCATGAACATCAGAATACCCGGTTTTTGCTTTCAACCAAACAGCCCATGTTTCCTTCATTCTCCCTTCTTTCCTTTCATTTTCCTGCCATTGTTTACACAAAATCAAGAAGTTACCGAACTGAATGTAAATTAACAAGGACTGTGCATCTTGCCTCCTCAAATTTCCATCCCTTTTTGCAGTCTTTCTACAATTTCAGCTTCATTTGTTGTTTTGGAAAATATCTGATCAGTAAAAGCTTCTCTGGAAATAGCTGATTGAATGTCAGCCTGATTTGCCATAAGATAGTTATGTAATTCTTGTGGCGTTGAAAGATCTGTTCTCTTTTTTTTTGTCTCCTTTCTTTTCTTTTAAACAATTGCTCAAGCTTTCTTTTAGGCTTCTTTGGCAAATTCTGTGGTCCTTCCCTTTTAATCTTTTCAATTATTTCTGTCATTTTTTTAAAGTGGGTCTTGATTCTCTTGCAAAATAACCATTTCTTCCTCTGTCCACAATTCCGCTGGTGTTGACGGTGGTAATGGGAGATTTTGAGCTTGTTGAAAAGTAGAAGCTTGATCCATGTCAGGTGGAATTAAAGTGATGGCTGTGTTGAGAAATCTAATAGATTTTGATGAGCAACTTGCGATTCCAGAATTTTCTCTCTCTAATTCTGAAGAAATGCTGTCTTGAGACATAAATATTTCTGGTAAAATCACTTCTCTCACACGTCTGCACGGCACAATAACTCTCTCGCACGTCTGCCCGGCACGGCCCTCCAATGTAAAATGGTGAGACATTTAATACAGGTTGCTAACAACAAAATGTCACGTGTTTACGCTCAGCACTTTTCCCCAGCCAAAAATGACGTCAATACCCCCTGTCGATTGGTTGAACGTGCAGACGGGGGCAGCTAAACAAAATTAATAATTCGTGTTATGTGCTAGCTCTCGTGCAGTGGTGCATGCAAGAGCGTTCCAGTCAGAAATATTGATTTCGAAGCATTAATGCGGGACCCTCAAGCTATATAACTATTTAGTAGATTTTATGTCTCTGGAGAGAATGTAAATATTTTTGTTCACGATCGCCCATATTATTTTGCACGAAACCCCCATTTTAAAGTACTAATTACGTCAATATTTGGCAGTTTTGGCATTTTTAATTTTTTTGTGAAAACAGGTGTTAATTTTGGCCAAAACTGATATGTGATGGACGTGATTTGTATTGATGGGGGTTTTCGTGCAAAATAAGATGGGTGGTCTTGAACCAACATATTTACATTCTCTCCACCTCTCAAGTCTCTGGCCTGTAACACGTGTGTTATTTGCAACCCACGACATGAATGGTAACTGATTCACGCTTTCCCATGTCCGAGTAACACGTGCTGTGAACTGTCCAAACACGTCACCCTTCCGTTCTGCCGTGTGTGTAGCCTGCCATGGAGACCCCCCCCTGTTGACACTGGAAGCAAAACTAAGGCCCACGTTACCACCTCGGCAGCAAACGTTTTCCTGCTCTGAGAAGGAGCTCACTGCATGGAGAAATGCCTTGTTTTATCGTACACAACAATAACAGACCCATCAGTTGCTTTGAAAGAAATGACTTTGATTACAAGGACGATTATCTTTATCGTTCTTCATGGATTAGCGAACCGATACCACCTTTCTTAGCCAAGTCGGTCTTGCGCGTTTTCTTGGTGAAGGAAACGAATCACTATATCTTTTTACTTTACCGGCAAGGCAGTGCAACTTTACTATGCCAAGGCATTGACTGTGTCAAGTGGGTAAAGAAGAGTGCAAGCTTGAAAGACATTGTGAGTGAATTCTGTGTTCATGGTGATCTGGCTGCCTTTAAGAGTGCGCGGGCTGTCTTCTCCCTGACTTTTATGACTGAAGATGGTAAAGACATACCATTGTCAGCTCTGGAGACGTGTGCGGCAGTGAAAGTAGCCCTCCAGTGACCCCCTCCTGCTACTCCTCTGTCTATTCCTCAGGTGCCAGGAAAGCCAGACTTTGAGGATACAGAACTAGAAGTTGGTGTTTCTAATTCTTTTGTTGAGTCTGCTTCTGACTCCAGTGAAATAACTTTAGCAAAAACCACACATACCATCAGAAAAGTCACATCATCAAGATGGTCACACAGATACACAACATTCTGTTGTGAACTGTCTTCTAAAAGAAGCCCATATAAATCAACTCCACACTTTTTCCCATGAAAAACGTTATCGTCGATGTACCCTTTTGCCCTTTAAAGCATGTTGACAAAACAGTGGCAAGTGACCTTGATAATATTAAAATTACTGTGGATCCCAAATTCTTACTGATCTTTCGGATCATGAAAACAACATGCGTCCAGACTTGAAGATTCAAAAGTGTCTATCAAGAATGAAATGAAATGTCATATCACGGAAGATAGAGTCTTTACATTCTGCTGTCGAAGGGATCCACAGTGTAATGTCAAAGTTTGAATCAAAAATGAATATGTTACTTAAAAAAACCTTTCATTAAAATCCACCTTGGGCTCACTTCAGTCTGACCTGAAACAATTAAAGAAAGAATCCACTCAACTACAAGTGTCTTCACACAGTGTGTTACCCCCTAAGTTGTGTTCCAGGTCATTCTTCACCCAAATGAGGATAACTCTCAAAAGGTGTGTCCCATCAAGTTGACACACACCCCACCCAACAACCTTTCACACAACTGTGAATACAACCATTCCCGATTCTGTTACACAATCCCCCTGAAAACTGTGGAGGACACACGTTTTGGTGGTCAGTCTACACTACCAGTTCCTGGCACTCCTGTGGAAATTGTGAAATGTAACAGTCGGTAATCGTTTTGATGTACTTGCTCGTCTCTGTCAGAATGAAAATACTTCTTGACCCCGATTCCAATAAACCTGACTCCCCCCAAACAAACTCTGTCACATCTGAAAACCCTCTGCCTCTGAACAGTTAGCTAAAAAGGATCAAGAACCTTCTCAGTTGACAGAGGTGAAAGAAAAACCTTTCTCCAGAGCAGGTTTTAAAAGAAATATCTATTCCTTTGAAATGTTCTTCCTTGCTAATCGGAGACTGTGTAATAAAGGGACATTAATCCACAGAGACTAGACACACGTCGTGATTAAACCACAGAGACTAGACACACGTCGTGACCCTTATTCAAATATGTGTTCCTGGGCTGACTTGAGTGCATCTTGTTCAGTGGTTACGTACTTTAGAAATCCAGGACCAAGTGAACACTTTTAAATTTTGCATGTGGGTGTGAATGATTGTCCGGCTGGACCCATTGCAGCCAAAGATTGGCGTGAACTGATTGGTTTGTTTAAAACTCGTTTCCCCCCTGCATATATTGCCTTCAGTTCTATTCTCCCGGCCCGCGGTCGACACCAGCTAAATAAACTCCATTGCTCCTTCTAATAGACATTTATATGCTACATGTACAAATATGCATGTGGACATGATTGACCATTTTGGGGCGTTTGTGACTCAAAATGGTGCCCCCCCCTCAGGCCCTGTATAAAGATGCTAACCCACCCAGTACAAAAGGGACAGTCGTCTGGGACTAGGGTTCAAGACAGGGCTCCCTCAGACCGGGCGTTCACAGTTGAACGACCCGCTAGCAACACAGGCCCCTTCAATAAGCCACACCATGTCCCCACCAGTGATCGGCCCATGCCCCGTACTGTACAGAGAACAGCTCTAGAAATGATTGCCCTGCCTACAAACACTTTCGACAATATGTGAACTCCAGAAATTCAGGTGTTCCCCCCCTGTCCCCGGTTCCACCGCCAGATCGTAAAGAATAATCCCTGTGCTGAGGCTTATGTCAGACACTGAACGGTGAAAATTCGCGTCCCCCCCCCAAGTATTTCCCCCCATCCGACACATGTCCCGCCTCCATTCCTCTGCCCGAGTTACACGATTCCCGAAGCTCCTTACCCCAGATTCCCGCCCCTTATCCGTTCTCTAAGCAGAGGGTTCAAGGATCTGGCTTTGGCAAACACAGCCCCATTTTCCCCGGTTCAACAACCTTACTGTCAATCCTCTGAACAGGAGAGTCATGCTGACACCCGAAAACTGGCTTCATTTAACCCTCTGGGTTATTGTGCGCAGCAGTTAATGACATTGGCACACAGTTAGTGACGCAAAAGTGACCAACAGAGGACTGCCGCCAACTGGTAGAATGGGTGATGATGTTTTGATATATTGTATAATGTTTTGTCTTTCTATGGTATTTTTTTGTGGTCGAAAGAAATTGTTGGGTGTGTGTGGGTGTGTGGTGTGTGTTGTGTGTGGGGTGTGGGGTTTTTGTGTGTGTTGTTGTGTGTGTGTGTGTGTGTGTGTGGGGTGTGTGTGTGTGTGTGTGTGTTGATTCAGTCGGTATATTTTCCCCCATTCATTCTAGTCAAAATGTTAGCACTTACGTCGTTTATATGATTGGATATTGACTTTGAATTATGTAATAATCTTCCCTTTTTTTTTGGGCCGTATGATTACTCAGACTTGGGACATTTGAAATGGACTGTTGTTTTAAGGACGTTGATTATTTGAACATTTACAATTCTCGCGTCTTCTTTAGGGATAGGTTTTTTGTGATTGTGCCCTTCTTTAGTACTGATTACCTGTTTGAACTTAGCTCTTTTTTTTCTCCTAACTTCTTTTCCTGTGTCATTACACTTTGCGGGGTGGGGCTTTTTTTGTGTGTTTTGCTTTTTTTTTTTTTTTTTTTTTTTTTCACTTGAAATTTATTTTCAATTTGCCGATATCCTGCAAACTGATTTGCTTTGCATTGTAAAAATTTTGAAGGTAAAGTTTTTTTTTTTTTGTTTTTTTGGGGGGTTTTTTTTTTTTTCCTTGAAAAATAAGCAAATAATCCCAAACCGAGAGTATAAGAGGGTTTAACCAACTCGGGATTAAAAAATTGGCTACAAAATGCATTATGTTTAAAAAAAATTTATTGATTCACCTCTATTTATCTAATGCTAACAATTTTTCATTGTTTTTTTTTCCTGAATCTGGGTTAAAAATTAGTCTCAGACATTTAGAATGATTCCGGGTTAAAATGTTATCAGGAAACTCACATCAACAGAAACAGTTTTTCGGGGATATGTACATCACTCAATAACTAAAAACAAACCATCTTTTTATAAACAAATATTAAATGCATCGGATAGATTTCGTTAAAAAGGGGAAAAAACCATTCACAGTTTGCACGAGGCCTACACTTGACCCATCGGGGGGCGAATTTTTCTTTGTTTAGCCGGGGGTTTTTCGATATCGTCCCTTTAATTGGTTTGTGGTGTTGCCCCTTGGGGGGTTTAGCAGTTAGTTTTACTTTCTCTCTCTCCTCAAATTCCACTGCCCTCATTCATCCGCAGTTTCACGGGTGGTGGTATCTTTTTTTGTACGGCTGTTTCGCCTCCGCCTGTCTTTACCTTCGCACGTGCTTCATTTTTTTTATTTAAGAAAGCCATCGTGACTAGCGGGCATGTTGGCCGCCACGCTGAGGGGGGTTACTCTTCCTCGAGGGGAAGTTTCCTGGAGCGCCTGCCCGGGTTTGGGTTCTTCACCGTACGTCGAATCAGTCGTATTTTCAATTCTACATCGGCCTTGGGGGGGGGACATCATTCTTTTTTTTTCCGCATCTGCGCCCTTCCTCTCGACTGGACAGGGGGCAAGAGGTCGTTTGACCCCCCTTTTTGGGGGTCACCCACGGTACGGGTAAGCATCTTTTTCGGGGGTTTTTTTTTTTTTTGTTTTTGTTGTTAGCCCATTTCCCTTTTGCGAAATTTTTTCTTTTGTTTGAAAAATTGTAAAAAAAATTTGTTTGAAACCCTTTTCTCGGGTTAAATTCAATCTTTAACCGGCCATCCTAAATATACCCAAAAATTTTCTTTCCCGTTTATGCATCCGTGATCGTATCGGGTGGGGGGAAAGAGCCGGGATCGGGGTTGGTACTTGCTGGGTCTCGCTCGTCCCCCCTTTCAATTCACCGACTCTTATCCTTGCCCCGCTGTTTGTTGTCAAGAAACGATTTTTGTTGCGAGCGTGCGTACCAGTTTTGCGTTCGATGCGGGGTTGGAGATTTGTGTTTTTTAAAATTTGGGCTATAAAAAACAATTATGCCATTGAATATTATTGAAAAATTTGGCAGTTATAAACGTGGCCGTTTGGTTTTTCCTAAAAAGAAATTGTTAAACGTGATGAAGAAGGGTGAAAATAATCATATTTGTTTTATACCTGTTTTTTTAATCATCTTTACCTGTTTCGTGTGAGAAGACTTTAATAACATTCCTGTTTGGTTGGTGTGCTGTTTTACGTTCGGGTCTGTGTTGACGGTATGTTTGTGTTAGTAACCCCCCCCCCATCATGCGAGTCTGTTGGGTTTTAAACCTGGGTCAACGTACTGAGGGCGGGGTTCCATTACCCTTCTTCCCCCTTCCCTTTTTTCTCTCCTCCCCTACTTTTTCCCCCCCCCCGGGGGGGCTTCACCCGATCGGACTGTTGGGTCCACTCGGTTGGGGCCACGTTCTTTTGGGACCGCGGACGGGTTTGGGTGCCACCCGGTTAGGCCCGCTCGGTGGGGAACCAGGGACTGGTAAAAACCCCCGCTTACTGGCCGCCCTGATCCCCGTCCAACCTCCATAAAAACGCCACGTTCCCCCCCCCCCCCCCCCCAGACGCGCTCTTCCTGTCTGCTTGTCGTGTAAAGGGGTGTGGGCCCTGAACACTCTTTTTCAAACCGCCCCCGGTTTGGCCCCTAGGCACAGGGGGGCCCTATTAACTTGAAAGGGGGGGTGTGGGGGCACTCCATGGTGTGGGAAGGGGAAAAAAGGGAAAGAAATTTATTTGATTTTTTTTAATATGCCAAAAGTTTGAAATTTTGATTGTGTTTGTGTACGTCGATGGTAAAATTTTTAATTTTAAATTTGTGCATGCGGTGTTTGGAAGCAAATTGGTGAAGCGTTGTGAAATCTTGTTGTTTGTGCGTTGTTGTTTTGGGAATGCTTTTTTATGACGATGTTGTTAATAAATGGGGTTGTTGAAATCGAACTTTATTGTTGGTCCTTGCGGCTTTAGGTCATCACTCCTCACTCCCACCAAACCCGATCCGTCAGGCAGACCTCCATGGTGGGTCGTACATTTGGGGGGTCGTCGGGGATGTAAGGTCGCTGTCTCTCCGTTTCGGGGAGACCTTTAGTTCTGTCTTTTTGTATTGTTAGTCATTTTGTCGTGTTTTTTTTGTGGGGGGTTTGGCGGGGACCACTAAAGGGGATCTTTTGTGGCCTAAGGAACTCTGCGGACGGGGGAATCGAGGATCTAGCAGAAGACCGCGTCCAACCCCCCCTTTCCCGCCGGGTGCCTCACGCGGGTACGGCCGTAATCTTCCCTTTCTTTTTCCGCTCAGTCCCATTCTTTTTGAAGTTAGCCATTTTTTTTTTTTTTTTTACCTTTTTTATACGGGGGGTTTTATCACTTAGTGTCTTTTTTTTTTCCCTCTCCGGATTCCGTCTCCAGTTTTTTTTTTTTTTTCCGGCCAGCCCCCCCGCACGTTGCTCGGCTTGGACGCGGTGTTCCCAAGGGGGGGCACCCGGGACATATTTTTTTTTTGTTTTTTTTTTCGTGACCCCCACCGCACTGTTCTCGGTTTGGGGGAGCGCGGTGTTCCCAAATGGGCGCCCAAAACTTGTCCCCACACGCCCACACACATACACAATAAACCACCCCTAAAATTTTTTTTTTTCAAGTGAATTTTTTTTCCCGTATTTAAAAACCGTAGGATATTTTGTCAGGCGACGTCCGGGCTGGGGGTTGGGCACCTTGTCGAAGAAAAAGGGATCAAAGTGATCCCAAAATTATACCATACTTCACACATGACTTCTACTTATTCCATCTGTAGCAATACCATGATACTTTACTACTTTTTTCGCAAGGGAACTCCTTTGAGACCCCGACGGGCATTCCGCTCGGAACGTCAGATATAGCGAAGCAACTGGGGGCTTCTTTTGAGTCACAAAAACCAAAACCCCCCTTTTTTTCCCCCAAATGCTTCCCCCGAAGGAATCCCCCCGGGAATTTTCCCTCATGGTAAAGTCAACCCAAGGGGACGTCAACGGGTCATCCTCCCGGTCGGAGGGGTGAACCCCCCCAGGACATCCCCTCCGCCCGATTTTTTGGAGCGACAGCGACGGGAGGAGGCCCTACTAAGGAAAGGTTGCTAGCAGGAAACTGCGTGGGGAAAACGCAGAAAAGGGGGTTGTCAGGCGGGAAGCCCTACTTAGGAAGAGTCTGGGCAGGAAGCCCTGCGTAGGGAAGGGGCAAGGCTCCGTGGGGAAAGCTAGACAGGATGGGGGCCTGCGCAGAGAGGAACTACAGACAGAAATTTCTGCAAGGGAAAGCTACTGCGCAGAGAGAGACGCTAGACGGGAAACTTTGCGTAGGAAAAGGGCTGCCAGACAAAGCCTCCGTAGGAAGAGCGGAAAGGGAGGGGGGCTCTGCTGGGGAAAGAGGAACAACTTCTTTCGCGGCCCCCGCACTGTAAATCGGGGGGTTAAATCACCACAGGTGTAAGTTAGGGGCCCAAAAGTTAAACCCCAAATTTTCAGACCCAGTGGGAAAAACTTTGATATTTCTTAGACATTTTGACAAAGTCTGTTCAACCCAATTGTCTGAAAAAAAAAAGGGCCCCAGCCCCTTTTTTTTCGGGTTTATCTGGCGCAAGGATGTGTTCTCACTCAAATAAGGGGCGCGTTTTTATGCAGACTCTTTGGCTCTGCTAAGCTTTTCCACCTTACCCAAGGACTCCCGGAAATTCAGTCCATGAAGAAGAATAACGACGAGACCTTCTGCATTTTGGGAAGCTGCGCAAACGCTGGGGTACGGCGTCATTTGGCTAATTAGCTGGAGATCTGATCCTCTTTGAAACTCACCAACATTTTCCCCCCAAGTTGGGGGCCCGATACGAGACAGCACCTCAGGATTTCGCGCGCTTTTCACACCGCTGAGTTTTCCTGAAGCTCGCGGGGGCTTAGGGGCCGCCAAATACGGAGGGGAAGCCCTCCACAGATTTATGGCAATAAGGCCCAAAAAACCCGCAGGGGGGTGAAAAAAGCAGGCAGTCATGGGGGACCTCAGCACCCCCGTGTTTTTCTTTGTCGTCCTGGCCACTTTAAAAGATGTCCTAAAGCTCCGGGTAGTCATGGCTATCCTTTCCATCGTCCTCGGGCCCCCTAACGGGGTCTACCAGCTTCTGGGGGTACATCCCTGTTTCTTTCCGTTTTTTGGTTTTTCCCCTGGCGATACCACAGGGTTCGGAGCACACACTTTTGGGATAAGGGCTTTGGTTTTTCCCCCCGGGTCGGGGGAGGGGCCCCTTAGACGTTGGGGGTTTTAGGGTGGTTTTAAACCCCACCCGCCTTTTTCCATTTCTATCCCACCCCCCACTTCTTGCAATAGGCCATCGGGTGGGCGCCTCTGTATTCCCCCCTTATAAATACACACCTTGCGGACGACGCAGTCATTTCCCTTCTACGGATCTCCCGACGGCTGTGTGGAGTTACCACACCCCAAAACCAAAGGCAGAAAGAAGCTCCCTTTTTGCAGCCGATCTCTGACAGGTTCTGGCCAGGGGCCCATCCTCTACCAGACCGTCTTCGCCCGGGACTGGGTCCCCCCACAAATGGGGTCGTCCCCCCCAAACCCCGACACGCCAAATGAGCTCAAGCTCCACAAGGGGGTCCCTTTTTTGGGGTTTCACTAGGGAAACGTGTGGGCCCAACAGCTTTCGTTCCCCAAACTTTAAAAATCTTTTTCCGGGAGGGCCCCGTTTACCTAGCACATATGGCTCAAAAAGCTCCGACGATTTGGGAGGATTTCTCTGGGCCCGGATAACCACAGGGAGGCTACTGCCGCATTCATACCTCCAACGGCAACGCCTAAGGGCCTTTTGGCTGTTTTTCCCCGGGGTCAGGCCACTGGGGTTTGGGGGCCATTTTAGCAAGGTGGGGGCGACCTGGTGGGAAACCCCTTAACCACCCCCGATCGCGGTCCCCCGCTACTCTTGTAGTGGGGGAAAAGCACTCACCCAAGGGTGTCCCACTTAGGGCAAAATTAATTTAAACCCCTTAAACCCCCTAAAAATTAGGGGGAAAACTTTTCCATACTAAATAAACCTCTTTAAATTTTTATAAAAACAACTCGCCCCTAGTGCGAGGCCTCCTTTTGGGCAATGGGGCGGGCGATGGCGTCCCAAGGAAGACCCCTTGAGGGGGCCATTTCTGACCGAAAATTCCCCGGAAGGGGTTTTTTTAAAACCCTGTATGGCAAATAGAACCCCCCAATCCGGCAGAATTTGGCCTCAGGGAAAGGGGTTAAGGAAAAAAGCGAGTGGTCGATTGCGCAACCCCGTGACCTTTTTCCGCTTTTCACCCCTTCAGCGCCAAAAAAAGTAAAGCTTTTCCCCCATTTAACCCCGGTTTTTAGCAGGGGGAGAGGCCCCCCACAAAAGAAAAAAGTTTCCTTTCTGGGCCGTGTTAGGGGTGGGGGTTACTTGGTTTGCTGCGGGGAAAGAACCCTGACATGCCACCCCGGGGTCGACACATTCAGTGGGCAAACCTTACCCCTTTTGTACGGGGCCCGTTCGGGGTTGGGAACCCCCCGTTTTGAGGGAAAATGTGAGTGTTTCTTTTCCCTTCCCAAGAAAAACAATGCAGGTTGCCAGCCCTTTACGATCGTTGACAGACCCTGGATTCGCTGGAAAACCCCCAGACCCCCTTTGGGAAACTACCCTCGAACCCCCCCTCTTTCCATCCCCGGGGTCACCTGCTTGTTAAGGGCATTTAACGTTCGGTTTCCCCCAACCCCCCCCTCCCCTGTAAAAAAGAAAGGGGCAAAATGGGGGTTGGCTTTGGTAAAAAGGTTTTTTTTTGGTTCCGACAGCAATGCGCAAATTTGCCCGAGTCCCAAATTTCCCAATTTTTCCGCAAAGGGGGAACTGGCAAAAGGTCGAGGAAAACCCAAAAGGACCCCGTAGGGCATTTCCCCGTAACTTGCCTTTTCCCAAAACTGCTACAATTTTTAGGCCAGCGACATTTGCTCCCTTCCCAAACCCTCTGAAAAAATCAAAATGATCTGCTTATTTGTGATGAATATTTCCTCCCCCTTTTTTTTGCGCGACTATGCGCCCGTCCCCAAATCCCCTTGGTCGGCGAATTTTTTTGGACAACATTTTAGTTTGATCCCCCGAAAGGGTCCAAAAAGATCCAAAACCCCCGGACCAAAAAACGGCATTCCCCTTGGACTTCGGGAACTACCGCCCAAAAAAATCTGACTTCGCAAAGGTTTTTCCCCTTGCCCCCACTGACCTGACGAAAGGGAAGAAGCCCCCGAACGTCCCGGTTTGGATGAAATTGCCAACAAGGCTTTTTGACCCTTAAAGACGGGCCCTCACTACAAACCGCCCAGTCCCCTTGGGCTCCCCAGTCCTGTTCTCCCCTTTGTCCCGTGACATCTTTTGCGGTGGGGGTTGGGGGTGTGTTGCACAAGATCAGGGAAGGCCCCCAAACCCCTTTCTTTTTGCGAGCAAAAAAAACCCCTGACGCCAGACTGAACCACAACATTGAACAAGATGTTTTCAGTCGGTGGGGGAAAACAGAAGTTTACCCCCCACTTTACGGCCCTGATTTTGCGGGGAGCGACCATCATCCTCTCCAGACCTGGACCGGGTCCCGGCCTCATCGTCGACTCATGGTTGGGGAGTGAACGCAGATCACGTTTACTTTCCGTCAATAAAAGGTTCCGAAAACGATGCTGACATCTCAGCCGAGCTCCGAGTCACCCCAAATTTGGGGGGAAACATAGAAGGGCAATTCCCCTCAAATAGGGGTTTAAACCCCTTTTTCTTTTCAGTGTATGACAGTTTTTTACTTCAGGGTGATAAAAGGGAAAGGGAAACACCAAAGGGTTTGGGTTTTTTACTTTCATGGTTGGAAGGCCTTTTTGTTTGATAAAATTATATTTTGTATTTCTCGGGTATTTATCGTAAATGTTTTTAGTTTACATCCCTGTCGATCACAGGGGTTTTCGGGCCCCTTGTTTTTGAATTTCAATCGGGCAAGGGTTTAAAGGAGCACTGATCTCAAGAAACAGATCTTTTAAAGGGGGTTTTTCACACTTTTCACAGGCCACGAAATTTGACCCAACGGGGGGGCGGAATTATCATTTGTTTTTTGTCGTCGTTTGTCGTATACTGTCCCTAATGTGCTTTGGGGTGGGTTCACCTTTTGGGGTGGTTTTTTCAGGTTTGTTTCTTTTTCTCTCTCTCTCTCTAATTCCACGCCCTGATTCATCCTGCAGTTCACGGTGGGGGGAACTTTTTCTTGTACTGGCTGTCATCGCCTCTCGCCTGCTTTTACCTGTCGCAAAGTGCTTCATTTCTTTTTTTTAAGTATGCTCACCTTTCGTAGCGTGGGGTTTTGGGCCCCCATCGCTGAGGGAGTTAGCTCTTCATCGAAACGAAGATGTCTCGAGCGCCCTCCGGGGCTTGTTCTTCACCGTATCCGAAGTAACAGCGTATCTTCAAATTTCCCACATCGCCTTAGGGGGGGACATCACCCTTTTTTGAAACGCGCCTCTTCCTCTCGACTGGCAGAGGGGAGAGGAAATCGTTTGACCCGCCCTTTGGGTCACCCACGGTACTGGAAGCACAGTTCGTGTTTGTTTTTTTGGTTTGTTGTTGTTAGCCGGCTTTACTTCTCTTTTACAATTTTTTTTGTTTGCAAAAATTTAAAAGAAAAATTTTTTGAGACCTTTTCTCTGGGTTTAAATTAATCTTTAACCGGCCATCCAAATTATATCCAAAATTCTTCTCCTGTTTATGCATCTCTATGCGTAGTCGGTGGGGATGGGGAAAACCTGGGGATTCAGGGTGGTACTTGCTCGGGCTCGCTCGCCGCCCCTGTCACATTCCCCCGGCTCTTACCTTTGGGCCCCCGTCTGTTTTGGTGCAAGGAAACGATTTTATGTTCGAGCGTGCGTACGCGATTTGTCGTTCGGTGGTGTTGAGATTTTTTGTATTTTGAAAAGTGGGTAAAAATGGACAATTAGCCATTAATTTTTTTTGCAAATGTGGGGCAGTTATAAAGCGATGCCTGTTTGGGTTTTTTTTTCCCAAAAAGGAAAAAATTTTAAAAGGAGTGAGAAAAGGGGGAAGATAATTCCCTTTTGTTTTATAGCCTTTATTTAAAAGCATCACCGCTGGGAAAACTTTAAAGAACTTCTGATTTGGTTGGTGTCTGTGTTACTTTAGGGCTGTGTTTACGGTATTGTTTTATGGTTTTTGTAGAAAATCCCCTCCCCATCGCGAGTGGGTGTTAGGGTTTTAAAACTGGTCAGACTGTACTGAGGCGGGGGGTTCCCCTACCCCCTTCCTCCCCTTTCCCTTCTTCTCTCCCCCACTACGTTTTCCCCCCTCCGGGGGCTTCACCCGGGTCTGGACTGGGTTGGGGCCACGTGCCCGTTGAGGGCCCCGTTTTTGGGTTTTTACCGCGGACGGTTGGGCCACCGCTGGTTTAGGCACCTTGGCGGGACCACGGGCTGGTAGAAAAGCCCGCCGCTTGACGGCCGGCCCCGACCCCGTCCAGACCCCAGTAACAAGCCACTTCCCCCCCCCCCCCCCCCCCCCCCGACGCGCTTTCACTGTCTCTTTGCTGTCAAGGGGGTCGGGCCCTTTAACACTCTTTTTAAAAACCGACCCTTTTGGGGGCACCTAGTGCACAGGGGGCCCCTAGTAAACTTTTGGAAAAGGGAGGGGGGTGGGGGCACCCATGGTTTGGGAAGGGGGGATGCTGGAAATGTTTTTTTTTAGATATTAAGCCCATAAATTTTTTGAAAGTTTTATTGTATTGTGTACTCGTATGGGAAATGTTTATTTTTAATTTCATGCGTGTTGTTGGGAAAGCTTAATTGTGGTATGTCGTTTTGAAAAGCTTGATTGTGATTGTGCATTTGTGTTGTTGGAACTTTTTTATGATGTATGTTGGTGTGAATAAAGGGGTGTTTTTTCGAAACTTTATTGGTTTTTGGCTCTTGCGGGCGTGTGAGGTCAGTCCACTCCCCACTCCCCCTAACCGATCCTGTCAGGGGAACCTCCAGGGGCGGTCGGACACCCATATTAATTGGCTTTTTTAATAGAAACCCTATAACGCGGGAATGGTGTAAAGAAAAGCAATGATGGAAGATGTCTCAATTATTCAACAGATGTTGTATTGCATGGTGACTTAACATTGATTTACTTAAGCCTCATGATAAATGGAAACGAATTTTTGAATCATATAGCTTAACACAACTGATAGACACGCCAACAAGAATAACGCTACAGTCTGAAACACTCATTGATCATATATATGTAAACAATCCAACAAATATTACAGAAACTGCCGTACTAGTTTATGGTCTCAGTGATCATTTTCGCGTAATGCTAACTTGGTCCAAAAAAGGCGTAACAATTCCTAGATGTAGCCACAAATGCATTTCTTTCCGTAGTTATAAATCCTTTAATTCTGACGATTTTCTTCATGATTTATGTACAGCAGACTTTTTCAGTGTTTTTCAGGAGACTGATCCAGACAAAGCTCTCGAAGCTTGGTATAACATATTTGTCCCTATTTACGACAAACATGTCCCAACTAAGATCAAACGTGTCAAACCCAATGGAAAACCACCGTGGTTAAATGATGAAATTAATGCTGCTATTAAAATTCGTGAAAACTTGTTACAGTCAACAGGAAAAGATTTAAGAAACAGCGTAACAAAGTTACAGCTATGAAAAGGTCTGCTCGTAAAAAACATTTTAAGCGACCTTATTTCATCGAAAAAGATTCAAAATCGATCTGGAAAGTCATTAATCAATTATCTGGTAAATCGTCAAAACAAACAGCTCCATCATCTTTAAATTCTGTCTGCAGATAATCTCAATAAACACTTCTCTACTATAGTCGAAAAGACTATTAAAACTGATTGTACTAAATATAATGACCTGTTGTTATAAGAGAATTTTATAAGACTCAAACAAGTAAAACGCGGTAACGCCGTTGTACAGAGCAAATTTTCGGTTTATTACAAACCTTCTTCAGCTAAAAGGTTGGCCAACTGAACACGCACACACACACAGACATCCAAGTCCCTGTCACATAAACAGAAGCTGAATTAAGTTCAAAAAGAATTAAAATCACTTGCACGAACATATCGTTGAAGAGGCAGTGGAAAACATGTCAGTGTGCTCACACACACACACACACACACACACCACACACACACACACACACACACACACACACACACACACACGCTCACTCCCCCCCCCCCCCCCCCCACACACACACACTAACTCACACACATACACGCATGCACGCACGCACACACACACACACACACACACACACACACACACACACACACACACACACTGCATCAACCCTGGCGATTTTTTCACACATACCCAACATCAAACACATTCATCGCCACACACACACGCGCGCGCGCACACACACACACACACACACACACACACACACACACACACACACACACACACACACACACACACACACTCGCACAGACATGTAATGCGCTTAAGCGCATCCAGATAAGCGCATTCATATCCATATGTAAGCATAGTTCGCATGGGGGTGAAAGAGAGAGAGAAAGGGAGAGAGAAAGGAGAGAGGGAGAGAGAAAGAGGTGAGATAGAAAGAAAGAGAGAGACGGAGAGAGAGAGAGAGAGAGAGAGAGAGAGAGAGAGAGAGAGAGAGAGAGAAGAGAGAGAGAGAGAAGTGGAGAAGAGAGACAGTGAAAAAGAAAGGGAGAGAGGGAGCAAGAGAGAGGGAGAGAGAGAAAGAGAGAGAAAGAGAGAGAAAAATGGGCTATGGGAACGGGGTAAGGGATGGAGGAATGAAGGATGGTACTAGGGACAGGAATAGTTGGACGGGTGGCTGAGAGGGGAGGGAAAGGGGCGGTGGGAGGGAAAGGTGGTGGTGGAGGGGGTAAGAGAGAGAGAGAGAGAGAGAGAGAGAGAGAGAGAGAGAGAGAGAGAGAGAGGGCAAAGAGAAGAACA
The DNA here is from genome assembly GCA_018398815.1 of Conus ventricosus. Classification (NCBI taxonomy): domain Eukaryota; kingdom Metazoa; phylum Mollusca; class Gastropoda; order Neogastropoda; family Conidae; genus Conus; species Conus ventricosus. Next base: position 74,157,476 of record CM031615.1, read on the forward strand.
AAGGGGTGCACCGAGGAAGTTAAAATGATGAGAAATATACTTAATAAAGGGAGGGGGGGAAAGGGAAAAGAAAAAGGGGGTGAGGGCAAGAAGTCTATTTGAGGGGGAAAAAGAGGTTGGGGGGGGGGGGGGAATTCTAGGGATTTGGGGGTTAGGAAGGTAAAGGTAATGACAAAAAGTAATGGAGATAGTAAGTAGTAGAGATGGAGGGGGGAGGATTAGGTGGAATAAGAGCAGGGAAGATAAAGCATGTGGTAGGAAAGGATGTGAGCGTGGATGGTTGTACACTGGGGTGAGCAGAGAAGAAAGTGGAAGGGGGAAGTGGGGCGGGGTTAGAAAAAAAAAAAAAAAAAGGGGGGGGGGCTATAGGGCGAGGTGGTCGGGGGGGGGGGGGGGGGGGGGGGGGGGGAGAACAGGGGGGCGAGTGAGGGGGGGGGGGAGCCAAGGGGTGGGGATGGGGCGAGTATAGGCTCCCACTTCTAGGGGCATGAGAAGCTGGGACAGTAATGAGCACAGTAAGGTGGACAGCAAAGAGCACAGCAACCAATCAACATCAACACCTTCAGTATCCACCACCATAGTCTTGGCAGCACATGACGTGTTTGTCCAGAACAGGAAGTTGCATAGGATTAGTCCAGTTTTAATCCCAAACGTTCAGGCCGTCCGGGTAGTTTGTCTTCAGTGTGTGTCGCCAGTATTTTTCTCTATATTTACGTGTTGATGCATTTGGTTGTCTAATTTGTTCTATGGCTGTGCAGGTCAGGTCGGTCAGTGTGTGATTTTTGCTGTTGAAGTGTCTAGCTACGAGAGTGTTTTTGTTTGTTTTGATGTCTGAACGGTGATGATAGAATCTGTTTTGTAACGTTTTGCCTGTTTCCCCTACGTATTGAGTGTTTCTGCACCTAAGACAATCTATGAGATATATGATGTTAGTGGATTGGCATGTCATGTGATCCCTAATGGTGAACTGTTGATGAGTGCGTATGCTTGAAAATGTTGATGTAGTTTGTAAGTGGTGTTTACATATGATGCACTTACTGGCAGAACATTTGTAACAGCCACGTGAGCTGAGTTTGCTGGCATGTGGAGTGAAGGAAGTTTGGATGGCATGAGATTCTCCGTAGATTTTTGCTGTTTCTTTCTCCCACAATAGGCGGAAGAGGTACCGCTTCCTGCATGCGGCGGCTAGAGTGTAGGGTCCTCATGTTTTCCTTCAGCCATCTTCCCAGGGGTGGGTTTGCTAGGGTTTGTGTGTCACCACATAGGGGATTCTGTGTGGTGTTATCTTGCTCTTGTAGCAGAGAGTTTCTTGCCGGGGTATGGAAGCCACCTTCATGGTGACTGCGTCGAGCAGGGTCTAGGGTAGCCTCTCCTTGACAGTCTCTGGCACAGCTCCTGACATCGTTGGCTGAAAGTGGTGTCACTAGAACAGATCCGGCGGATACGCAGGCACTGACTGTAGGGAATACTACGGACACAGTGTCTTGGATGGCATGAATTGAACGGAAGAGAGAGATATGCATCGGTGCTTTGATGTACAGGTCGGTGTGGATGTGGCTATCGCTGATGCTGACACTAACATCCAGGAACGGGATGTTGCTGGTGCCGTAGTTGGCTGTGAATTTAATTGTGGGATGCTGTTGGTTGAGCCACTTCAGAAATTTGCACAACTGCTCTTCTCCCTCGAGCCAGAGCATGGCGATGTCGTCTATAAATCGGCACCAAATGTTGCTGTCCACCCTCCATGGAGAAGTTGAGAGGAGGCGTTGCTCCAACCACCCCATGAAGATGTTGGCCACAGATGGCGCCATGGAGTGCCCATGGCTGTACCCAAGATTTGCAGGTAGCACTTGCCTTCGAACTGAAAAACGTTGTTTCGTAGGATATGTTGGACAATATCTAGCAACATAGTGATGGGGGGCATGGAGTCACATAGCTGTGGGGAAGAGGCCAGGATTTCTTGAGGGACGTGTTTCACCTCGAGTGAGGATGTTGGAATACAGTCCAACGTTTTCGTCAGGTAAACGAGAGGGTTGTGGAATTTTCATGAAGGGCAAATTTTAATTCCCAGCGCTAAAAGTTTTGGTGTCCTGAAACGTAGATGGAAGTCTGACTTGGGGGCTTATTAAATTCGAAAATTTTTCCTGTGGCCCGTATATTTTAGTACAAAAGAATTAAAAATTTTCAGTTAATGTAAACATTTTTTTGGAAAATAAACATTGGAAATTAAAATTTCATGTTATATTCAAAGCAAAGGACTAAAATCAAAGTTGATTTAAAGGGGAATTAAAGATCTTGATAAGTTTCAGAAGAGCTTTTCACAAATTTAACTTTTTAAATCTTTCGGAAATAATTATCTTAAGAAAAAAGCTTTGCGTTTCAAAAAGAATTTCAACAAAGTCTTTATTTAGTCAAAATTTTTTGGGAAAACTCACTCCGGAAATTTTTTCAGCTTTTCAAAGCAAGGGATTTATCCTTCCAAAATGTTTTTTACTTTTTAACCTCTTAGGAAATTTTGAAATCCCAGAATACTAAAAACATATTTTAAATTTTTCCCCAAAAAATGATATAAAGAACTAAACATTTTTTTTGAATTTAAATTTAAATTTACAAGGTCTTTTATTTTTAAATTATGAAAACCTGCACCTTCTATCTCCAGTTTTTCCCTTCATTTTCTAACCCCTTTTCTCCCTCTCCAAGCTTCCTTTTCCCCCCTTTTCCCTTTCAAAAATTTTTCCCAAATCTCTATTTTTTTCTTAAAAATTACCACAATTTAATGAAAAGATTTTGGGTTGTTTCTTTCTTTAACCTGTTTAATGAAAAATTTTACCTCCTTTTCCCCCCCCCACTCTCTCTCTCTCTCTCCTCTCCTTCCTCTCTCTCTCTCTCTCCCTCTCTCTCCTCTTTTCTCTCTTCTCTTATGTCCTTTCCCCATGTTAATGTTTTTAGTCCCATCCTTCCTCTCCTCCCTTCCTTTCCTCCCTCACTCTTTTTTCTCACTCTTTTTTTGTTACTCCCCACCTTCTCGCCTAAAAAACTCTCCTCTCTCCCTCTCCCTCACTCTCTCTCCTCTCTCTCCCTCTCTCTCTCTCCTCCTCTCTCTCTCCTCTCTCCTCTTATCCCCCCACCCCACCATATCCCCCCTTTCTTCTGTGTTCATCTTTTTACATTAGGTTTGTTGCATTTGATTTATTATATTCAGATTTGTATTCTTTTCTTCTTCTTTTGGGCCCGGGGGCTGGATGTAAAAAAGCAGTTAGCTTACCCCCACACCCTCTGAAAATAAAAATTCGTTCGTCGTTGTTCTCTCCTCTCTCTCTCTCTCTCCTCTCTCTCTCACTTTCTCCTTCTCTCTCTTTCTCTTTTCTTCCCCCCGTCTTCTTCCTCTCTCTCTTCTTCTCTCTTTTTCTCTCTTCTTTTTGGTGTGTTTTTGTGTGGGGTTTGGTGTGTGTGTGTGTGTGGTGTGGTGTGTGGTGTGTGTGTGTGTGTGTGTGTGTTGTGTTTGTGAAAGTTGACGTCATATTTTTTTTGTATTGCCTTTTTTTATTTAGGCCTATTTTTCACTATTTAGATTTTCTGATTTTAAAGGGTCACATATTGTTATTTTTTTCTGCTTCATCGAGGCAGATGTAAAAAAGCCTGTATTGGCTTATTCTTTATCCCTCATTAAAAAGATTCGTTCGTTCGTTCTTTTTCGTTCTCTCTCTCTCCCCTCTCTCTCTCTCTCTCATCTCTCTCTCTCCTCTCCTCTCTCTCTCTCTCTCTCCTTCTCTTCTCTCTTCTCTCTCCTCCTCTGATTTTGAAAAAAAAAAAAAAACGAAAAGGACAAAACAGTACAGAGGTGAATGTGTAACACTGACAATGTAGACACAGTTTTGTGCTTGTTTGTACCAGGTTATGTTAGTTTAGGATTTGCTGTTCATTTTGTAACTTTTATGCTGCTTTGCAATTTGTTTATGTAGGATAAGATCCACTTTTGTTTTAGTACAATTCTCTAATCGTGTTTTCCATTTGTACATTTCTTCAAAAGTGATGTGTGAGCATATATCTGCATATAGGCTATATGTTTTACATATTTGTGTGTGGTGTGTGTGTGTGTGTGTGTGTGTGTGTGTGTGTGTGTGTGTGTGTGTGGTTGTGTGTGTGGGGGTGTGTGTGTGTGTGTGGATGTGTGTGTGGGGTGTGTGTGTGTGTGTTGTGTGTGGTGTGTGGTGTGTGTGGTGTGGTGTGTGGTGTGTGTGTGTGTTGTGGTGTGTGTGTTGTGTGTGGTGTGTGTGTTGTGTGTGTTGTGACCTGCGTGCGTGAATGTTCAGAAGATGACTTAGGAAAAATAACAAGACCATCAAATACAGCATAAAAGTGCACTCGCACACTCGCGCGAACACAAAACATACACATAACAATAAAAACAACAACTCCTCAGCCTCAAACACATCCCACGCACAAAAGCACGCACATACACCACACACACACACACACACACACAAAACCACACACACACCCCACACACACACACAACACACCACACACACACCCACACACACACACACACACACCCCACACCACATACACGCCACACACGCACACACATACAGGACACTCTAATAACATGCTGGCATCACCCCACTGATGAATACACACCCGCGCACACACGTCTACAGTATACGCCTGGAGACCCAAGAGATTCAAAGTCTTATCTCATTTGACAAGTTTTTAAATCTTTTGGGTCTGTTATTGGAAAGGCCTAGTATGAGTTTGCCCCAAATTTCTAGGAGTTTTTTGCAACGTTGGCTTGAAATTATTCTAATGTTTGGTTGGTTGATGATTTTCTTGCTCTTCCTTAAGTCTGGATGTGCGGCCACTTCCTCTTTTGATGTTCAGATCTGAAAGATGGTCAAATGGTGTAGGGGGCTTTGCTCTTGTTTCCTTAAAGTGATTCTTCAGATTTCTTATGACACAGGGGCGGCCAAGCAGTAATCCAGTTCTTATGTTGCCTTGCCAGCCAGTGTGTCTGCTCTCTCTTTTCCCTTTAAAACTCCAGCTTTGCCCAGGCAGTACATCCACACGAGTGTCTCCAATGTAAGGCTGCGCAGTAGTTCTTTCCCAAAGCGGGAAACTTCCCATTCCACCTTTCACTTTCTGAAGTGGGTTTCCGGGGGGTCAGCCCGTATCATGGCTTGTGAGTTTGAAACTGGCTTATGGATGTACGCCAGTGGTGTGCTTGTGTCGCTGCTTCTACCTCCATTGTTAGACTTGAAGTTGTTGAACTGTGCGCACTATTGTTTTCCCTGAATAGTTCGGGCCACTTTCTTCACTATGTATCCCCAGCCTGAACTTACCTTTGGTGACAGAACCGTCAGTGTATATCAAAATTATCATCTTTTGTGCAAAGGTCTTCTACCAGCATTTGAATTTTTCTGCGTTGGTTTTACCTTCTGGCCATTCTCACAATGTCTTTCAAGTTCTGGAGCGATGGCAATTTGGTAGAGGTGCTTCAAGGGGTTCTGGATATTCTCCAATTCCTTGGTTTCTTTGATTTCTGCTAACTGGCACACAAGCTGTATATGTCTTCTGCCTGTCCTATCCATGATTTCCACGTTTAGCCGAGTGCCTTTTTTTTCCGTGACTGCCGCATGAAGTGTGTTTCGGGGATTTTCAAGGGCTCTGAAATATGCCTCCCCCTGTTCCAGCTTGGGGTCTTGTCTGCATTGAAGGAAGGTCCAGCAGGTATCGCATAGTTTGAACTGGTGTGTCCTTTGTGTTCCAAGGATCGATCTCATTGCTCATTTTGAAATCTTTCTAATTTAAGAAGGTTGCTGTTGGACAGTGTTGTAAGCCCTAATCCATAATCTATCACACTGAGAACAAGTGCATGATACAGTCGGTAGAGATGGCGCTGTTCAATGCCTTTAGCTGCCATTGCTTCATGGCAAAAGGGCTTTTGCGCATTTAAAAAACAATTTCTCAACATGCATTCTAAAGGTTAGCAGTAGGGTCAAAGCCCACCCAAATATTGTTAGGTTGTTAGTTGATTCAATTGGTGTTCCATTAAAGGAAACTGAGAGAAATACTTGTCCTGATGTCTTGTTGTTGAGAGTGCAGACTAATGTCTGGGCTTTTGTGGGGTTGGATGGACGATCCAGTTTCTTGACACCACTGAGCAACATTTTCAAACTGTTGCGAACTGCATTCGTTCGTTCTTCAGCATTCTTTGATGTTTTGTAGACCAGGCCGTAAACTGCAAATGTCATCACTCGAGCAATTCCGTTTCTGTTGAGGTCTGCAAAGGCCTTTAGTGTACACTTTACACACACCACACACACACACAAACATCACACACACACACAACACACACACACACACAACACACACACACACACACACACACACACACACACGCGCGCGCGCGCGCGCGCGCGCGCGCGCGCACACATATGCCACGCACTTCTGCACCCACACAACACACACACACACACAAACACACACACACACCACACACACACACACACACACACCACACACTCACACGTGCACACACAACACACACACACACACACTCACCACAAAACCACACACACACACACACACACACACACACACACACACACGCACACACACAAAACACACACACACACCACATGCGCCCACGCAAACACATGGCCCAGCCCACACATCATAAAAACACGGTACATCCACTACACACACACACACACACACACACACACACCCCACACACCAACCCCACACACACACACACACACACACACACACACACACACACACACACACGCACACACACACACACACACATACAGACAAATGGTAGGTAAACACTCAGTCTGACCAGTGCGTTAGGCTAATGCGGAGGTCAGACATCCGCGAGTCGTAGACACGAGACCCCTCTTCTTCAATGATTTTCTCATCGTGTGGTTAATTCATTTATCCATCAGCTTATGCGTAGTGTGGTCTCAAAAATTAGCGGATGTGGCGTAGCGTATAATGGACTAGTCCGCAAAGCCGTGACGCCTCCTTGATGAAACTGAAACTGAAACTCACAAGTGAATAAATGTGTTTGCCATTCAAAAAATTCTACTGTCACTTTGTTTTTTCTAGTGCTGTTTTTCTTTTCACGTTTTCCATTGTGCATTCTTTACAAGATGAAAAGTGTTTGCCCTTGGGGAAAGAAGAAGCAGCCAAAAAGCCATATTTCCCAAAAAAAAACAATTAAACTTCTGCCAATCTGAGACTCTAATTCCATAGGAAGGTTTATCGTCCATAGGTTACAGAACACCAGATTTTCCGTCTGATTTTTTTTTTCTGTTTCTCTATCAAGTGGTGAAAAATTTAAAATATGATCGCCAATCAGGAGTTCTAAATTTGGGAAACCCCGAGCAAATTTAGAACAAGCCCCAAAAAACAGTTCGTTCCCAAGAAGGGAAAAATTGCTTTTGACACCCCATGGAAATCGCTTAACCCCCCCTCCCCCTCCCCCGCTGGAATGTTTTAGACGTTGGATGTTTTCACTTTAGTTTAGGGTGCCTCACAGAGGATCTTTTTATTATAAATCGATCGAATCCTTGTCATCCACAAATGGTCACGTTCAATTAAAAATTTTCCCCCCCTCTCCAACCCCGACAGTTTATAGCATAGTGGGAAGTTTTTACATCTCCTATGCTGGGTAAAACAGGGGTCAAATGAAACATTGATTTGGACCTAGTTTCTATTTCCAGGGAATTTCTTTTTGGACGTGAATTATTTTGGCCAATAACCCACTAGTTTACACAGTTTTGCAACAAAAATAGAAAATTTAAAGAAAGGGTGGGAAAGGGGAAATTGGCTGGATGCTTCCTAAAAAATACTATGAAGACCTTTCCTTTTATGATTTCCTGCAACACTTACAGAATGCATGCATTTTGGCTTCTGGAACTTTGCAACACAAAATATTTCAATTTGAATAATAAAAATTTACATCGTTGCAGGATTCAACGAATGGCATTTATACTGTATACTGTAAGGGTTCTACAATTCTCATCGCAATGTTATCTCTTTTTATCAAAGTCATCATTGCAGCAGTATTACCTACCACAATCGAACAATTACTCAAACAAACAAATCACACAAACAAGCAAAAAAGCAAACAAGCAAGCAAACAAAACTAACTTCTTTTGTCTTTTTTTCAAGCAACCATACACATGTTAGTAACCCTAAATACTTATCAAGCAAATATACAAAACATTTGACATTTCCCATCAATGCTTACGAGATTCCACCAGTTTTAAAGCCTTACTTCTTTCTTCTTCCTGTCGTTTTTTTTTTCCCGAAGCAAATTGATCGAGTAAATAAATGGATTTGATGCCGAGTTAAAGGCATCACAATGATGGCCACACAACGTTAAGCTCCCCTGAGACAGACACACCCTGTGAGGGGAGAAGTCCAAGTAAACCAATGGGGAACCAGCAGAGAAAATCTGATATGACCACAGTGAACAGTCGGCGGGCTATGCTGGCATCCTGAGAGCGCGACTACTCATGTCTCCTTTAAGGGTGTTAGATCGTATAGACCAATAGATAATTGCCTGGCCGAGAGCAACGATCTGAAAAACGATGAAATTTAAGACAATCATAATTCCAAAGGAATAATCATTTGGGCCCCCAAACATTTTTCTAATGACAGGTAGCGGGATGCAATTCCAGTCTGACTGTAGAACTCCAGTGAGCAAAGGGAGGCAACATGGAATAACAGCAAGAAGGAAACCTACACTCCAGGGTAGGCAAGAAGTTAGCTGGGCATTCCATCCTCTGAAATGTAAAAAAACCCAAAGGAATCGAAAAAACAAGAAATCGATTTTAATGTGATTAAGCAGATGACGAAAAGAAGAAACTTCGCAAGATACTAAAGGACAAAAAACCGGCCACCAAAACATGGTATAAATATGTCTCCAATTCATATCCTCCCAAAAATAAATATCTTTATACAGCCTGTCTGCAATACCCACCAGCCCAGATAAATACCCATCAGAAAATCAGACACGCACAGGTGAAGTACAAAGACCTTGAAGCCTTATGAGCTACTTTGCAGAGATGATAAGCGGAACACAAAACTCACTCCATTTCCTACCAATGCCAGGGTGCTGAAAACAGCCAACATATTCTGTAGAAATTAGATTTCAACAAGTCCTGGCACGAAGACAGGTTGGGCTTCAGGTGCATGACATTTTTCAAAGTTTAACGAAAGCATTGCCGCACAACATATTTTTATAGGTTATCACATAAAGAGGGGTGCGGTGCTCAAGATTTCTGAAAGTGTTTTGTCAACGCTTGACAACAGGACACCTGTTCAAATCCAACACTTGAGGTTTTGCATTGGCTGAAAATCTAGCCCATCTACAAAGCGTGTTGAAACTTTTTTGACAGATTCAGTAAGGTGACTTTTTGAAACAGAACTGACTGTGTATTGTCCCAGTGTAAAAGGTGCGTCATCGACAGATCCAGAATGTTTAAAATCAGGACATTTTTCCCTTCATTCACTGTGAAAAAATTTGTTAAAGGATTATTGGGTAGAAGTAATGATTTCAGGTTTTGAGTACTCTGCAAAATTTTCCATCTGGAAAATGTTAAATCTATTATAGCTAAGATCAAGGTTTCAAGTTTGGTAATGACATTTTGAAAGCATTTTTCAGTTTACAATTAGCGAGACTGAGATAGACCCAGCAAATTTTTTTGGAAGAGAGTGTAGACATAGCTGGCCACTTTCCCTTTTTCATTCAAGACCGAACTTCAGGATAGGAAAGACAGGGATAGCTCGAGAACCCGGTGAAAAGCCAGACCATAGCAAATACAATTTCAGGACACTGTAGGTCACAAAGCAGCTCATTCGTCCGACATAGGACATGTTTCATGCCATCACACACCGGTTTGGGTGAACACATGCCCGGAATTTAAACATCTGTAATGGAAAAGGTCAGATTATAGCTGTTACAGTCCACCTCATCCTCGTGGTCTGGACAATCATGAAAGAGATTACACCTGGTAAATGTAGGGAGGGAGAACCGCCATGTGCACACTGGTAGTGGGTCCTGACACCCTGGAAAACTGGTGACTGTTCATCATTTTCCTTTAGCGAGATGGGAGATATGGGTGAGCCATTTCCCACAAAGTTAATGACCAATGGAAGTGGTTGGGGATCTTTGTATTTTTCTGTAATTGCTCTGGGTTAGGGCAAACCTTTTTCATCTTCTTTATTGATACAGTCCACTTGCCCCATTACACCATTGCGCAGCTGTGCCGCACTGTAACAAGGAGTTGAAACATTTACTGAACACATGTGAATTCCATTGTAAAAGTACCAGTTATAGCGTCCCCATCTAATTGATACCACTCTGTGAATTAATTTACACTAAATCTTCACACAATTTATCGTATCTAAAAAAACACTGTCCTGTAGTATTCACATCAATGCAAATACGTTTCCCTTTTCTTATGGACAAATATAAAGCGTACTAAAAGCAAAGTCACCTGTTTTGCTTCTAGATTCAATTTCAGTATGAAAGCCGGAGTGATGACATTCATGCTAGGTTATAACATACCTACCTAATTGAAATGAGACTAGTTTTGGGTTCCAAGAGTATTACAATTCTACATACCTCTTTACTATTTCCACAATTGCGAAAGATTCTGTTCCACACAAGGAGTAAAAGTGCAGATGCCTCATCACTGTTGTCATTACAATTCTGTCGGTGGTCACATATGAAAGAGTAGGGAACACGTCCACTTCCGCAGCACATGCGATGAAAGGGGGAAGTAATGGTTCATTCCTGGGACAGGACAGGAAGAAGCAGATGGATATCCCAGTTATCACTGTGTGCACCAAACTGCACACTATCCTTTCCCCAGCAGGCACTGTTAGGATCACAGGCCAAAAACGAATGTGCTGTGTGGTTCAATGGACATAAGAAAACGTGAACTGAAAAAAGTAGCACTTGTTTTCAGTGAAGCAGATGTTACTCTCACGGTCTTGTTGGCTTGAGGTTTACTTGGCACAAGAAAACAAAATAAATTTTGCATGTGAGTCGCAGTCCCAAAGTTAAACTGTCGTTGTCCAATAAACCCGAAAGGTGGACTCTAAAATAATGCAAAAGTCTTCCAAATCCACAACATTCCCAAATGATTGGCACCCATTATCATATTCAGCTACGTTCAGAACGTGGGCGACTGTCCCATTTTGCCCATACTAAGCATTTCTTGTAACTGAAAAAAGAGGGAGTGGAAAAAATATAAGTATAAAAACAAAAGAAACAAAAAAAAAACTGGTTTTTTATGGTATTACTTGCTCATATGATAATCTCCTTAACCGAGTGAAACACAGTCATTCTTATTGATTGCATGGTCATGTATTTTTCTTATGCAACTTGTACTAAGATGCTCTCTCTCTCTCTCTCTCTCTCTCTCTCTCTCTCTCTCCTCTCTTCTCTCTCTCTCTCTCTCTTATATATATATATATATATATTATATATATTATAATATATATTATATATATATATATATATAATCTGAGTTAGAAGCCACTCAGAACATAAAAGTGCTCAACCATGTAGGGAGCGCATCCCGGTTTAAATAGGATTTTAAAATGAAGAGATTAAAACCTACAAGCTTGTTTCAAGCAAAAAAAACGCTCTCCTCAGGGTATACAATACAATTTGGGCACGCCACCGGTGTTATATATTGTGGTGTGTGGGGGTCGTGTGAGTTCTGTGCGTGTGGCACGTGGCCCTCGGTTTTTCTTTTTGGGGGCGCGTTCAGGGGGGACGTGTTACAGAATGGTGCATTGACAAAGATTTCCATTTATGCCTGCAATTGTTTTCATTTCTACTTTAGAGTTCAGGGATGCTAGGTGGGGTTTACATAATATCAGCCACTGTTCTGTAGTACATAGGTTGCATTTTTTAGAAATGTTGTATGGTGTTGCTCTTTTTATAATTTTCCATGATATGTTGTAATCTATTTTCTTATTTTTCAGCTTCCAATATATTTACTTAATTCTGTTTGGTTTTTATATTTTTCATTTTTGAAAGACTGTTTATGGTTTGCATATCTGGTTTTAAAGTGGTTTGCCGTGATTCCTATGTATGTTTCTTTTATCACTGTCTGTTGTTACCGTAGCTTGGTACACAATATTGTTGTAGAGACATTTATTATTCAGAGGGCACTGGTCTTTTTTAGTGCAATTACAAGATATCCGTTTCATCACCTTTGGTTGTGTGTTTTTGGTTTTATTGGAAGAATCAATTATATTTTTAAGGTTGGGCATACATGAGTATGATAGCTTGATGGTATTTTTGTTGAATATTTTAGAGAGTACATGTTCTTTTGGGAATGATGTTTTAAGGATTCGAGGAATCTTTTCCTACGTTAGTTTTTGTTCTTCCATCATATGGAGGGTTATACCATATAATTTTTCTTTTCCTGTTTTTCCTGTTGCTGTTCATGTTGACTGAAACATTTGTGCGCAACATGAGGTGGAAAGCGTTTTTCTTTTTG
>CM031615.1:74179358-74184358 GCA_018398815.1 Conus ventricosus
CTAGGTAGTAGTAGTGTAAGTAGTAGTAGTATAAGTAGTCGTAGTAGTAGTAGTAGTAGTAGAAGCAGTAGCAGTAGTAGTAGCAGTAGCAGCAGTAGTCATAGTAGCAGTAGTAGTCGTAGTAGCAGTAGTAGTCGTAGCAGCAGTAGCAGTAGTAGTAGCAGTAGTAGCAGTAGCAGTAGTAGTAGTAGCAGTAGCAGTAGCATTAGTAGCAGCAGTAGTAGCAGTAGTAGTAGTTACAGTTGCAGTTGTAATAGTTGTCGAAGTAACCCTCGTTCATTGGGCTCACTAACGTACAGTTAAACTCACACACATAATGACGTATAGGGGCATGTCCAACGTGAGAATGGATCATTAAGTGGTTCTTTTTGCCCGTGTCAGAGTGGCAAGGGTGGGGTGGGGAATTGCATACAGGCAGGCAGAAAGAAATACGGCTTCCACAGTCACCGCTATTCAAAAGGCTGAAAGAAGCGACGTGGTTCATTCTGATCAGCATACGAAAATATCAATATTATCAATTTTATCAATATAATTCTTCTTATAATTAAAAGAGAAAAGAAAAAGACCAAGAGTAACGTACCTTGCGCCGGCGCAGTCTGGATATGAAGAAGCTGGCTGTACTTCCGGCAATGTCTCTCTCTGTGACGGAGTTCCGCTTCCGGCCCTGAAGGCCCGGTAAATTTTGCACCTGTGGAATGGAGTCAACGTTTACACTAAGTGACAGGTCGATGATAGTCAGTGTCACACTGTCAACAACACTAACTGACGTTGAAGGTGAACACTACACTACAATGCATAGCACAACACGACACGACACGACACTACACTACGCTACACTACACCGCACGACACTACATTACACTACACTACCCTACACTACGCTGCACCACACTACACTACACTACACTACTCTACACTACACTGCACTACACTACACTACACTACACTGAACTACTTTACACTACTCTACACTACACTACACTACACCACATCACACCACACCACACTGCACTACACTACAATACACTACACTACACTACACTACACCACACTGCACTACACTACATTACACTACACCACACCAAAACTACACCACACTACACCACACCACACCACACTACACTACACTACACTACACTACACTACATGCCACACCACACCACACCACACCACACCACACCACACTACACTAAACTACACCACACCAAAACTACACCACACTACACCACACTACACCACTGCACACACACTACAATAAAAAATAAGTTAAAGGGTCAAATGTCCACAGTCTATCGGCCCCAGGCGCAGTCAATGGTCAGAGGTTGACCATATCTATGGCACGCCTCATGGCCTTTCCCTCTTCTTCTGCCGCAATCAACCTGCCCTGAACTGAATCAGGTAGGCATTGACTGCTGGATACAGGTGCATCAAGGTGGTTTTTACGCTGTAGAAATCCGACCCCCATGAGGGGTTTGAGCTGACTACCGTCAGCTCCGATTACAAACGCTCTAGCCGCTTGAACACTGTCAGTTTTGTTCATCACACGACATGAATATGCGCACCAACACATCACTACCAATTACCTTCCCTGCGAAGTCTCTCTCTCTCTCTCTCTCTCTCTCTCTCTCTCTCCTCTCTCCTTCTCCTCTCTCTCTCTCTCTCTCTCTCTCCATTGAATTCAACTGTTTGCAGATTCTTATTGTAATGATTTTTAAAGACGAAAGAAAGATTCGAACTTCAGCTTCAGAGTCTGGCTTTGGAGACAAGAGACACGAAAAGGTTGACTGATACAGGGAATGGATTCATTCCTTAATATCAGATGCTCCTGTGATTCGGTGCGATATACTCTATCTTCAGCGTCTTCTCTTATGGATCAATTCTTTAATATCAGATGCTCCTGTGATTCGGTGCGATATACTCTTATCTTCAGCGTCTTCTCTTATGGATCAATTCCTTAATATCAGATGCTCCTGTGATTCGGTGCGATATACTCTTATCTTCAGCGTCTTCTCTTATGGATCAATTCCTTAATGTCAGATGCTCCTGTGATTCGGTGCGATATACTCTATCTTCAGCGTCTTCTCTTTATGGATCAATTCCTTAATGTCAGATGCTCCTGTGATTCGGTGCGATATACTCTTATCTTCAGCGTCTTCTCTTATGGATCAATTCCTTAATATCAGATGCTCCTGTGGTTCGGTGCGATATACTCTATCTTCAGCGTCTTCTCTTATGGATCAATTCCTTAATATCAGATGCTCCTGTGATTCTGTGCGATATACTCTATCTTCAGCGTCTTCTATTATGGATCAATTCCTTAATATCAGATGCTAACTGTGATTCGGTGCGATATACTCTTATCTTCAGCGTCTTCTCTTATGGATCAATTCCTTAATATCAGATGCTCCTGTGATTCGGTGCGATATACTCTTATCTTCAGCGTCTTCTCTTATGGATCAATTCCTTAATATCAGATGCTCCTGTGATTCGGTGCGATATACTCTTATCTTCAGCGTCTTCTCTTATGGATCAATTCCTTAATATCAGATGCTCCTGTGATTCGGTGCGATATACTCTTATCTTCAGCGTCTTCTCTTATGGATCAATTCCTTAATATCAGATGCTCCTGTGATTCGGTGCGATATACTCTTATCTTCAGCGTCTTCTCTTATGGATCAATTCCTTAATATCAGATGCTCCTGTGATTCGGTGCGATATACTCTTATCTTCAGCGTCTTCTCTTATGGATGAATTCCTTAATATCAGATGCTCCTGTGATTCTGTGCGATATACTCTTATCTTCAGCGTCTTCTCTTATGGATCTATTCCTTAATATCAGATGCTCCTGTGATTCGGTGCGATATACTCTTATCTTCAGCGTCTTCTCTTATGGATCAATTCCTTAATATCAGATGCTCCTGTGATTCGGTGCGATATACTCTTATCTTCAGCGTCTTCTCTTATGGATCAATTCCTTAATATCAGATGCTCCTGTGATTCGGTGCGATATACTCTTATCTTCAGCGTATTCTCTTATGGATCAATTCCTTTATATCAGATGCTCTGTGATTCGGTGCGATATACTCTTATAATAATAATAATAATAATAATAAGGAACATTTAGTGCGCTTAATCTTAAACAAAGCACCTAAGTGCTTACAGCAATAAGCCCTAACACACACACACACACACACACACACACACACACACACACACACACACACACACACACAAACACACACACACACGCACACACCCACACACCAGCGAAGGAGCAGAAAAATTATGTTTTGAAGAGAGTTGTTTTGAGGGAGGACTTGAAAGAAGAAAGACTGTTTGAGTTTCGGAGTGCAGAAGGGAGATTGTTCCAGCAGGAAGGAGCCTGAAAAGAAAAAGAACGTTCACCAAGTGTTCTCGCTCGAAAACGAGGGGATCTGCAGAATGCGAGTGTCAGAAGAAGAGCGATTCCTTAATATCAGATGCTCCTGTGATTCGGTGCGATATACTCTTATCTTCAGCGTCTTCTCTTATGGATCAATTCCTTAATATCAGATGCTCCTGTGATTCGGTGCGATATACTCTTATCTTCAGCGTCTTCTCTTATGGATCAATTCCTTAATGTCAGATGCTCCTATGATTCGGTGCGATATACTCTTATCTTCAGCGTCTTCTCTTATGGATCAATTCCTTAATATCAGATGCTCCTGTGGTTCGGTGCGATATACTCTATCTTCAGCGTCTTCTCTTATGGATCAATTCCTTAATATCAGATGCTCCTGTGATTCGGTGCGATATACGCTATCTTCAGCGTCTTCTCTTATGGATCAATTCCTTAATATCAGATGCTCCTGTGATTCGGTGCGATATACTCTTATCTTCAGCGTCTTCTCTTATGGATCAATTCCTTAATATCAGATGCTCCTGTGATTCGGTGCGATATACTCTTATCTTCAGCGTCTTCTCTTATGGATCAATTCCTTAATATCAGATGCTCCTGTGATTCGGTGCGATATACTCTTATCTTCAGCGTCTTCTCTTATGGATCAATTCCTTAATATCAGATGCTCCTGTGATTCGGTGCGATATACTCTTATCTTCAGCGTCTTCTCTTATGGATCAATTCCTTAATATCAGATGCTCCTGTGATTCGGTGCGATATACTCTTATCTTCAGCGTCTTCTCTTATGGATCAATTCCTTAATATCAGATGCTCTTGTGATTCTGTGCGATATACTCTTATCTTCAGCGTCTTCTCTTATGGATCTATTCCTTAATATCAGATGCTCCTGTGATTCGGTGCGATATACTCTTATCTTCAGCGTCTTCTCTTATGGATCAATTCCTTAATATCAGATGCTCCTGTGATTCGGTGCGATATACTCTTATCTTCAGCGTCTTCTCTTATGGATCAATTCCTTAATATCAGATGCTCCTGTGATTCGGTGCGATATACTCTTATAATAATAATAATAATAATAAGGAACATTTAGTGCGCTTAATCTTAAACAAAAGCCCTAAGCGCTTACAGCAATAAGCCCTAACACACACACACACACACACACACACACACACACACACACACACACACACACACACACACACACCACACAAACACACACACACGCACACACCCACACACCAGCGAAGGAGCAGAAAAATTATGTTTTGAAGAGAGTTGTTTTGAGAGAGGACTTGAAAGAAGAAAGACTGTTTGAGTTTCGGAGTGCAGAAGGGAGATTGTTCCAGCAGGAAGGAGCCTGAAAAGAAAAAGAACGTCCACCAAGTGTTCTGGCTCGAAAACG
Organism: Conus ventricosus; assembly: GCA_018398815.1. Classification (NCBI taxonomy): domain Eukaryota; kingdom Metazoa; phylum Mollusca; class Gastropoda; order Neogastropoda; family Conidae; genus Conus; species Conus ventricosus. Next base: position 74,184,161 of record CM031615.1, read on the forward strand.
AGGGATCTGCAGAATGCGAGTGTCAGAAGAAGAGCGATTCCTTAATATCAGATGCTCCTGTGATTCGGTGCGATATACTCTTATCTTCAGCGTCTTCTCTTATGGATCAATTCTTAATATCAGATGCTCCTGTGATTCGGTGCGATATACTCTTATCTTCAGCGTCTTCTCTTATGGATCAATTCCTTAATAGCAGAT
>CM031615.1:74186858-74190349 GCA_018398815.1 Conus ventricosus
TTTAAATTTTTTAAATTTTTTTTTGAAATGTGGTTATAAAAACATTTTTGGATTGAATTTCTTTCCCCCTTTTTGGTGCCTTTATTATAGTCTGCATTTAATCAGAAAATTAAAAATGCATTTTGTTTCGAGATTATATATATTGTGTGTGAAAGGGGGGGGGTGGGATAAGGAAGGAAGAAGGGAGTAGGAGATGGGGAGAGAGAGTGAGGGGGCACAACCTTTTCCCAAAACCAACACCAGATCTTTGGGTTTTCCGTCTTTTTAAATTTTTCAAATCAGGGTGGATCAAACCAACCATCCCAAAACCAAAAAAAACGATTCTTAAATTCATAAAAAATATGAGCAGACTAGCAAAAGAGCGATCAGTGGGGGGACTCTAAGTTTCTGTTAGAAACGTTCTTTTGCTTTGGTTCCCTTTTGCGCCCTGTGGAGAGACTTCTAGACTGGGGAAGGACTTCTCAGCCCTGTGGAGAGACTTTCGGGGGGCGGGGGAAAGTGTAAAAAAAAAACCCTTGTTCCTCCTCGTACCCTCCAAAAGATCCCTGGTTTACGGTGGAAGGGCCATCCTAGGCCGTTAGTTACCCCTCCCCCCGGGAAAAAGGTTTTTTAAACCTTATATACCCCCTCGTACCTGGTTCATATCCCGCTCATCTTACCGGAGGTCCACAGGGGCTGCTTAGCCGTTTGTAAGAGGCCCGCTTTCTGGGGAAACCCCCCCGCCTTGTCAAGAGCCATCTTCAGTCGCTTTAGGGTTGGTCTTCCGTCATTTCCGAGGTGCTGATACAGACACCCCCACTTCCTACATTCTTTAAATTTTGGGGGGTGCCTTATCCCCCTCTGCCTGTGGGCACAGGGTTCCCCTTTTTGTGGAGGGCCTTACTCCCCCCTCTGCCCGTGGGCACAGGGCTTCCCTTTGTGTGGAGGTGCCTTATCCTCCCTCGCCCGTGGGCACAGCGGCTTTCCCCTTTTTGTGGAGGTGCCTTTCTCCTCCCTCTGCCTGTGGGGACGCGGCTTTCCCTTTGTGCTGGGGTGCCTTCTCCTCCCTCTGCCGTGGGCCCAAAACGGCTTCCCTTTGGTGGAGGTGCCTTTCTCCCCTGCCTGTGGGCACAGGGCTTTCCCTTTTGTGGAGGGCCCTTTTCTCCCCCTTGCCTGTGGGGGGCAGCGGCTTCCCTTTTTGCGGAGGTGCCCTTTTCCCCCTCTGCTGGGGCACGCGGCTTCCCTTTGTGCTGGAGGTGCCTTACTCCTCCCTCTCTGGCCTGTGGGCACAGCGCTTCCCTTTGTGCTGGAGGTGCCTTACTCCTCCCTCTGCCTGTGGCACAGCGGCTTCCCTTCGTGCTGGAGGTGCCTTACTCCTCCCTCTGCCTGTGGGCACAGCGGCTTCCCTTTGTGCTGGAGTGCCTTACTCCTCCCTCTGCCTGTGGGCACAGCGGCTTCCCTTCGTGCTGAGGTGCCTTCTCCTCCCTCTGCCTGTGGGCACAGCGGCTTCCCTTTGTGCTGGAGGTGCCTTACATCCTCCACTCTGCTGTGGCACAGCGGCTTCCTTTGTGCTGGAGGTGCCTTACTCCTCCCTCTGCCTGTGGGCACAGCGGCTTCCCTTTGTGCTGGAGGTGCCTTATCTCCTCCCTCTTGCCATGTGGGCACAGCGGCTTCCCTTCGTGCTGGAGGTGCCTTACTCTCCCTCTGCCTGTGGGCACAGCGGCTTCCCTTTGTGCTGGAGGTGCCTTACTCCTCCCTCTGCCTGTGGGCACAGCGCTTCCTTCGTGCTGGAGGTGCCTTACTCCTCCCTCTGCCTGTGGGCACAGCGGCTTCCCTTTGTGCTGGAGGTGCCTTACTCCTCCCTCTGCCTGTGGGCACAGCGGCTTCCCTTCGTGCTGGAGGTGCCTTACTCTCCCTCTGCCTGTGGGCACAGCGCTTCCCTTCGTGCTGGAGGTGCCTTACTCCTCCCTCTGCCTGTGGGCACAGCGGCTTCCCTTCGTGCCGTTGCCATCATTTTCTCTCTGGATTTCAGTTTGTCAATAATGTCTTTCAATCTTTTCCGTTCAGCTACATTCATTGTAGCTTGGTCATCTTAATCGCCTTCCAAATTGATATATCTATGACAAACAGAACAAACACACAACCAGCAGGCCTTCAAACAATGCTCACTCACATGTAACAGTACAAAATTACAGGTATTCTGCCCACAGTCTACTGCAGTCACGCCAACATAAAAACCATACTAATTATCAACAGTCAGTGACTACAACCTAACATGTCTGGCAAACATCCTGCGCGGGTGAAGCCTCCTTTCCCTTGACCTGTACGGGAACACTTCAAATTACAGTCCAAAACATCTGGCAAACATCCTGCGCAGGCGAAGTCTCCTTTCCCTTGACCTGGACGGGAACACTTCAAATTACAGTCCAAAACATCTGGCAAACATCCTGCGCAGGGCGAAGTCTGCTTTCCCCTCGACCTGTAAGGGAAACACTTCCCACCCCTCAGCTACGAGTCCTTCACCGTCCGATGAGGCACTCCTCCTCTCAGCAGCATGTCGAGCTGTGCGCGCCTAGCACAACAGCTGGCCGCTCTAACGCGCTGTCGCCTAGGGCTGCTCCCTCAACAACACTGGACTGCGCAGTCCAGCGTCTAACCAATGTCAAAAGAATACCTGTGAGGAGTCCTCGTCATCATTGGGGCCTCCCGCGTCCTGAGGTCGTATGTTCAATCCTGTCGGCGACGCCATTTGTAAGGTCTCGGTGGTTGGTATGGTTGGTTCGATCAGGGACCGTACAGCAAAGGGACTAACAAGAGCCAGATGGGCCGCGCGAAGTACTGCTCGCGAGCAGACGGCCGAACTTGGGCGTAAAGAACTTCCGGTGGCAGCTTCTAGCGAGTAAACAATGTGTGGAACACGCGTGTCGGACGGTGTAAATCTCGTTTTTCGCATGAACACTCCAATTTCTGTACCAAAGACACATCGCATCTAATATGGGGGTGCATGCAAACTGTGCCATTGTTGGCTGTCCCGCCCAGAAATCTAAACACAAAGGGCTTACATTTCACAAATTACCGGCGAAAGGTACGAACGATGAGTGGAGAATGCAGCTGATCAACAGTATCAACAGACAAGATAAATCGTTCAACCCCGACAGGGCTACAATTTGCTCCCGTCATTTCAAGGATTCTTGCTTCAAAACTGTTAAGTCTGAGCATAGACTCTATATCGTTCAGTTAATAGCAGTATTTCATCGAATAGGTTCTGTAATGACAATTCAGTTCGGCATCCAAAATTCAGTGATGTCCAAGTGTTGGTTTTTACAAGGGCCGCTCATTGAAGTAAACAGTTTCCATTCTGTGTGGTGTGGTTGTGTGGTGTTGTGAGAAGAGAGAGAGAGAGAGAGAGAGAGAGAGAGAGAGAGAGAAGGAAAGAGAGGAGAAGAGAGAGAGAGAGTATGTTATGTGTGTGTGTCATGCATGTTTATGTGTGTGCGTGGAATTCTGAAGAA
>CM031615.1:74190449-74225449 GCA_018398815.1 Conus ventricosus
AAAACTCTTTTTTGTTCCCATATTCACCTCCCTGGGATGTGCTCGGACACTTTTTCCCTTTCTTTTTACATTCTCAGCTGTAAAGATTTTTTGCTTATCAGTCAGTTCATCAGTTCAGTGGGTTATTTGATGTCTTTTCATCGCCAGATGATATTAGACACTGTTAAAAAAAAGAAAGAAAAGAAAAAAAACCCTTCACACTCAACTTATCTAGTGCTTTCAAAGCAACATCTATGTGCATATTTAAAAAAAGTTTTTTTTTACTTATCACCAAGCGTGACAGTTGTGATACGGACACACTTTGATGGAGTGCAGCCCATAAAAAGCGAACATGAAAAGCTTGTTGTGCAGTCCAGGCATCACAAACCTGATGTTAGGATTCATATTCAGACCTTCTCCCTTGGGATTCCCGAATGTAACAGCCGCTTTTAATCTGCAAAGTCTCGTGAAATGGTCTGTGACGTGAGTTTCTATACAACATACAGTCAAACATGATAAACATGCAAGGAACTCGAAGCAATACGTTCTACCAAGGAAAGGCATGATCGAACATGTAGAATATTTTGGATGACTGAAAGGTTACCAAGAATTCAGTAAAGAAATTTTAACAGTCCCAAAAATTTCAAGGACTTTCGATCTAACAAATCTGTTCTCAAAGTTTCTTCTTGTTTTCACCACATGTACCCCCTTCCCACACATTCACCAGTGCGCCACACTAATTTTTATCAATGAGAATGATGCAACATATTTATATCAAAGCTGAAACACTGTACGCTCCTGAAACTCGGGTTGAAATTTGTCAGCATTGTCCGTGTGGTTAATCACGCCGCATGAAACAAAAAGCTTCGTTTCAATGATATTTTCGTATTTGGTTAAAGAGCAGGAAGTTTTACGCTACAGGTTGCTGTGCAAGAGTTACATCAAAGTGGGACTCCAGCCATCGTAGAAGTTTGGCTTCATTGGACTTCCTCCGTTTTTCTGCTAGTGTGTTGAAGGTGTACATGAAGGGATTGATTGCAGAGTTCAAGGGCAGTATGAAAATGGCCAGTGACACGTTCACCCCACTAGGGACTGGAGTACCAGCCGATGCCAACATCCCACACAGCCCGATGGAAACCAGCACATGAAATCTGTCACCGCAACAGTGATAAGTCGCCGGGGGTATGGTTATGTCCTGTGACACTTTGGTCGTGTTGGTCTTGAAAGCATTGCTCTGTACCGACCAGTATATAAGTGCTTGGCCAACTGAGATAAATAAGAACAGAATGAAGTTAAGGACAACAAGCAGACTGAAGGAGTATTCTTTTCCTTTAAAGTCTTGTTTTGTTACTGGTAGCGGAATACAGAAAGCCTGTTTGACTGTAAAATTCCCAGTGTGACAGCATGGGGAGTAAAGGCAAAAAGGCCCGAATCAGACCAATGGACCAAACCAACACACAGGCCACGGCTCCTGACAATCTTCCAACCTCAATGTGCTGAATGGAAAATGAAGGACCAGAAAACGATCCAGTGTGATCAACCAGATGATCAGAGCGGACACTTCACTGGACAACAGACATAGAAAGCCGGCCACTTCGCAGGCTATACTGTCTTTCCATGTGTCATCAAACTGGAGATATCTGCCTCGGAAATGTTCATCGGCTACCAATAATTGCAATGTAGACGCCCATCAAAAAGTCAGCCAGTGAAAGACTGAGGACAAACACATCGAATCCTCTCGACAAAGTCCTGCTTCCGCTAGTAAACGGGCGGTGAAACAGAAGACTTACCACTCACTGATAAAGAAGTAACCAGCCAAAGGAAGAACCGATTAGAACCATGATTGTAAACAAATCTTCACATGAAGAAATTTCGTCTTTGGGGGCATGACAAGAGACGTCATCAAATTACTTAGAATTTTGGGACAACATATTTTATAGTTGTCTGTTGAAACAACACGCAAACGGTAAATATCTTTGAACAAATCCAGTGGAAACATTGCAATGGGCTGCCGTCCATGTAAAGTTCAGTGAGTTGTGGTGTTGAATCGAAATCCATTGGGACCGACAGTATGGATAGCAGTAAACGTTAAGTTTGAGCTTCTGTAAGAGCAAAAATGGCGAAAAGACTTGAGAATCAAACACTGTGAGAGCAGTGAATGACAGATCTACTGTCAACAGGTTACTGTGCTGAACAACGGACGACGAGTCAGTATAGAGAGATGTAATTGGATTGTGGGAAAGCGATAGTGTTTGTAAATTGTACAAGGGAAGAAAAGAGGTTGTGTTTACGTGCTTCAGATTGTTCTCACTTAGGTCAAGAAACCTTAAATTCACCAGTTTAATCGGAGGGAAGATAGTCAAGGAACACTCAGAAAGAATAAGGCGAATGAGATAGGTGAGATGGCTAACATCAGAAAGTGTTAGTCCAAACTGGTTTCCATCCAGAGAGCGAATATTTGGAAACTGTATCGTGGAGAAAGGCTGGAAACAAAGGAACGTGTGACCTTGACTAGACAGCCCACAGGACAACTTGTATCACACACTGTTTCATCATCACGCATCGGGCAGTGAGGCCAGCCATCACACAGGTGGTCAGTGTGTAGACAAGTTGTGGAGGCTCTACACCTGAAGAATCCTGAACCACATCATGTCCTCACAGCCATCTTCGTCCTTAAGGTCAATACAGTCATGCATTCCGTTGCATCGTGTGAGACAGGCAGGCAGTCATTGATGTCACCAGGACAGCGGTAATGGCTGTCTGGACAGGACTCGTTTGAATACATTTCTGTTGAGCCAAACTGACTGATGCATCAAAATTCACCAGAGCAGGGGCAGGAAAAACTATGTTTCTCTCGCTTCTTTTCTTGAATGGATTGCAGCTGCGTTCTTCCGAGTGATCCAGACAATGAGGCGTTTGATCACATACCTTGGTGTACGAAACACATTGGCCGTTGATACATGTGAATGTGTGGGTACAGGTAAGATGTGTACAGAAGATTCATCACTGCTGTCCTGACAATCGTCTATGAAGTTGCACACCAGGGAGTGGGACACGTAGCAACACCATCACGCAAGGGAACGAGGGGATTGACAGACTGTGTTCATGTGCTGTGTGCCACGGGCTGCTGTGACCATGAAAATGACAAGATGTATGGTTTAGACTACACACTTTCAAATGATGAAAGCCACACAGAAGAAAAGTGTATGTCACGTGACCACCATGGCACAACGTCATAGGTTCTTGTCGCCATGGCACACAAACTGAGTGTTGTTTAATGGAGCTGTTGCGCTTGAAGAAATTGCTCAATAGACCTGTTCGTCGTGAATACACATACTGCACCATCTAAATCATATCTTACAACTCGTTGATAAGTAACCACACACATAAATCCATGTATTCGAATACTCTCGGTAATAGAAAGAATAAAAACAGAACCTATGACCAGTGTGATCTCTATAATGCATAGTAGGAAACGTATGATAAACCACTACTTTGTCCTGCAGAGTTTCATGTCTGTACATAGGAGGCGAGACAGGTCATTCGAGATCACGCCGACATGAAAGGACTTCAGATGGTTCCGCACCACACCTGTCGTGTTCATCACCACACCAAAAGTCAAACACACAGAGAGGCAAACCTACAGTACCCCCAGAAACGGCAATGGTCCTGACTTAGTTTGGCAAGATCTACACTACCATTTTTTAATCCACGTAAACTGCGCACGAACGTAGCACCGTCCACACATGGCTATCATGCCCTGGCAGTCAGGACTGCTGTAGGGACAGTGTCCTGCTTCATCCCGTCCATCTTCACACTCTGTCTTCAGTCACATTCCATGTGGCGACGAAAACTGGAATAACGATCCCCTGAACAGTTCCAGACGCCACCGGCAATTTACTGGGGAGCTTTGCTTTCAGGGAAAAGGTAAAGGAAATTTGAAAGCATTTTGTCATCAGGCATGATTCTATTTTCACTTTCAGACTCAGCTTTGTGGCATTGTGTACATAAGCGACATCAGTTCAGCGAATCTGAAGTCTTTCCATACTATTGCTTGCATTTCTCTGACATGCATCACTGACCGATCGAACTGCTGAAACTGACGATAGAGCTGGATGTCGGGCTTATGTGATGTTAGTTTGTGTAAACTAAGCATGACTGTGTGTCTGGTCGGAACAGGCAGATGTCCCCACACGACTTCAGGGTCGTCATGACTCAGATTTCCTCTCATTGTCATGTAGCCAGATGATGGCGACGTCATCACGACAATCATGTATCCCGATTTTCTTGTGCTGTCAGTTATAGAACACTGGGTTAGTGCAATGACTTGAAACAACATAAAAACACATGAACCTAGGAAGTGAAACTACAGAGCACAGGCCCCGGCAGGACGGAACAAATCTGGATATTCCCCTTGGTCGAATCAAAGGTTGTTTGCTGTTGCGAGCACATGGTTGTCAGTTGTTCAAATGGTTTTAAACTTTCTAAGCAAGTAAGTTGCTAGATGAAAACAGAACCATTTTTCACATTTAGAAAAAGAAACGGAAGCTGTGGAGTGACAGAGTTACTTCCACAAACTTCCGTTTTATCCAGGATAAAACCTTGCAAAGGTAGTGATGTTTATTCTATTTTTTTCCAAAGTCCATGGGAATCTTTTCTTTAGGGATCGGTTATTAATGTATGTCTATCAACTTCACACCGAACCTGCTTCGTGGACAGTTTGTAATAATCACGCAAACGAATCCTGGAACTGTCGTTTAATGCGGATCCGCCTCTAAATCTAGCGGGTTTGCTTTTGCGCCACATTCCATTTTTCTACCGAGTTTTTGTTGGAATGGGTTTGGCATTTTATGCCTACTTTTGTTGAAAAACAAACCAGTGACCTAACAGACAAGGATAAAATCATAAACGTCATGGCAATGGCACATGTTTTCGATAAATGTACTAATCCACTCGCGGCCCCCATCATACCCTCTGCCTGAAATCAAGAAACACAAACAAACAAACAAACGAACAAAACCACCATCTATGAACATACAAAGCGACAATCGACCAGTGAAAAAAGGAACCAGTCGCCCAAAACATAAATTGCAAGATTCTCCATTTACCACAGAATTGCCAAGGTTAAGGGTTTGAGTTTTCAGTTTGCATCATTCAACACATGACCATAAGCGGCATGCGGTGGAAAGTGACGACAATCAATAAAAGGTATACCCGTTTGTGGAATTGGATGTTAAAGGGGTGAACATCAAGAACCGTGGATAAATATACTTTATATTCAGCACACACACGCACGCCCACAACACATACACACACACGCACGCACATACCCACACATGGGCTCTCTCTCTCTCTCTCTCTCTCTCTCTCTCTCTCTCTCTCTCTCTCTCTCTCTCTTTCTCTCTCCCTCCCTCCCTCCTCCCTCTCTCTCTCTCCTCTTCTCCTCTCTCTCTCTCACACACACATACACAACACACAATCTCTCTCTCTCATTTCCAACAAAATGACATCGAACAACCGTGATTAGTACTGCAACACAATGTCACTGGGTTAGTGGGAGACAAGTTAGTATTTGAAGGGTCTACTGACTGATTGCCTTTACGGCCAAGGGCGATAACCTGTTCTTTAAGCGGCTGTCTTTAACTCAAAGGAGCGGGGTTCTTCTAGAAGAAAGCAGGTGCAAGAGACGATTTGGCTGCGTACATGTTAGGGGGTATGATGGCACCAGCTTTGGGTATTGTGCGCATTTTGCAAGCAAAGCTGAAGCCACCCGAGAAGTCCATCCTCAAACAGTACGAAGTTGGAAAGCCAGAATACTGATGATGCTTGAGGATTCGGGAGACAAGGTTGTGATATCAGTCCAGCCCGAAGGAGACGAGGTTGATGATATCAGTCCAGCCCGAAGTAAAGCCTGGCAGAAAATGGACAATTCAGGTAACAGACGCATTATGAAAAAACACAAAAACCTTCAAGATCATGGAGATGAAAGGACTCGCACAAACCCAAAGTTAGAGATAGGGATCAACAGAAATGAGGCGGAGATCAAAAGAAGCGAACGGACTCGCTGTACCAGATAAAAGCAAAATTGAGGAGACCAGCCTAGTTGACAATTTGAGGGAATGTGGGTTCCGAGGCCATGTCCTTGCTGTAGAGGTTGGATCAAGGGTGCTTGTAGGCGAATCAGCTTGTCATCACATGAAACAGCTCTCGGTTTCGAGAAGAAGAGGTCCAGAAACAAAGACAACGGCAGAGGCAGTTTAAAAGAGCTCAAGCTCGATGTGGTAGAGAAGGAACATAAGTGAACTTCATCATGCTTAAATTTCTCAGCTTGTTTTAACTCTGTATTTTTAAAGAACAGGTTTCTGGTAATTCCGTAGGTAAGACATCCATCAACAAGGCCTGCCTTAAACGCCTACCTAACCGTTAAGTTGCACGTTCAAACCAGGTCAAGGCCAGGTATTCCTGCCCGCAGGGGGGGCATGTGGATGTCATGACCTTGATGTGGCTTGACCCCAAAAGGCGTAAGGAGGTTATGGCCAGAAAATCTGTCTGAGGGGGTGGTTTTTTTTGTTACGGATGGAATGGGTGTGTTGAGGGTGTCTGACTGTCTGACTCTCACACAGAAATTACGGGTGCATATCACGACTTTTCCAATTCACATACACACACACACTCACCGAACATTGACAGCCAGGCAACAGAACAACTCTTTTTTTTTGTTTTATGCTGCCTGAGCCATCAGACAAACATATGTAATAAATACAAGTTCATCAATAGGTCGGCACGCCAACCATAAGGCGTACACACAGAACTATAACTAAACATGATATAACGATGACGAGGAGGATGCTAAAGACGATGAAGACGACGAAGACGGACATCTACAGAGTCAAGTCCGACACACGACTAATGGAGCATCACAGAGCTGTGGCTCAAATCACTACCACACTGACGCGTCTCTGCCGACGACAAGGCGACAGTCTCGCACAGGAGCTGTGGCTCACACACAAAACACAGAACGCAGCGACGGCCTAGCCAACAAGTCGCTGGATCAAATTTCGGGAGCGGCGCTCTGGCTTGGCAGCAGCGGCGTCTCCGGCCCAACTGGCTCCGCGGGTAGTCGGTCCCGGGCGCAGTGGCAGGTAGGATAGTTGTCGGCACTCAGGCTGACCTCTCAACGCCGACACAAGGCGGAGAACAAGGGGGTAGAACACAGCAACGGCCCCGACCTCAGAAAGTGGCAGCCAGTCCCCTTCAGACCAGGGTACACTTCTACCTGGGGGGAACTGATTAACTACCTTGATTATCATGGCTACTGTTCATTACAATCACGACACATTAGCCCATCACATTCCACTAGAACTTGGGGACAAACATCAGCATATTCTTTCTTCAACACTACAACATTCCCTTACTACCGGAATCATAACACTACAACATTCCCTTTTCTGGAATCACAACACTAACAGGAAAGAATTTCAATATAAACCTTTCATAATCTAGTTTTCCAAATTGGGGGAAGGATTTCCACGTAGACCCTCTTCAATGAACCATGAATACAATCATTACACACAATTAATGATTGCTTTTCATCAAACTATGAATGTGCTTTCGTCATGACAAAATGTTCATTTCTTTTTCTTGTAACACGACAAGAATGTTCATTTCATTCATATAATCACAGATTTTAGAAGGTTTCTTTTTCAAAGATTCATCTACTTCAATATAGCAAGGGAAAGATTTCCACACACTCTTGTTTACCAACACACAACTATTCAATATTCATATCAAGAGTGAGTTAAATACTCATTCACATCAAAATCAAAACCAGCATGTATGATAGTCTATAGGGTACGGTCCCAGTTTGCCGCCGTGCCACCGTGCCGACTTTTATGCGTTGGTCTACTCCCATTGCGTCTACCTACCAATGTGTGAGCACGACTTGGCCTAACGGCCTTCGTTCATTCGTCCTTCGTCCTCTCTCGGGCTTCGCCTACTGTAATCTAAAGACCATCGATTCTGCTTTGGAGTAGACTGGGACACTGGTTACGCAGGGGGGAGCTTGCAGTATAGTGGCACGCGGCAATCTGGCACGCGGCAAACTGGCATGTCACCAGTCGCTCACTTTGGGAGCTTATTATCCATAGCATCAAAACTCTCCCTCTTCTCGCAAAGCCCAGCTAAACCCACTTCGAATAACTAACATCTTTTTTTTTTCATCATGAAGTTCATAACTAGTTAAGTCCACAGAATAAACAACATCTTTTTTTTTTTTTCATCAAGACCACTTCTTTTAACACTCACTGATCTATTCATGTTTTCCGAAATAATTCCTTTTTGCTACCCTATCAAGTCATAGGATAACAGAATACAACAAATACTTTTCTTTTCTAAACAAAACTTCACAGTGCGCTGAGAAGTTTCAGTCGCTCCTAAACGGGAATACGGGTTCGGTTTGCTAATAAATATTGAATGATAAATACCTGACTGCCATGAAAAACATATGGGAGTCCTCTTCGGCTTCTGGGTAGTTGCGTTGCCGGAATCACTGCAGAGACTGCCTAACCGTTTCAGCTCACCCGGCTTAAACAGAGCGCAGATGAGCGCAGTCAGGTAAACTTTTCAACCGGCTTCCGGACGACTACCTTCTGGTTAGCACGGTTGCATGAACATTTGTGACTGGACGGGAAACGGCCACAGTTGTTCTTGAAGACCATCTGCTGTCAAGCTCTCCCTAAGAGTTTTTCCACACTTTTTCCCCTAACATAGTCAAAAAGTATTTTCTGTCTTCTCTAGTATTGGTAGTAGTAGCAGTAATAGTAACAATAGTAGTATTTCCATCACGGTGTCTAGCCACCCTCCTCGCCATCCTCCTGAGTGGGGGTGCCGGTTTAGTCGCCGACAATCCGACCCTGTGACAGGCAGTACTGGGATCCAGGTTACCTGTAGCAGATCTATCTATCTGACCTCATCCATCAAAGGGCGCCAGCTCAGGAACGCTATTCATGGCCAAAGGGAGTAAACCCTGACAAAAAATCCGGAGTGGAGCCCCTATGGCGGTTGGATGGGCAAACTTTGTCACCTCCGGCAACTCCTGCTCCCGCGTTGGCACCAAAATGCAACAGCTCTGCTGTTCCTTTGGGTCAGTCAGCGAGATGGAGAGGGGGGACAAGCTACATGGGCAACAGCCTGTCTCCATTACAATGCCCGGGTTATTCCGTCCATTCATCCACAAACACTCGCACCTACGACCTGGAGAGGATACTCCAGCTTCACTAACTGCGTCGACACAACACGTGAAGCAGCAGATACCGGTTATAAGTCAGCGCTCAATTGGCGTAGAGCGTGACGCTAGGGGTTGATTCCGTTTGTGGGAGAGATCTTTGCGTCTCACTGGACAGCTACCGTCCCCCAAAGGTGGGCAGCCCCCAGCCAATAAAGTGCTGTTCTGCCACGGCCCGCCTTCTTCACTGGATGCATGGAGATTAGGGGAACATCCGATAAGCAGGTTGTAAACTACCGCACCAGGCAACAAGAAAACTTCAAGAAAGGGATCAGTGCTAAACCTGGGATGTTGGAATGTCTGGTCAATGATGCCTGGGCTTTCTCAAGACCTTCAAGGTATCAGCGACGCTAGAAAAACCCGCTGTCATAAACAATGACCTCAAGAGATTGAATGTGGGCATCGCCACCCTGCAGGAAACACGGCTGGCTGACACAGGCACACCCAAGGAGAGGACTGCACCTTCTGGCAAGGAAAGAACTCTGACTCCCCAAGAAAGTATGGAGTAAGTTTTGCAAAAGAACAGTCTGATAAGTGTGTAGAGCCAGGCAGTGGCGGTTCAGAGCGATTCCTGACGCTCCGCCTGAACACCACCGAAGTCATTGTCACCCTTGTCAGCGTATATGCTCCGACTCTGTCTGCCACTCTGGATGCCAAGAATGAGTTCTATGAACACCTGTGCATTGGCTAACTCCTCCCTCAAGACGAAGCCTCAACACAAAGTCTCCTGGAGACACCCACGCTCAAAGCATTGGCACCAGATGGGATCTGATCCTGGTAAGACGCTCCACTGTCAAAAACCTTCCCCACACTCGCTCTTACCACAGCACGGGCTGCGACACGGACCGCTCAATTGTATGCTGCAGGATCAGGCTGTAACCAAAGAAGTTCCACTGCTCAAAGAAACAAGGGAGCATCCGCATCGACGTCAGAAAGATGTCTCCGCCAGATCTTGTGGAACAGTTCGCCGAGCCTTTGAAGGAGAATACGATGTTTGCTGCACGGAGACTCTGCCACAGAGAGATAAGAAACTTTACGAGACACCACGCACCGCACTTCCATGGCAAACCTTTGGGAAGAAAAACTTCAAAGTCTGACGATTGGTTTGAGGCCAAATCGTTAGTGTTGAGGCCAAGCGCACCGCACTCATTTTAGTACAAGTGGCCACCCAACAAGAACCTGCAGATCATCAGGGCTGCCAGAAGCAAGATAAGCATAATAATAATAATAATAATAATAATGGGATTTATATAGCGCCTTCCACGGCACAAGGCGCTTTACAAAGGCAGAAAAATGCAATTGCTAAATGTAAAAAAAATGCATTGAAAAAAAACGGCTCAGAAATGAAAAACAAAAGGCTCTCTCTCATTCTCTCCCATGCGCACACACACTCTCACGCACAGACACACAATACACAACAGCCGCAACAAGCCCCAAACTACTAAGCAATCCACAAAATGACAAAAGTCAATCAACTATCTGGGAATGACTGTCTTCTTAGTATTGTTTGAAAAGGTAGGTTTTCAGGGAGGTTTTGAAGGAAGAAAAGGTTTGAGAATGTCTTAAGTCATAGGGGAGTTTATTCCAGAGTTTGGGAGCTGCGTATGAAAAAGCTCGTTCGCATGCTGTTTACGATGGGGGCGGTAACTGGGAAAGCGGAAGGTCCTAGTGTCGGTGGAGGAGCGGAGCGTACGTGATGGGACATATACTTGAAGGAGATCGGATAGATAGGCAGGGGCATCGCCAGTGAAAATCTTGAAGCAGAGACAACAAAGCTTAATGCCAGTGGCTGCGTCAATGAATACAGGACAGAGCTCAGAGAGGAGATACAGTCAGCTGCTGCCAGAGGCAACATCAGAGCGATGTATGACGGCATCGAGAAGGCACTGGGACCAACGCAGAGCAAGACAGTATAGGCCCTCAATCCTATCTGGGGAAGTAATATATGACCCGAGCCAGTAGATGGAGAGAGATGGGTGGAGCACTACTCTGACTTCTACTCCAGAGAGAACACAGTGACCCCTTCAGCCCTTGGTGCCATCAAATGCATGCCAGTCATGGAAGAGCTTGACGTAGAGCCGACCATAGACGAACTCAGCAAGGCCATTGACAGCCTGGCATCAGGCAAAGCACCTGACAATGACGGTATTCCTCCAGACCTTATCAAACACTTTCCCCTTCCGCACCCTTTGAACGCAGTCCTCAGTCAGTGTTGGAATGAGGGAGCTGTGCCGCAGGACATGAGGGATGCTAAGATTGTCACCTGTCAAGTGACTGCAATACCTGCAGAGGCGTCACTCTTCTTAGCATAGTCGGCAATGTCTACGCTGGGGTCCTCTTGAACCGCCTCCAGAAGCTGGCAAACGTGTCTACCCGAGTCACAGTGTGGCTTTCGAACAGAAAGATCCACAGTAGACATGGTCTTCTCCTTCGGCAACTCCAGGAGAAGTGCAGAGAGCAGCGGATGCCCCTGTATGTTCGCATTTATTGACCTAACCAATGCCTTCGACCCAGTCAGCAGAATGGTCTTTTCAGGCTTCCGAATGATTGGCTGCCCCCCCCCCCCCCAAACTACACAGCTTAATTGAGTCTTTCCACTCCAACATGAAAGAGACTGTGCAGTTTAAATGGCACCTCTCCAAGCCCTTCGATATACGCAGCAGTGTCAAACAAGGCTGTGTCCTTACACCATTCCTTTAGGATCTTCTTTGTCTTCTCCTGAGGCATGCTTTCAGCCACACTCAAGAGGGGATCTACCTGCAGACCAGATCAATGGCAGGCTTTTTTCAGTCCTGGCTGGCTTAGAGCAAGGACAAAGGTCCGTGAAGCTCTCATCTGAGATGTGCGGTTAGCCGATGCTGCTGCTGTTGTGACCCACATCCAGCAGGAATTGCAGTCGCTGATGGACCGCTTCTCCCAGGCTTGCAAACATTTAGTCTATCAGCCTAAAGAAGACAAATGTCCTGGGTCAAGACACGCCGTCACCACCAGCCATCACCATTGATGACTATAAGCTTGATGCCATCCATCAGTTTACTAACCTTTGGTCCGCCATCACCGATAACCTCTCCCCTGACACTGAGATCGACAAGAGGATCGAAAGGAGCAGCCACAACACTTGCTCACCTCACACAGAGTGTGGACAAAGCCCAAGCTAACCACAAAGACAAGGATGGCTGTGTATAACGCCTGCGTTCTCAGCACCTTGCTGTATGGCAGTGAGACCTGGACCACACATACTCGCCAGGAGAAAAGGCTCAATTCGTTCTACCTCAGAAGCCTCCAGCGTCTACTCGGCATCTCCTGGCAAGACAGGGTGACCAACACAGAAGTCCTGTCTGGCGCTGGCCTCCCTACCAACTATACCCTGCTGACACGGCGTCGACTGCGTTGGCTGGGCCATGTTCCTTGCATGGAGGATGGTCGCATCCCAAAAGACTCCTCTATGGGGAGCTTGCTGCAGGGCACAGAAGCATTGGTTGCCCTCGGCTAAGATACAAAGATGTTTGCAAAAGAGACATGAAGGTGCTTTAGATCAACACTGAGTCCGGGCAGAACCTTGCAGCAGACCACAATAGTTGGAGAAGCACTCTCAAGAAACAGCTGCAGATTGGCGAAGACAAACTGACAGCTGCTGCAGCAGAAAAGCAAGCCCGCAGAAAGGGGGTGGCAGCCAACAAACCAGTGTCAACATACAGATGTGACCATTGTGACAGAGACTGCCACTCTGTATCGGTCTCTACAGCCACAAGCGACGCTGCTCGGGGCGAGCAGACAGCCCGGACAGATATAAATCTTTGGTCGGATATATTCTATCCATGGTCAGCTATGACTGACAGAAGCCTACTACTTAGTAGTAGTAGTAGTAAAAGGAGAGGGAGGAGGAGCAGTAGCAACAGCAGCAGCAGCAGCAGTGGTAGTAGTAAGTGTAGTAGTATTTGGTGGGAAAAGAAATGAACAACACAAAATAGCCTACGTGATTCACGTGTGTGGATAAACACTACATACAGAGGAGCAACGAAGAGTGTGTGGATAAAACACTGCATACAGAGGAGCAACGAAGAGTGTGTGGATAAACACTACATACAGAGGAGCAACGAAGAGTGTGTGGATAAACACTACATACAGAGGAGCAACGAACAGTGTGTGGATAAACACTACATACAGAGGAGCAACGAACAGCGTGTGGATAAACACTACATACAGAGTAACGAAGAGTGTGTGGATAAACACTACATACAGAGTAACGAAGAATGTGTGGATAAACACTACATACAGAGCAACGAAGAGTGTGTGGATAAACACTGCATACAGAGGAGCAACGAAGAGTGTGTATGTAATGGTATGCCACACACTCAATAAGGTAAAGGCGGTGCTTGATTCCAAAGATATGGACTTTATTTGCTAAGTACACGAAGATACAGATGCGGTCGCCGCCATCATGCAGAGCTGAAGCTGGTATACCGTCCGGTACAGTCCATGCTTAAAACAGCATACACTACATCTCCCCTTTTTGTAAGGCGGGAAAGTTATCTTTCTACCGTTAAAGGTTCCTTGTCTGACGAAAACATCTTAAATGTTTTTTTTCATTATCAAATCAGTTTCAGTCTTCCAATCATAATAAACTGTTCTTAATTACGGAATTGTGATGCAAGATTAATCTAATCTTTGTAAACTTTAATTTAAATCATGACTAGAACCGGTAAGGGTGTCTGACTAGATGTAAATCACTGCACCAGGTCTTTCACCAGTGTTTATTTGCTTTTGCCTTTGTGGCACTGGGTCTTTCACCAGTGTCTATTTGCTTTTGCCTTTGTGGCACCGGGTCTTTCACCAGTGTCTATTTTCTTTTGCCTTTCGTGGCACCGGGTCTTTCACCAGCATCTCTTTTTGTTTTCACAACTGTTCGATGAGCCGCTGTGGCTTCTTGTGGGCCCGTGCAGATCTTCTGGGTAAGGGTTGAAGTCCCTCTGGGGATGTAGGTGTTCCTCTGGCACCGTCTGTTGTTGGCGTATGGGGCTCTGGCCAGGGGATCTCTCTCCAGATGTGGTCCCGTCTTCTGGGAGTTGGGTAGGAGGCACCTCTCTTCCAGGATGTGGGCTGACCTGTAGAGGAGGTACGTGTGCTGGGCTGGACTGGTCTGCTGGCTGGTGGAGCTTCCTGGTCATCTGACGGTTTCTGCGTAGGAGGCCACCGTCAGATGTTCGATAACCACAGATCTTGGAGCCTCGTGGCGTTGGATGACTGTGCCTTCTTTCTTCAGGTCGGGGATCCAGACTGCATCACCAGGTGACAGGTTTTCTGGGGTGACGACCCTGTGTCTTCTGTCGTAGTTGGTTGTCATCTTCTCACGGTACTCTCTCTCCCTCTTCTTCACCGTCATGAAATCTGGGGTCTGGGCAAGAGGAGGTTGGGATGGCATGGGACTTTGGTTTTGAGTCTGCGTCCCATGCTTAACTAGGCAGGGGAAAAACCATTGGGTAATGGGCATTCCTATACATTAGGAGGCCAAGGTATTCATCATTGGTTTTCTGATGAGACCTTTGATGGTTTGAACGGCACGTTCAACCTCTCCATTAGACTGGGGATAGTGGGGTGATGATGTAACGTGGTCGAATCCCCAGGACTGTGCATAGGACTTGAAGTCTTCTGCAGTGAACTGCGGCCCGTTGTCTGTCACGACAATGTCTGGGATGCCGTGGCGACTGAAGATCTTTTTCATTCTTGCTATTGTTTCTGCTGTTGTGACTCTACTGGAAACCAGGGCCATTTCTATGTCTCTGGAGTAGTAGTCAATGGCAAGCAGAAAGAGCTTGCCATTGTACTGGAAAAATCTGCAGCAATCCTGGACCAAGGTCTCTCCGGAAATGGAGTCCCCTTCATAGGTTCCACCCTAGCCTTTCGATGCTTGGTGCACTCCGGACAGGTCTTCACCATCTGGCCGACATCTTGGGAGAGGCCAGGCCACCACACTGAGTTGGCAGCATTTTCCTTTGTTTTGTTGACTCCTTGATGCCCATCATGGAGGTGTCGAAGGACATCTTGCTGCACTGATGATGGGATGACGAGCCTCTTCCCCGGAGTAGGAGACCATCATGTACAGACATGCTGCCTCTCTCATTGAAGTAGGTCTTGAGAGGACGATTTAGGGTAGTCTTATCTGGCCAGCCAGTCTGAACATGATGCATGACCACACGCAGGATATCGTCCTTCTGTAGCTCTGACCTGATTTCTTCCAGTCTTCTGTCGCTGACTGGCATGGTCACAAGCACAAAATTGACGTATGCCTCTACATGGCCTGTCAGGTTGTTGCCCTTAGTGTCTGTCGTTGGCAAAGGGGCTCTTGACAAGGCATCTGCAGTATAAAGCTCCTTGCCCGGGACGTGGGAGATCTCGAAGGAAAACCGCATCAGTCTCATTCTGAAACGCTGGATGCGAATGGGCAGTTCGTCAATCAGCTTGGAAGAGAACAGAGGTGCCAAGGGCTTGTGGTCCGTCTGTACTCGGAAGAACATGCCAATGAGCAGGTCAGACCAGTGTTCAAGACTCCATGTAATCGCCAATGCCTCCTTCTCGATCTGGGCATACCGCTGCTCTGTGGCCGTTAACGAGCGACTTGCATAGGCGACTGGATGAAGCATGCCATTGTCCTGGCGCTGGAGAAGGACAGCCCCCAGTCCGTAGCTGCTTGAGTCAGCTGAAACTACTGTCTCACGCTCTGGGCTGTATAGAGCAAGAGTCACTGGTGACGCAAGATCTTGCTTAGGGTTTTGAAGGCTTTTTGCTGATCTGGTCCCCAAGTCCATGCTGCATCTGTTCGGAGTAAGTCTCTCAGGGGCTTGGTTTTTCTCAGCCAGGTTGGGTACAAACTTCATGAGTTGGTTGACCATCCCCAGGAATCTTCGGATTTCTGCTACATTCTCTGGTTCCTTCATATCAGCGATTGCCTTGGCTTTTGCTGGATCCCTCTTCACCCCATCTGCATCGATCACTTGTCCCAAGTATTCGAGGCGGGGCATGAAAAATTCAAATTTATCCAAGTTGAGGGTTATGCCACTTTGTGACAATCGGTCAAGAACTTCCTTCAGCTTTGCATCATGGTCTACTTTGTCTTTGCCAAAGACAAGGATGTCATCTATGTGACACAGTACTCCCTCAAGCCCTTGAAGAATTTGGTCCATTTTTTTCTGAAAATATTCTGGCGCTGAAGAGATGCCGTAGGAAGGCGTTTGAACCTGTAGCGCCCAAAGGGAGTAATGAAAGTTGTAAGCTTTGAGCTCTCTTCGTCCAGTTTGATTTGGTGAAACCCTGAGTTTGCATCAAGTTTGGAGAAAACTTTGCCATGGGCGATCTTGTTCAGCGTTTCCTCTACCGAAGGCATGGCGTAGATTTCTCTTTTCACACTTGTGTTCAGCTTCGTCAGGTCCACGCAGATTCTGACGTCTCCATTTGGCTTTGGGACGACAACGATTGGGGCACACCAGTCTGTTGTGTCTCTACTGGTTCAATGACATTGCTGCTGACCATCCTGTCCAATTCTGCTTCCACTTTCTCCAACAGAGGGATGGGAACTCTTCTTGGTACGGTCTGACAAAATGGTTTGGCGTTGTCCTTGAGCTCAATATGTTGTTCATTTTCGAGTTCACCCACTCTTCCAAAGAGTTGTGGATATTTCATCTTCACATCTTCTTTGGACCAGAACTTCGGAGGAGGCTGATTCCCACTTTGGCGTGTCTGGTGCTTTGCTTTGCTTGGCATAGTGCGGATCACACGCACGGTGAATGCACCAGGAATGTCATGGATCAGTCCAGTTTCTGGATTGCAGGCATACCAAGCAGTAATTTGGAGCTTTTGCCAATGTAAACTTTCTCACTTATGTGGGTCTTCCCGTGAGAAAGCTTGATGAAGGCGAAACCCTTGATCTCAAGATGCTGGTCTCCAGGTCCAAGGAGCTGATGGTCGGGATTGTGTAATTTCCCATATGCTGGTTTGAAGATGTGGTCTGGCATCACAGAAACTTGGGCTCTTGTGTCGATACATCAGGTGAGTTCCTGAGATCCTATCTTCAGTCTGATGTGCCAGCCTGGATCTGATGGTGTCTTCGCCTGTACACCTCCGACAAAGTAGTTTTCGACTTGCTGGTTTTCTTCTTGTACTTCTCTGACTGCCAAGGAACTTCTGCAGACAATAGCGAAGTGTCCCACTTTGTTGCATTTTCTGCAGTGAGTTTTTGCAGCAGGGCAATTTTCTTGCCTATAGGGTGTCGTCGGTTGCAGTAACCACATGTATTGGTCTTCACTGACCCTCCAGTTGGATGACTGTGTGCCGTTTGATTGTGGCCGTTTTTGTGCGACAATGACCCTTTCGCCTTTTCTGCAGCCTGCAGGCGTCCACTGTTGCCGACTTCGTGTTTGCCAGTTCTTTCTTCGTCAGTTCTCTCATAGAAAGAGTTTCAACTGTTTTCTGAAGGGTGAGTCCAGCTCCCACGTCATACAGCTTCATCTTTGCAATGTCGTCATGGCAAGAGAATACCAATTTGTCTCTAACCATCGTGTCGACGTTGTCAAATTTGCATGCACTAGCTTTTCTTTTACAGTGTGTAGCCATGCATCGAATGTCTGGGACGGTTCCTACGCAGATTATACCAGAACTGTTCCCTCAGCATCAATTGGGGGTCGCGACAGTTAAAAAATTCGTCGTACTTACGCAGGACGGTTGCGTAGTCATTTTGGTCTTCTGCTGGGAGCCTTTCGTCAGCATTTTCAGGGTTGTCTCTGGCTGGTAGGTAGGCAAAATTCGAATAGATTTCGATGCCTTCATCGCCGATGTGGTTTAGGAGAAGTCCTACCTTGACGACGTTGGGCTTTGTTGTTGCGCCAGTAGCCTGAAGAAAGATGTTGAACTTCATCTTCCACTTGCTCCATTCAGCACTGGGGTTGCTGCTGTTGACACAGAGCGGATCTGGTGTCCTTACGATGACAGTCTCTGCCATGGTCGTGGGTTTCTTCTCTACTTCTACACTTCTGACACCATGTAATGGTATGCCACACACTCAATAAGGTAAAGGCGGTGCTTGTTGTAGTGTATGCTGTTTTAAGCATGGACTGTACCGGAACGGTATATCAGCTTCGGCTCTGCATGATGGCAGCGACCGCATCTGTATCTTCGTGTACTTAGCAAATAAAGTCCATATCTTTGGAATCAAGCACCGCCTTTACCTTATTGAGTGTGTGGCATACCATTACGGTGTAGATAAACACTACATACAGAGGAGTAACGAACAGTGTGTGGATAAACACTGCATACAGAGGAGTAACGAAGAGTGTGTGGATAAACACTACATACAGAGGAGTAACGAAGAGTGTGTGGATAAACACTACATACAGAGTAACGAAGAGTGTGTGGATAAACACTACATACAGAGGAGCAACGAACAGTGTGTGGATAAACACTACATACAGAGTAACGAAGAGTGTGTGGATAAACACTACATACAGAGCAACGAAGAATGTGTGGATAAACACTACATACAGAGCAACGAAGAATGTGTGGATAAACACTACATACAGAGGAGCAACGAAGAGTGTGTGGATAAACACTACATACAGAGCAACGAAGAGTGTGTAGATAAACACTACATACAGAGCAACGAAGCATGTGTAGATATACACTACATACAGAGGAGCGGCGAAGGGAATGTGGAACAAGTGGGGAGGGACAGAGCGAAGCCGATCTTGTGTACCTGATCTAGTGTCGTCCTCTTTTTTTCTTCCGATCAGCCTGCCGTGTTTAGTGAGCAGGAGAAACTGTTCGCACTGCAGTGGCTAAATGTCGAACAAAGTACGTCACACAGAGATGCATGTTTAAAGTGCTCCTGATGAGGAAACTCCCTACCCCCACCCTCACCCCACCCCTGGTAATTCCATCCCATCTTCCAATGCAGTCTGTCTCTTCCATTCCTGTTTGTTAGCCAACGTCAAGTTAGTTTCAAAGTGAGGTGACCGCCGGCAGAAATTGAAACAAATTCTAACAGGAATTTAAAGAAACTTTGCCGGTCTTTGTTTTCATTGTCCTGAATGTTATTTATCTTGTCTGAAGAAGACCTAAGAGGTCGAAACGCGTCGCGCTTTGTCTTTTTATTTGTTGATCTGGTGAGTTTACTTTACGTTCCTTTTAAAATCAACATCAAGTTGTTAAAGAAACATTAGTATTCAGGGCTGATGAACAGACAAAAAAGGGGTTTGAGCATAATTTTCAATACACTGTTGTGTATTGAACAGTGATGATGCTTGATATAACTACTGTACTCACCAGTAGTTGGCTGAGGTGAAGATACTGTAATGGGGGGCCCCCTACCTGTGGAGACCTGATCTTGCCTGGAGTGCTGACCGTAGTCGTACAGTCGTTAGTATCGGCAGTTACAAGATGGCGCTCCCGCCTACTGAACGCGGTGTCTGCTTACCAGAATCTACTACATATCCCCCTCTACAAGTTAATTGCCACCCAAATCAAATTTCCCACGAGTGACTGTTTGTGCTTCGAAGGTGTAGTAATGGAACGCTAATTTTAATAAACTTAAAAGGGATTCAACAACTGACTCTTTGTCCTGCACAACTTCTTTTGCTTCCTTCCCTCACCATGAAACCACAACTGAAGACCCAATGTCCCTGGGTTGGAACTAAAATAATAACTATAAGTAAACTACAACTTGAACAAATTGTAACAACTAATTGATGACTGTCTGTGACTTGGACCAGTCACTAACATGATCTCAGACTGTTGTGCACAAAGTCTCTGAGGTGCCTAGGCAGATGTCGTTTACGACAGGGCGCCGGACTGGTGGTGGACCCAATGCAGCCTCAGATGCCGTAGCGGGGCTCTGGGGTGACCCTACAGCCGGGTCCTCCTGGAGAGTTGAGGAGGAAGGCGCTAACACTGCCCTCTCTGGTGTAAGAGTGTCCTGAGAGAATGGCTGTGGCCCAGTCTCTGTCTGCTCCGATGGGTTTCCAGATGCCGGAGTCACTGGTGAAGACACAGGGTTAACAAGGAACTAGGTGACGCTTCCACACTGATATCCTGCTCTGTACTATCAATATATCTGTGACCCCCTGTCGTGGAAGTACGTGATCAGTATGTCGTTTCAGCATTTGACCACTCGACAATCCTACCACATATGACAATGGTCCTGTCAGCTTCCGAATCACTCCAGGCAGCCACTTTGGTCCGATTGCAAAATTCTTGGCGTAAACCAGATCACCCACCTGGTAGATTCTCATGCTCGAATGGTCATGATTCAGCTTCTGCTGCAACTGTTTCTGAACCACCTTTTGCTCCATGCACGGTTGAAGGATATCGAACCGAGTGCGCACCTTTCTGTTGAAGAGGAGCTCTGCTGGAGACTGACCGGTCGTTGTTTCTGGAGTCACCCTGTACCTTGACAAAAACCGCGACACCCTTGTCTCGATGGATCCTTTGGTTAACTTTTCTCAACCCCTGCTTCATGGTTTACACAGCGCGCTCAGCTAGACCATTCGTGGATGCATGGTATGGAGCTGACTTGATATGCTTGATACCATTCTTCTGCAGAAAATCTTCAAACTCTGCACTGGTGAAACATGTGCCGTTATCCGATACTAGGATTTCTGGCACTCCATGAGTAGCAAAGGACTGTCGCAGCTTCTCTATAGTGGCCGCCGAAGTGGATGAATTCATTGGGTATGCATCAATCCATTTTGAGTGTGCATCGATGATGATCAGAAACATCTTGTTGAGAAACGGTCCTGCATAATCCACAGCAGTCTACTCCATGGACGATTTGGCCATTCCCATGGTGTAAGGGTGCCGGGCTAGGCATGTTGCGCTGTGTTTGGCAGATGGAACAGCTGCGTACAGTGTCTTCAATCTCTTTGTCCATGTTCGGCCACCAGATGTAGGAACGAGCTAAGGCTTCATTCGGTCATTCCAGGATGTGACTCATGCAGGTCCTGCAACAGACGCTCACGGCCTTTCGGTGGACCACCACCCGTGTGCCCCACAACACACATCCGTCTGCGATGCTCAGTTCACTGCGTCTAATCCAGTAAGGTTGAAGTATCTCATCATGGTAACTGTCAGGCCACCCTTTCAGAGTGTATTCCTTGACTCGAGATAATACTTTGTCTTGGTTTGTCCACTGCCGAATCTGTGTAGCCGTGACTGGCATGGTTTCAACTTGCTCTATCAGTAGCACCGTTTCTCCCTGATCTGCTTGCCTTTCTTCAGTCACCTCGAGGGCAATCTGCTCAGACCGTCAGCATTGTTGTGTCTCTTTCCTTCTTTGTATGTGATGGTGTACTCATAAGAGGCCAGTATCAATGCCCATCTCTGAATACGCATGGCAGCCATGGCGGATATCTGTTTGTTTTCCTTGAACAATCCCAGCAGTGGTTTGTGGTCTGTATGAATCTCGAAAGCATGGCCAAACAAATACTGATGGAATTTCTTCACCCCAAAATAATAGCCAAAGCCTCCTTCTCTACCTGACTGTAGTTCTTTTCAGCGCTGTTCAGGGTGCGTGAAGCAAATGCCACTGGACGTTCACTACCATTCTCCATTTTGTGTGAAAGTACTGCCCCCACCCCATAGCTGGAAGCGTCACAGGCCAGCACTATGTCCTTTGCAGAGTCAAAGTGAACGAGTAGCTGGGGTGACTGTAACAGCTTCTTTGACTCGATCCATGCTTTCTCTTGAAGCTCCGTCCATGACCACCTGTTGTCCTTTTTCAGCCATGCATACAGGGGGGACAGCACTGTGGAGAGATTTGGCAGGAACCGGGAGTAGTAGTTGACCATCCCCAAGTATGCTTGCAGCTGCTTGGCATCCACTGGGCGCGGCATGTCCCGAACCGCTTGCATCTTTTCAGGTATGGGCTTGAGTCCAGTTTGGTCGATCTTCAGGCCCAGGTAGACAAGTTCCGTGGCCCAAAACACACACTTCTGGCTGTTCAACCTTGCCCCTGCTGCTTTCAAGCGTTGCAGCACTGCTCGCAAGGTCCTAGATGGTCCATGTGAGTCTTGCCTGCCACCAAAATGTCATCCAGTCGAACATGTACATGAGGAATGCCTTTCAGAAGGTTTTCCATGGTCCGCTGAAATATATCCAGGGCCGAGGAGATTCCAAAAGGCAGCCGGTTGTAGTGGTACAAACCCTGATGCGTGTTGATGGTGGTGAACTCCTTCGATTTGTCATCCAGTTGAAGCTGTTGGTAGGCCTGTGTTAGATCCAGTTTTGAGAACAAATTTCCTTCTCCCAGTTCTGCTAACACATCCTCCGTCGCTGGGATTGGGTAGTTGTCCAGCTTGGATGCCTTGTTGACCGTGACTTTGTAGTCTCCACAGATCCGAATGCTCTTATCTGGCTTGACCACTGTTACAATCGGGGCTGCCCAGTCTGAAAACTGGACTTTCTCGATTGTACCTTCTGCTTCTAGTCTATCTAGTTCTTGCCGACCTTTTCACGGAGTGCATAGGGCACTGGACGTGGCTTGAAGTAGCATGGCTGTGCATTCGGATCAACGAATATGTTGGCATGAACCCCTCTAATGGGCCCCGTACTTCCTCAAACACTTCTGCGTGTTCATCCAGGATCTGCTGCAGCTCAGAATCAGGGGTTGTGAGTACCTTGTGCATTGAAAAAATCTCTGACCAGTCCAACTGAAGATGTTTCAGCCAGTCCCGACCCAGTAAACTGGGCCCTGTTCCTTTCACTACCACTACTTCCAGTGTCGTTGGTGCCTTATGCTTGTATGTAACTGTCACCGAACAAATGCCTACCATTGGAATATCCTCTCCTGTGTACATTTTCAGTTGCCGCCCCCATTTCTGCAAAGGCGGATAAGTCCCTCCTCTTTTGACCTGCCTCAAAGTTTCTTCACTGATCACGGTGAGAGACGCTCCTGTGTCAATTTCCATCTCGACTGGAACACCCTGTATGTGTATCGTTACCAGGTATGGTTTTTCTTTGCTTTGTGTTTTATACACTGTGTACACCTCACTGTCATCATCTGTCCTCTGTTCAAAATCATCCGTTTCTGACAACTCCACGACCCCAAGTACTTCGTCCCCGACGATTCTTTGCTCTTTCTTGATACTTTCGGCACTGTCTTTGAATATGTCCTTTTTCCTTGCAGAACCAGCACTCAATGTCTCTTTTGTCTGTAATCTTCCTGTGTCCCTTGATGCTATCATTGTTCTGCTTCGCTGAACGGTCTACCCTGAAGACACTTTTAGCTTCACTGTCAGTGGATTTGCAGTTGAACTTCCCTGTATGTCTTCTGCGCTCTTTCGTCCTGTTCCATGGCTGTTGCTATTTCGAAGGCCCTGGCAAAGGTCAAGTCCGTTGTTTGCAGCAGGCGTCGTTGTGTGCGGTCATTGTTGATGCCGCACACCAACCGGTCCCTGAGCATACTGTCCAGTCCCTCTCCAAAGTTACAGTCTGCCGACAGCCTACGTAACTGACTAACATAGACTGCTACAGTCTCGTTGGAGCCTCCACTTCTTGTGTGGAACTTGAAACGCTGTACTATTTCTGAGGGCTTGGGCTTGAGGTGGTTTAACACCACCTCTTTCAGTTGTGTGTACGTTTTATCACCAGGCTTAGCTGGGGTCAGTAGGTCACTCATGAGCTTGTAAGTGGCCCCACCACATGCACTCAGAAGAATGGCTTTCTGTTTCCCTGCATCATCAATGTCATTAGCCGCAAAATAGTGTTCCATTCTTTCCACATACTGTTCCCAGTCTTCCCCCCCTATCCAGCCCAAACTCAGCTAATCGTCCAAACGTCGCCATCCTCGTCGCCAATGATATAACTACTGTACTCACCAGTAGTTGGCTGAGGTGAAGATACTGTAATGGGGGGCCCCCCCTACCTGTGGAGACCTGATCTTGTCTGGAGTGCTGACCGTAGTCGTACAGTCGTTAGTATCGGCAATTACAAGATGGTGCTCCCGCCTACTGAACGTGGTGTCTGCTTACCAGAATTTTACTACAATGCTACCCCCCCCCCCCACTAGCCCAATACAGCACCAAGGAGGATCTAATCACCCCACCTTAACCCCACACTACTCAAGCCCGGGGGAAAAGGGAAATGTGGACAATGACAATCACATAAGAAAAAAAACGGTCTTCAAATCTGTTTAAAAATAAACATTGTCATGTTTACCTCTGGTTATATGGATCTGGCAACTGTAGGGATTACATTAAGTAACAAAGATCACTCCATCTGCAAAGAAATTCCAGCTGTCAGCATTGTCCTAAACAAACCAGACTCGTTCACTTTGATGATGGGTTTACTTCTGCTCTTCTACTTCACTGGTTATCTGGCTCCTCCAACAGCTCCCCCTCTCCCCCCCACCCACTGGCCCCCTACCCCTCCCCTCCACTGCTCTCTTTATCTTAGTGTGCTCTCTTTCTCCCCCTCCCTCCTCCTTCCACTGGTCAAGAAGGCAGTGCTACCCTGACCTTGACACTGGCTATCACGTAACTGCCAGGTGCAGCACTCTTACCCTCTTTTCGCCTCTTCTTGTCCATTCCTCCCTTCTCCCTCAGACACACACGTCTTACTCATACACTCCAGTCTTTCTCTGTGCCTCCTTTCCACTGCTTTCAAGCCTCCTCACCCCCCCCCCCCCCGCATTTTTTCCCGTCCACAGTCCTTACCACCCTGGCTTTGATATCCACGAGTGGAAGACCATGCGTGAACCCTGTCCGCCATATGCTCAATCTCGGGCTTGGCGCACACAAGTGCGTATGATCGCCTGCGCAAATCCAGAGGTCGGTGTGAATCCGGTTCAAATCTGACTTTTCTATCCCGTGTTCCGTACGTAGGTAATAAACACACAGAGGTTATTTTTGAAGCAATACTTCATCTTGTATCATGTGACACTTCGAATAATCGAATTTCAAATGGATTGGTGAGATATGTGTGTGTGTGTGTGTGTGTGTGTGTGGTGTGTGTGTGGTGTGTGTGTGGTTTTGTGTGTGCGCGCGCGCGCGCGTATTTTCTTGAGCGCGTGAATGCACCACTCACATGCACAACGTCAAACAACGTAACAACTATCAGTTGTATTCTGGACTCTACGTTCACTGCACTGGAAGCTACTCTGACAAACGAGGAGGCAACATGCTCAACCCACAGTGTGGTGTGTGTGTGTGTGTGTGTGTGTGTGTGTTGTTGTGTGTGTGTGTGTGTGTGTGCATGTGTTGCGTGCGCGTGCGTGTGTGCTATAAATAAAACCTTGGCTGAAATGCTTTGCTATTCCAGAGGGGCGAACAAACATCGGAATTTACCCATTGAAAGCACTTTTTCTATAGCTCCGCTAGATAGGGGCAGGACCACACACACTCTGTTCACTCTGAAAAGAGCTCATCAGTCGCTCGGATCCCACACCTGCTAGGCAAAACATGCCTATATTAAAAGAAGTCTCGAAACCCGAGTTGAATTTTTAATATTATTACTACCGGGTGTACCCGGCTTCGCTGGGGTATATCTGTAAAATATTTTTCTGGCCACCCCCTCCCCCCCCCTTTTAAAAACAATACAATAAAGCAGTTTGGGGGTTTGTTTCTTTTTTCCCACTAACCAATTGCCCCCAGCCCCTCCAACTAATTCCCCATTTTCTTCGGACCCCACTCCCTTCTTCCCCTCAATCTTTTTTCCCTCACGAACTTTTTTTTCGTAATACATACCATCCATAGAGGATGCTGACTTGTAAACTTACCGATGCTTTCTCAATCCTTTGAGATGTGCCCAAAATGACAACTCTGTAGGGCCGCCAAACCAGTATAAGGTGCGGGACTCATTACCAAAGATCGGGTTTCGAACCCGGTTTGGGCTTGGAAATTTTCCGGGAATTTCCAGCTAAAATACCGTAGTTCACCCCATTGCACCCGGCCCCCGCAGTGTCAGGCAAACGGACCACCGTCGCAATCCTGATTGTGCACGACGTTAAACCAAACCAAAACAACAATTTCCCTTTGAAAAAGTTTGCATTTCACGAGGCTTTTATGCTATGGGGGGCCTCGGGGAAACAACATTCTGGCCCCGTTGGCGAAAGAAGTCATTTTTTGCGTTTCCAGTTCGGATGCGCAACGAGAATTTTCCCATTTTAAAACACGGAGGGGGTCAGGTCTGCCCCAAGGATAAAAGCTACCCTGGCTCTTGATGATGTCAGAGCGAAAGCGGGGTTTCATGGGAAACTAAAGCCGTCAAACGGAAGGGAGGGGTAGTCCAGGGGTTCCAAAGGGGAATTCTGGGACAGCACCGGTTCCCCTTTGTGGGGGCCACATGAATTTTCGCTTCTACAACTTTCCTTGCAGTCGGGTGAAGACACATCGGGTCCTTTGACCCCTTTTGGGGGGGCCAGGGGGGAAAATAAAAAGGGGGGACCCAAATTTTCAAAACATTTTCAGCGGGGGAACCCCAAAAATCTAAATGAGTTCAGGAGTTCTTGTGGAAAAAAGGGACCCCCATCCATTTTGGGCCGTTCAACAATCCGTACAGAGTTTTCCCTCCGGGAAGTCAGCTACATTTTTTCTGTTCACCTGTTAAGCTCTTCGGGGAGGAATTAGGCCCTTTCCGCAACCAGTCTGAGTCGCACAGGAGCACAACATCCGGGTAACTGCTTCTAAACCTCCTGGCTATCATAAAACGGCATAGTGCGGGGGACAATATAGTATTTGGAAACAGACCAAGGGCACCTTTGCCAATGCACCAAAATTTTTGGCGAACTGGCGTCGGGGGATTTCCAACAGGGGGGGCTCTCATATTGGGTTAGACTTTTTAAAATATGCCCGCCACTTCTTCGACAGGCTTGAAAATTTTGGCTGGGGTGCCAATTGGGACGACAGGAGATTACCTAAGTCCCCACAAAACAGCGTTGGGATGCCCCCATGGCCGGCACGGGGTTTATTCCTGCGCGTAGATCCACCCGAAAACACTTTTTTGGGCATGGACTTCATCAATTATGGGGGCAGCCTTTTTGGGGAACTTTGGGCCAACGTTGCCCCACCTGACAGACATTTTGGCTTTCTTTTTTTTTGGGCACCCAAAGGGGGGACCTTGAAAGTCTATGTACTGCGCCCCCCGGGCAAAAGAAGGGGCAATGCCACTGGAATTAGGGCTACACATTTTGCGGGGGGCGGACCTTTCGGGATGTTTTCAGGAGGGTTTTTCCCCCCAGGGACATCAAAAAATTTTCTTTGCTGCTTGCTGGGGGACCTCCTCTGCTCACCCATTCAAAACTTCGTACACGCCTCGGGTCAGCTGTCACTTCTTCACTGGTCATCAGATGCTGCCCGGAGTGCTTGTCGAATTTTGGGCCCGGGGTATATCCGGGGCAATTTGTTTTTTTGGTGACTTGCTTTCATGCTCCCCCTGTAACTTGCTTCCAAGAAGGGAAGGTTTGGCAAATCACAGAAGAGCGGGTGTGGGGGCATCTGTGTACTGCGCTTCATAAAAGACTCTTGGGTTTGGAAGAGGAAATCTTCAGCAAGGGGCTCGAAGGGGTTCCACGGGTTGCCTGGTTTTTGGGGGTTGCAAGCCACGAGGAAATACAGAATCATGCAGCACAGGTTCTGAAGAGGGGCTTCCCCAGGGCAAGTTGTAGAAGGGGGTCCTTCTAGGACCCCCAAACATGCAAGCATCTCCAAAAAATGTTGGGACAAGCCGTTGACAATCTTCACCCTCATACGAACGGGCCTTTCATAACGTTAGTAAAGCCTCAAGAAGTAGCACCCCCGGCAGGACTGATACGTACAATCGCCGGATTGCAGTGCCCTTTTTTGTCGTTTCTTCCCACATATCGAGTGGACATCCTGTGAAGTGCTCGGGGACTTCCCACTTCACCCCCTCGTGCTGGGGGTCTTGAGACATGGAAAAAGATGGCGGAAGTTTTGCTTGGGGGAACCCTTGTCTTTTGCGCTGCGTTTGTGGGATTGAAAAACCCCTTGTCCATCTCCAAATGGCCCGGGGGCTCGCAAATGGGGGGGCGCTCATGCAGTCAAACCCCAGTCTCCGGGTCCCTCGATGCGCCAAAAAACAGGCAGTCGGGACTTTTGGACCATCAACGACTGGGGTTTTTTGAGCTCCCTTCACCCCTGAGGTTTATTAGAAACGGCTTGGTTTTTCCCCGTGACAACTTCGGGACTACTTGATGGATTTTATCTACTGCTATTTCCACATTGATGTGGCATTTGAACAAGGTAAGAAAGGGTTGTAGGGGACAACCCACTGGGGGTGACGTGATTTTCTCTCTCCCAAGCCCCAGACCCTATTCCTCCTCAACCCTCCGTCTCCTTTTTGGGGGGTACTGTCCTCCCTGCTTTTTGCCCCCTTCGCCCCCCAATCAATTTTCCCTCACAATTTTTTTTCGAAATACGATACCTGGAAAGAGGGATGCCTGAACTTATTGAACAAACCGATGCACCCCAAATTCCTCATGAAGCCCCAAAAAATGAAACGGGGGGGGCCGCCATAAACCGGGACAAGGGCGGGGACCATATCCAAAGGTCTGGTTTCGAACCCCATTTGGGTTTTGGAAATTTTTCCACGTGGAATTTTCAGCTCAAAAAACCCAAAGTTCACACCGTACCCCCGCCCCGCAGGGTCGGGCTAATGGACGACCACCATCGCAATCCTTGTTTGGCACGATTTTTAACCCAACCCCAAACAGACAACCTGTGAAAAGATTCATTTTCACGAGAAATTATTCTTTTGGAGGCCTGGGGTTTAAAAACTTTTCGGGTCTCCCTGTTTGGGCAAGTAAGCAGATTTCCCCTCCGCTTCCTTCGTATGCGCAACGAAAACATTCTATTTTTAAAACACGGATGGGTCAGATCTCCCCACGGGAGAAAATGTCTGACCATGCTCTGTTGGCAAAACAAAAATCAGGGGGTTTTGCAAGCATCATAACTTCGGGTATTTCTTAAATCCCTCAAATACCTCTAAATTCAGAAATTAACGGTTTTTTAAAAGGTCAGTTTTTTAACTTCGTTTTATATTTTTGCTACATTTTTCACGTGAAAACGTCACCTGTATACCAAAATTTTTATCAAGAAAGTCAAATTTGAAAAACGGGGTCTTTAAAGTTTTTAACGCCAATTTTTTAAATTTCCCGTTCAAAGTTTAATCATTTCAGCGTTTAAAACTGCACTTAACCGAATTTTAACAGGAACGGTCAAATTTATAAAAACGTTTTTAACGGTCAATTGAAGTTTCCGTTCGGAATTTTATACCATTGTTCACCGGGGAAAACCAGCACGTACACCGAATTTCCAAAAACGGGCCAAAATTTATAAATAACGGTTTTTTAACGGTCAATTTTTAAATTTCGGGTTTTGGGGAAATTTTATATCAAATTTTTCAGCATTTAAAACTACACCTGTAACCAAATTTTTCAAGAAAGGTCAAATTTTAGAAAATAAAGCTTTTTAAAAGGGGAACCACTCTAAATTTTTGAAAATTTCGGTTTTTAATGGTCAATTTTAATTCGTTTTAATTAGTTGTCTATCATTTACAGCGGTAAAAATGCACCTTATACCAAATTTTATCAAGAAAAGGGCAAAATTTAGAAAATAACGGGTCTTTAAAGGTTTTTTAACGCCAAATTTTTAAATTTCCGTTTGTTAAGTTGTATATATTGTTTTGGGTGAAAACTGCATCTGTATACCGAAATTCATCAGGGAAAAGTCTAAAATTTTTATAATAACGGTTTTTAAACGGGCAATTTTTTAATTTCCGTCGGTAATTTTTTTACATTTTTCAGCTGAAAACTGCATTGTATACCAAATTTTTTCAAGAACAGTCAAATTTTTTATAATAACGGTTTTTAACGGGCAAATTTTAAGTTTCGGTTTTGTGTAAGTTTCCTGAAACCAAATTTCCACAAAAAGGGCTAAATTAGAAATAACCTTTTAAAAAGTAAAAATAAGGCCAAAACTATTGAATGACCCAGTGTTATCCAATAAAACCCCTAACCATGCCAAGTTTTTTGGGGATCCACGACCCCTTTGCCGCCACACGAAAAGATTGTATTTTTGACATTTTTAGGGGGGACGTGTTTGTTAACGTTTTTTTCGGGCATAAATAACGTTGAGAAAATGCCAAGACCCATGTTTCTCGGAAAGTCCCTCAGGTTTCGATTACCTTGAAAAATTTACAACGGCCATTTTTATGAAAAGCAGAGGGAAAAAATGTCTTGAAACCGTTTAAAAAATTTTTAAAAGGTTTTTATTTTTTTAGTGAAGCCCAAAAAACCCTTTCCCCGGGGCCAAAAAGACGTACCGCCAAATTTCATTACAACTTGAGCCGTTTTTGATCTAAAGCAAACACATCCACCACACACACACACACACCAAAAACACAACACAGATTTTGCCATTTATAATTTAAATACCGGTGTACCCGGGTTTTGCTCGGGAATCTGACAATAATTTTCTGGCCACCCCCTTCCTCACCCCCAAAAGACAAACATAAAAACACTTGGGTTTGTTTGTTTTTTTTTTTTGCTGAAACCATTGCTCCACCCCCCCTATCACTCACCCAAATTTTTGGGCGCCCACCCCCTTGCCCTCATCGTTTTCCCTCACGAAAAGAATACATACACATCCCTAGAGGGACCCGTACTTTGTGAAAATTACCGACATTCCATTCCTTTATTTAAGGCTCCCAAAAAGACAACTCTGTAGGGGCCGCCCCTAACCAGTGGGTAAGGGCTGACGAACGGGGGCCTTCATAACGTTGATAGAAGGCTCAAGAAGTAGCACCCCCTGCAGGGCGAACTTTAAAAATCCCGGGTTGCTGTGCCCCTTTTCGTTTCTTCCACAATCGAGTGACACCATGGAATGCTCAGGACTTCCACATACTTCACCTCGGCTGTAAGGCTTGGGGCAAAGGGCTAAAATGGCGGTAAGGGTTCTTCTGGGGGGGAGCCTTTTGGGGTCTTTGCGCGCTGTGTGGGTTAAGTAGACCCTGTCCATTCCCCAAATGGGCACGGTCTCTGCACAAAGGGGGGGCGCTCAGCGCTCAAATCCCCCGGGGTCCCAGGGGGCCTCGATCTGCCAACGTAGCCGCATTCGGACATTTGGATCTCTCAACACTGGGGGTTGTTGACTGCCCTTCACCTCCTAGGGGGGTTTGGGGTTGGAAGACGGCTTGGTCTTGCCCTTGGGACATACTCAAAGTACTGGATGGTTTTAGCTACCAATTTTCCCCATTGAGTGGCGTTAACTAAGTAGGGAAAGGGTTGTAGGGGACAACCCACTGGTTTTTTTACGAGATTTCTCCTGCCCAATTTACAGCCCCCGTTGTCCTCACAATTTCCCGCGTCTCCTGCACTTGGGGGAGCTGCCCACCCCGCTCTATGACCCCTTTTTTGCCCCCAATCAATTTTACCTCACAATTTTTTTCGTATCGAACACAGGGGAAAGGGAGCCTGGAAATTAATGAAATTCCAAGCATTCTCAATTCCTCGATTGAAGTGCCCAAAATGAAAACTCTGTAATAGGGGCGCCATAACCTGGGGAAAGGCCTGGACTACTCAGATCCAAAGGTCGTGGTTTCGAATCCCGGCGGTTGGGGAAATTTTCACGTGAATGTTTTTTCACTCAAAAAACCCTATTCACCCCAACCCCCTCCCCCAGTACAAGCTAAGTGATGGACCAGGCGCAATCCTTTATTTGGGCACTGACGTTTAAAACCCAAAACCCAAAAAAGACAACTCGTGAAAAGATTGCATTTTTCACGGATTAATTTTTTGGAGGCCCTGGTTGACAAAATTTTGGTCCCCCTATTGCCGCAAGTATAGTCGTGGGTTTTTGCCCTCCAGTTCGGATTCGCAATGTAGAACATTTCCCGTGTAAAACACGGAACGGCAGATCTGCCCCCAGGTGAAAAGTCTGACCATAGCCTTTTGACAGACAAAAAAAAAGGGTATTGCAAGCACAAAATTGGTGTTTTCGAAATCCTCCAGACACCAACTCAAATTTAGAAAAACGGTTTTTAATTGGGCCAATTTTTAAGTTTCTGTTTAATTTAATTCTACAAGATCAGCGTGAAAACTTCACCTTAACCAAATTTCATCAAGAAAGTCCCAAATTTAGAAAAAAGGGATTAAAAAGGTTTTTTTAAAGCTCAATTTAAGTTTTGTTTCGTGTAAATTTTATATCATTGTTCGCGTGTAAAACTGCAAACTAACCCCAAATTTTAACAGGAACGGTCTAAATTTAATAAAAACGGTTTTTAACGTCAAATTTTAAGTTTCCGCGTGTAAGGTTTTTTATCACTGTTCAGCGTGTAAAACTGCAACTGATACGGAATTTAATCAAGAACGGTCTAAATTTATATAATAACGGTTTTTAACGGTCATTTTAAGTTTCGGTTCGTGTAAGTTGTATATCATTGTTCAGCATTTAAAACTACACCTGTATACCAAATTTCATCAAGAAAGGTCTAAATTTAGAAAATATGCTTTTTAACGGTGATACCTCTCATAATTTAGAAATTAACGGTTTTAACGGTCAATTTTAAGTTTCTGTTAATATTAGTTGTCTATCATTGATCAGCGTATAAACTTCACCTGTACACCAAATTCATCAAGAAAGGTCTAAATTTAGAAAATAACGGATTTTAACGGTTTTTTAACGCTCAATTTTAAGTTTCCGTTCGTGTAAGTTGTGTATCTTGTTCACGTGTAAAACTGCATCTGTATACCGAATTTCATCAGGAACAGTCTAAATTTATATAATAACGGTTTTTAACGGTCAATTCTTAAGTTTACCGTTCGTGTAAGTTTATATCATTGTTCAGAGTGTAAAACTGCATCTGTATACGGAATTTAATCAAGAACGGTCTAAATTTATATAATAACGGTTTTCAACGGTCAATTTTAAGCTTTGGTTCGTGTATGTTGTATATCATTGTTCAGCATTTAAAACTACACCTGTATAACCAAATTTCATCAAGAAAGGTCTAAATTTAGAAAATTACGCTTTTAACGGTCATAAAACTATCGAATGACCCAGTGTTATCCACAGTATGTCCCTCTAGACTCATGCCAAGTTTGGTGGCGATCCGACGACTCCCTTGCCGCCAACATCAGAAAAGATTGCATTTTGATCGTTTTTTTTAGGGGATACGTGTTGTTAACGGTTTTTAACGGTCATAAATAACTGTCGTAGAAACTGTCCAATGACCCTGTGTTACTCGGGAGATGTCCCTCTAGGCTCGATGTACCTGTGCAATGTCACAACGGCCATTGATGAAAAGCAGAGGAAAAAGATGTCTTTGAAACCGTTATATAACAGTTTTTTTAACGGTTTTTAACGGTTTTATTTTTTTTAGAGATTAACCCAAAACCATCCTTGGGTCGCAACAGACGTACCTGCTAAATTTCAAGAAGATCGGGTTTTAAACAGTTTCTTTTATGGGTTTGGTGTTTTTAACGGTTTTAACTGTTAAAATAACGTTTTTTAACTGCCAAATAACGGTCCTAATTTTAGGAAGTAGCCCTGTACCTGTGCAATGTCACAACGGCTATTTCAAGAAAAGCAGATGAAAAAAATGTCTATGAAACCGTTATAACAGTTTTTAACGGTTTTTTAACGGTTTTAATTTTTTTAGAGATTAGCCCAAAACCATCCTCGGGTGACAACAGACGTACCTGCCAAATTTCATTACAATCGTTGAGCCGTTTTCGAGTCTATAGCGTACACACACACACACACACCACACACACACACACACACACACACACACACACACACACACACACACACACACACACACACACACACACACACACACACACGTACACACACACACACACACACACACACACA
This sequence comes from Conus ventricosus, assembly GCA_018398815.1. Taxonomy (NCBI): domain Eukaryota; kingdom Metazoa; phylum Mollusca; class Gastropoda; order Neogastropoda; family Conidae; genus Conus; species Conus ventricosus. The sequence goes on from CM031615.1 coordinate 74,224,584, forward strand.
CACACACACACACACACACACACACACACACACACACACACACACACAGAATTTGCCATTTATATATTAGATATAGGAATATCCTGAAAAAAACACGTTGTGAAGGAAAAAAATAATACTTCTAATAAGGTGGTAAAAACAGACATCTAGACTCACACGGTAGAATTGCTACAGACACAGCTTGTGTGACCAGTAACAGGGGATAACAATTCACAGGATTAACAACTGCTTTAAAAAAATCACAAATTTACACTGGACACTGATCCACAAGTTGAAGGGCACATACGCTGATGCAAGACATGCAGGTATGGAAATGATAAAGAACACCTTGGCCCAAATGCCTTTGATTTGTCAGAAAAAGAGTGGAGCATATATCAAAATCCATCCTAGTCAAAACATATAACTTTCATACACCGAGTTGTGTTTAAGGGGAAAATACACACCTTTAATACACAGAGTTGTGTTTAAGGGAAACATACATACCTTTAATACATAGTTATGTTTAAGGGAAAATACATACCTTCAATACCACAGAGTTGTGTTTAGGAGGAAAATACATACCTTTGACACACAGAGTTGTGTTTAAGGAGAAAATACATACCTTTAACACACAGAGTTGTGTTTAAGGGGAAAAACCTATACCTTTAATACACAGAGTTGTGTTTAAGGGGAGAATGAATACCTTTAATACACAGAGCTGTGTTTAAGGGGGAAAATATTTACCTTTATACACAGAGCTGTTTTAAGGGGAAAAATATATACCTTTGATACACAGTTTTGTTGAGGGGAAACCATAATTATACCTTTAATACACAAAATTGTGTTCAAGGGAAAAAATATACACCTTTAATACACAGAGTTGTGTT
>CM031615.1:74232949-74234111 GCA_018398815.1 Conus ventricosus
TTTACAGTAAGAATCAAGCAAAGTGGAAATTCTTACTCCTCTCCAAGATGTAATGAAATGCACATTCCATAGAGCTGAACCATTGCATCTTGCCTATTTATTATTTCACTTTATGTTCTTCCCATTCCCCCCCCCAAAAAAAAAATGCTGTCATTTTACAGTATGCTGATGATATATACATGTAAAGAATGTCACAACAAAAAAGAAAACATCTATTAGACAGTTAATTTTCTATTGAAATATATCAAATGGAACTGTATGAATCCAACAACTATCGCCTTGAAAAAGGTTTACCATTATCCGCTGGAGAAACAAACAAACACCAAATCTTGATCTGTTTGACAGTCACACTGATCCGTCCATTCGGCCTCCATTTGGAATTGGCTTTGACATTTTGAAATTGTGCATTTCTCTCACTTCAAACCTGACACGGAATTTCCATATCAAATCTTATTTCGTCAAGGCAAGGAAAAATCTGAACCTTTTGAAATTAGATAGGAAACAAACCTGGAGCTAAGATATCAACGTACTAAAACATTTTGCGATGTGTTTTGTACGTTGCAGACGGATTTATGATCAAGAGGTTTTATTCAGGACTCCAAAGTATTTATCAAAGAAAATACAAAGCTACGATTGCAAGCATTCATATTTGCCTTGGAGTGCCTTTTCACACGTCATCAATGCATCTAATTGGAAGGTACGAATTCCTCCCGTAGATGGTCACCATCAAAATGCAAAATCAAATCTCTAACAACAGTTAGAATCGTACATATTACTTGAATCTGCAGTGATAACAAATCAGACATAATAAAATGTAATCCAATAGCCCATCGCTTTCGTGTCCACCATTGAACTCCAGAAAAATAACTTTGATATCGATTATTCATCTGTAAGACAAAAAAATCTTAGTGTTCTCAGTAGGCCTATATCAGTAAAGGATCGCATGTAATAGAATCATCCTGATCGAGATCAGATCTACTCTGATGGATCCCATAAGATAATAGGAAGCTTGCGCAGTGTTTAGTTATTTTTTTATATTCAAAATGCAAAGATACTTTGATAGTGGGACGAATAGATCTTTTTTTACAGCTGACTTAATTACCTTTCCGATGGCTGTGTACTATGTATTGTATTGAGTGAAATCATGATTTGATTTCCTTTT
>CM031615.1:74234211-74266711 GCA_018398815.1 Conus ventricosus
AAAATTCCATCTGTTCGCTCAATTGTGCAAGTTTATGTTCTGATTTGGTTTAAATTATACAATTCCTTTGATTAATTTTATCATTATTTTGTCGTATCATGATGGCTAATATCTCTACACATAAAACGAATAAATAAGGGGAAACCGGGTCACCTTGTCTGCATCCTCTTTTAATTTCAAACCAAGGTGATGCTCGCCCATTTACTATTACAGTAGCCTTACTATTTTTATAAAAAAGTTTCAATCCAGTTGCACATTGAATCACCAAAACCAAAGGCGTTTACTACTTTTAACATAAAAGTCCAATTTACAGTATCAAAGGCTTTTTCGAAATCTACACATAATAGTAATCCTTGTAAATTGTTTTTGTTTAAGTAAAACATATATCAACCTAATATTGTCTCCTATGAATCTTCAAGGGATAAAACCTGTCTGATCTTCATTAACTAGACTTGGGAGAACTGATTTAATTCTGGAAGCTATGCATGATGACCCTATCTTGTAAACTACATTCAAAAGTGTGATTGGTCGCCAGTTTTTAATAAGTTCTTTTGGTTTGCCAGGCTTAGGGATACAAACTATAATACCTTCTTTTTGAGTAACTGACAATTCTTTCCTTTCTAATCCTTCGTTTAAAGATCTAACTATGAATATCCCAATTTGACTCCAAAAGAATGTAAAGAATTCACAGGTGAAACCGTCAGTCCCAGGACTTTTATTATTTTTCATATGCTTGAGCGCTGTTGTTGCCCCCGTTAAGGTTATATTTCCTTCTAAAGCCGTTGAGCTCTCCTCTGAGAGGGTTGGAAGATCTTGAACTATTTCATGTATGTCACATTCCTGTACGCTTTTCTTTTTATATAAACATTTATAGAAGTTATTGACTTCACAAATAATGTCTTTGTTGTCTGTTAGAGTCTTTCCATAATTATCTTGTAACTTATTCATTTGCTTACTAACATAATTTCTTTTTTTCCAGCCCACAGAAGTAATCTGTTATCTTCTCCCCTTGAGAGATCCATCTTGCTCTTGATCTTAACAGAACACAAACACACATACACATACACACTAAAACACACACACACACACACACACACACACACACACACACCACACACACACACACACACACACACACACGCGCGGCGCGCGCGCGCGCGCGCACGCACGCATGCACGCACGTACACACGCACGTACACACACACACACACACACACACACACACACACACACACACACACACACACACGCACACACATGCAAGCTACACGTCTTCCTCCTCCTCCTCCTCTTCTTCTTTCTCCTTCTTCTATATCTTGAGACGAGGATGCTTTATGGCAGTTACAAACACGCAAACTCAGATTGTGTCTGCATCCCACTAGTAGTCTCTGTCAAAGATGCAAGGACCAGCTGTCCCCGTCGGCCTGCTTGTGTTTCATCTGACTCTGTTTAATCCCCCACCCGCCTACTGTTTCGTCATAACTGTGGTATGTACACCCACAGAAACACGCTCCCCCATCCGCCATCACACATACTCTCTCTCTCCTCTCTCTCCTCTCTCTCTCTCTCTCTTCTCTCTCTCTCTCTCTCTCTCTCTCTCTCTCTCCTCTCTCTCTCTCTCTCCTCTCTCCAATTAACTTTAAAGCCAATCTCTTTAAGGGCAATCCCAAATCTTTGGACTTCAGTTTACTAACCATTGCAGTAGACGAATCATACGGCTTCCAAGTCAGACTTGTAAACCCACTAACTAGATATTTAAATCCGCCAATAAAGAGTGATAGAGTTCCATCAGCATGGCCATCCCGCCCTATGACGTTTTACCAGAATCAGTTAAATTTTGCTGTTTACTGCGCAACTACTGGCTGTGGTGTTTCATATGCAAACCATTTAAACCATCCTAATCTTTATTAAGGTCAGTATATCACTTTCATGTTTATTACCAGTACAGACGAATACTAACTGAACTACAAGTAGTCCTCCCAAGCGACAGCGCGTTTAATCCATTCAACAGCCCAATGGACAATAATGCATATGAAAGAATCTGCAACGAATTTAACATTAATCCTTCAACTGATTTTAGACAAAAGTTAGACCGCAATCATGGGTTAGGCACATTGTATTTGTGGGGCGCAAAAAGAGAATATAATTATGACTACTGGCCTGGCCACACCTCTTTTCAACCAGACAAACAAGTTCGATTAGGGTCAATTGAACAAAAACATCCTAATGCTTGGGCAACATTTATCTTAGATGAAAGTGAAGGCTTAACAATGCCAGGAGTGCAAAGACTTAATGACTCCATAAGGACATACGTTTGGTGTTTATTAGGAGCACAAGCACAGACCAAGTCTAGCATAGTAGATCAATCTACAGGCTTTGATGCCAGAAAACAATTTCTAGCCAATTTAGAAGATACTATTAACTCTGCTGTTGATTTGCCCGCCAGCATACAAAGGTATCAAGACGTTCTTGCACATGCTAGGTCAAAGGTTGACTTTGTTGTAGGCCATGGATTATACATGCTACCCTCTGACCTTAGACTACAGATTGGCATGATACAGAATTATAACAATGAAATCCTCATAGCTGGAGACGACCAAAACTTAGGACACAATCAAAGCTTAAACACACGACCCGCTCCATCCATTTTTAAAAAAAAGTACCTAGGGGTGCAGCACGAGCCCAGCCACTGTCTTCACCCGTGGGGGTGTAGAGAGGCTGACCGACTGGTCGGTAAACATCGTGTGTGTACTGACAACGGGGTGTTGGGTGCAGCACGGGCCCAGCCACTGTCTTCACCCGTGGGGTGTAGAGAGGTTGACCGAATGGTCGGTAAACATCGTGTGTGTACTGTCAACGGGATGTGGGGTGCAGCACGAACCCAGCCACTGTCTTCACCCGTGGGGGTGTAGAGAGGCTGACCAAATGGTCGGTAAACATCGTGTGTGTACTGCAACATGGTGTGGGGTGCAGCACGAGCCCAGCCACTGTCTACACCTGTGGGGGTGTAAAGAGGCTGACCGAATGGTCGGTAAACATCGTGTATGCACTGCCAAGGGTGTGGGGTGCAGCACGAACCCAGCCACTGTCTTCATCCGTGGGGGTGTAGAGAGGCTGACCGAATGGTCGGTAAACATCGTGTGTTTACTGCCAATGGAGTGTGGGGTGCAGCATGAGCCCAGCCACTGTCTTCGCCCGTGGGGGTGTAAGAGGCTGACCGAATAGTTTGGTAAACATCGTGTGTGCACTGCTAACGGGGTGTGGGTGAAGCACGAGCCCAGCCACTGTCTTCACCCTGGGGGTGTAGAGAGGCTAACCGAATGGTCGGTAAACATCGTGTGTCTACTGCCAACGGGATGTGGGGTGCAGCACGAACCCAGCCACTGTCTTCACTCGTGGGGGTAGAGAGCTGACCAAATGGGCGGTAAACATCGTGTGTGTACTGCCAATGGGGTGTGGTGTGCAGCACGAGGCCAGCAGGTGTCTTCATCCGTGGGTGTAGAGAGGCTGACCGAATGGTCGGTAAACATTGTGTGTTTACTGCCAACGGAGGGTGGGTGCAGCACGAGCCCAACAACTGTCTTCACCCGTGGGGGTGTAGAGAGGCTGACTGAATGGTCGGTAAACATCGTGTGTGTACTGCCAATGGGTGTGGGTACAGCACGAGCCCAGCCACTGTCTTCACCCGTGGGGGTGTAGAGAGGCTCACCGAGTTGTCGGTAAAACATCGTGTGTGTACTGCAATTGGTTGTGGGGTGCAGCACGAGCCCAACCACTGTCTTCACCCGTGGGGGTGTAGAGCGGCTGACCTAATGGTTTGTAAACATCGTGTGTGTACTGCCAAAAGGGTGTGGGGTGCAGCACGAGCCAGCTACTGTGTTCACCCGTGGGGTGTAGAGAGGCTGACCGAATGGTCGGTAAACATCGTGTGTGTACTGCCAACGGGGTGTGGGGTGCAGCACGAGCCCAGCCACTGTCTTCACCTGGGGTGTAGAGAGGCTTACCGAATGGTTGTAAACATCGTGTGTGCACTGCCAATGGGGTGTGGGGTGCAGCACGAGTCCAGCCACTGTCTTCACCCGTGGGGGTGTAGAGAGGCTGACCGAATGGTCGGTAAACATCGTGTGTGCACTGCCAATGGGTGTGGGTGCAGCACGAGCCCAGCCACTGTCTTCACCCGTGGGATGAAGTAGGCTGACCGAATGGTCGGTAAATATCTTGTTTGCACTGCCAATGGGGTGGGGTGGCAGCACGAGCCCAGCCACTGTCTTCACCAGTGGGGGTGTAGAGAGGCTGACCGAATGGTCGGTAAACATCGTGTGTGTACTGCCAATAAGGTGTGGGGTGCAGCACAAGCCCAGCCACTGTCTTCACCCGTGGGGTGTAGAGAGGCTGACCGAATGGTTTGTAAACATCGTGTGTGTACTGGCAAACGGAGTGTGGGGTGCAGCACGAGCCCAGCCACTGTCTTCACCCGTGGGGTGTAGAGAGCCTGACCGAATAGTTGGTTAAACATCGTGTGTGCACTGCCAACGGGGTGTGGGGTGCAGCACGAGCCAAGCCACTGTCTTCCCTCGTGGGGTGTAGAGAGGCGACCGAATGTCGGTAAACATCGTGTGTGCACTGCCAAAGGGGTGTGGGGTGCAGCACGAGCCCAGCCACTGTCTTCACCCGTGGGGGTGTAGAGAGGCTGACCGAATGGTCGGTGAACATCGTGTGTGTACTGCCAACGGGATGTGGGGTGCAGCACGAACCCAGGAACTGTCTTCACCCGTGGGGGTGTAGAGAGGCTGACCGAATGGTCGGTAAACATCGTGTGTGTACTGCCAACGGGGTGTGGGTGCAGCAGGAGCCCAGCCACTGTCTTCACCCGTGTGGGTGTAAAGAGGCTGACCGAATGGTCGGTAAACAGCGTGTAATAAACTGCCAATGGGGTGTGGGTGCAGCACGAGCCCAGCCACTGCTTCATCCGTGGGGGTGTAGAGAGGCTGAACGAATGGTCGGTAAACATCGTGTGTTTACTGCCAACGGAGTGTGGGGTGCAGCACGAGCCCAGCCACTGTCTTCACCCGTGGGGTGTAGAGAGGCTGACTGAATGGTCGGTAAACATCGTGTGTGTACTGCCAAAGGGGTGTGGGGTGCAGCACGAGCCCAGCCACTGTCTTCACCCGTGGGGGTGTAGAGAGGCTGACCGAGTGGTCGGTAAACATCGTGTGTGTACTGCCAATTGGTTGTGGGTGCAGCACGAGCCCAACCCACTGCCTTCGCACCGTGGGGGTGTAGAGAGGCTGACCGAATGGTTTGTAAACATCGTGTGTGTTCTGCCAACAGGGTGTGGCGTGCAGCACGAGCCCAGCTACAGTCTTCACCCGTGGGGTGCAGAGAGGCTGACCGAATGGTCGGTAAACATCGTGTGTCTACTGCCAACGGGGTGTGGGGTGCAGCACGAGCCCAGCCACTGTCTTCACCCGTGGAGTGTAGAGAGGCTTACCGAATGGTTGGTAAACATCGTGTGTGCACTGCCAATGGGTGTGGGGTGCAGCACGAGGCCAGCCACTGTCTTCACCCGTGGGGGTGTAGAGAGGCTGACCGAATGGTCGGTAAACATCGTGTACGCACTGCCAATGGGGTGTGGGGTGCAGCACGAGCCCAGCCACTGTCTTCACCCGTGGGGTGTAGAGAGGCTGACCAAATGTCGGTAAACATCGTGTGTGCACTGCCAATGGGGTGTGGGGTGCAGCACGAGAACAGCCACTGTCTTCACCCGTGGGGGTTAGAGAGGCTCACCGAATGGTCGGTAAACATCGTGTTTGCACTGCCAATGGATGTGGGGTGCAACACGAGCCCAGGCCACTGTCTTCACCTCGTGGGGTGTAGAGGCTGACCGAATGGTCGTAAACATCGTGTGTGTACTGCCAATGTGGTGTGGGGAGCAGCACGAGCCCAGCCACTGTCTTCACCCGTGGGGTGTAGAGAGGCTGACCGAATCGTTTGTAAACATCGTGTGTGCACTGCCAACGGGGTGTGGGGTGCAGCACGAGCCCAGCCACTGTCTTCACCCGTGGGGGTGAGAGGCTGACCGAATGATCGTAAACATCGTGTGTGCACTGCCAAAGGAGTGTGGGGTGAAGCACGAGCCCCAGCCACTGTCTTCACCCGTGGGGTGTAGAGAGGCTGACCGAATGGTCGGTAAACATCATGTGTGTACTGCCAACGGGGTGTGGGGTGCAACACGAGCGCAGCAACTGTCTTCACCCGTGGGGGTGTAGAGAGGCTGACCGAATGGTCGGTAAACATCGTGTGTGTACTGCCAACGGGGTGTGGGGTGTAGCACGAGCCCAGCCACTGTCTTTACCTGTGGGGGTGTAGAGAGGCTGACCGAATGGTCGGTAAACATCGTGTGTTTACTGCCAACGGAGTGTGGGGTGCAGCACGAGCCTAGCCACTGTCTTCACCCGTGGGGGTGTAGAGAGGCTGACGGAGTGGTTGGTAAACATCGTGTGTGTACTGCCAATTGGTTGTGGGGTGCAGCACGAGCCCAACCACTGTCTCACCCGTGGGGTGTAGAGAGGCTGACCGAATGGTTTGTAAACATCGTGTGTGTACTGCCAACGGGGTGTGGGTGCAGCACGAGCCCAGCTACAGTCTTCACCCGTGGGGTGGTAGAGAGGCTGACCGAATGGTCGTAAACATCGTGTGTGTACTGCCAACGGGGTGTGGGGTGGCAGCACGAGCCCAGCCACTGTCTTCACCCGTGGGGGTGTAGAGAGGCTGACCGAATGATTGGTAAACTCGTGTGTGCACTGCAAAAGGAGTGTGGGGTGAAGCACGAGCCCAGCCACTGTCTTCACCCGTGGGGGTGTAGAGAGGCTGACCGAATGGTCGATAAACATCGTGTGTGTACTGCCAACGGGGTGTGGGATGCAGCACGAGCCCAGCCACTCTCTTTACCCGTGGGGGTGTAGAGAGGCTGACGGAATGGTCGGTAAACATCGTGTGTTTACTGCCAACGGCGTGTGGGGTGCAGCACGACCCCAGCCACTGTCTTCACCCATGGGGGGTGTAAAGAGGCTGACCGAATGGTCGTAAACATCGTGTGTGCACTGCCAATGGGTGTGGGGTGCAGCACGAGCCCAGCCACTGTCTTCACCCGTGGGGGTGAAGAGAGCTGACCGAATGGTCGGTAAACATCGTGTTTGCACCTGCCAATGGGGTGTGGGGTACAGCACGAGCCCAGCCACTGTCTTCACCCGTGGGGGTGTAGAGAGGCTGACCGAATGGTCGTAACATCGTTTGTGTACTGCCAATAAGGTGTGGGTGCAGCACAAGCCCAGCCACTGTCTTCACCCGTGGGGGTGTAGAGAGGCTGACAGAATGGTTTGTAAACATCGTGTGTGTACTGCCAATGGAGTGTGGGGTGCAGCACGAGCCCAGCCACTGTCTTTACCCGTGGGGTGTAGAGAGCCTGACCAAATAGTTGGTAAACATCGTGTGTGCACTGCCAACGGGGTGTGGGGTGCAGCACGAGCCAAGCCACTGTCTGCTCCGTGGGGGTAGAGAGGCTGACCGAATATTCGGTAGACATCGTGTGTGCACTGCCAAAGGGGTGTGGGGTGCAGCCGAGCCCAGCCACTGTCTTCACCCGTGGGGGTGTAGAGAGGCTGACCGAATGGTCGGTGAAAAATCGTGTGTGACTGCCAACGGGATGTGGGTGCAGCACGAACCCAGCCACTGTCTTCCCCGCATGGGGGGGTAGAGAGGCTGACCGATGGTTAAACATCGTGTGCTGCCAAGGTTGGGCACACGAGCCACACCTTCCCCGGGGTGGAGAGGCTGAAGGTAAAATTTCCCCAAGGGTGTGGGCAGCACGAGAACCAGTCCACCCGTGGGGGAAGGGTTACCGAATGTGGTAAATCGTTTGCCTCATGGGTGGGGTGCACACGAGGCGCCCTGTCTTACCTGGGTGAGAGAGGCTGACCGAAGGTCGTAAACATCGTGGACTCCAAAGGGGGGGGCCGCACCCCGGGGTTGGGGGACCCAATCGGGGTGCCCTTTGGGTCACCGAACACCTCCCCGTGGGGTAGAGGGAAAAGTGGTGTAACCTTTTTGTGCAAGGGTGGGTGCCCGGGGAACTACCGGGGTTAAAGGTGACCATTGGTTGGTGACAGCCAACTGTTCAGGGAGGCAAACCGGGGGGAAAGGTGGTTTAAATGTGGTTTTACGCCACAGTTGGGGAGCCCCGCCCTTTCCCGTGGGGTAAGGGTGGGGTAAACACTGGCACGCCAAGGGGGGGGTGAGAGAGCCACCGTTTGGATGTGGGCTCAAGGTTGGTAACCGGTGCCCGCTTGGGGGGTGAGAGAGGCACCATGTCTTCCCGGGGTGAGAAGGTGAGTGGCGAACACTAAGCCCGGGTGGGGTGACAACGCCGAAATGGTTCACCCGGGGGTGGGTGCGAAGGAACACTGTCTCCAGGGGGGTGAAGAGCCCAGCTCACCCTGGGGAAAGGGCCCCGGGTCGAAACTCGTTTTCCCCGGGGTGTGGGGGCACGAGGAGAACTTAGTGGGGAAAGGGGGCGAACGGAAAGTTTACCCGGGGGGTGCAGAAGGACACTGTCTCCCGGGGGGGAGGAAACCAAGTTTCCCCTTTTTGCAACGATGTGGTACACGGCCCCCGCCAGTGGGGGAGAGAGCAAATGCTAAACCGGGGGGTTTCCAATGGGGTGACACGGTGCACCACCGGGGGAAAAGACAGGATGTTAAACCCTGGTGTAAGCCAATGGTGGGGGGACCCAACCCTTTGGGGGTAAGCACGAACCCGAAAGTGGTTTTAACGGGGGGTCGGACAATACGCACCCGGGGGGAAAAGCACCAAGGGTTACTGTGTGTGAGCAAGATGGGGTAACACGGGCCCCGTTAGGGGGGAATGCTACGAATGGGGAAACATCGGTGACTCATGGGGTGTGGGTGCAGCAGACAGCCACTCTCACCGGGGGGGTGAGAAGGTCTAAAAATGTTAAATGTTGGGGTTGGGTGGCCCCAGCCCACAAGTCTTCACCCGTGGGTGAAAGGGACCCTTGAAACATGTGTTTTGCCAAGGGGTGGTCGCAGAGCCCACCACGTCTTCCCAGGGGGGGGCCAGCTTTTTTTAAAGGGTGGTGGGCCCCGCACTCCACCGGGTTAGGGGGAAGGGAATGGTTTAACATGGGTTTTTCAACGGGGGTTCCGGGAGGCCCCTTACCTGGGGAAAGGTGACCAATGTTGGAACAGGGCCCCAACGGGTGGGGGAAACGCCATGTCCCCCGTGGGGGTGACTGCCAATTGTGGGAAACACTGTTCACCAAGGGGTGTGGGTCACAGGGCCCCCTTTTCCCCGGGGGGGAAGGCACCAAGGTTTCCCTGGTGTATGCACGGAAGGGGGTAACACCGGTGTTACCCGGGGGGGAAGGGCCGAGGAACCGTGGTGAAGGGGGTGGAAAACCGCCAGCCAGTGGGGGGAAAACACCAAGTCAACCGTGGGGAAGGGGTGTGGTGACAGGGCACGTCTCAGGTGGGTGAAGCGACATGTCTAACCTGGTTTAGCCACGGAAGGTACACAGACACTGCCACCGTGGGGGAGGCGAATGTTTAAAGGGGGGGAAGGTGGGGCAGCCCCCCCTTTCTCACCCTGGGGGTGAAGGGGCACCGGGGGGTAAATGGGGGAACCAATTGTGGTAACGCCGCACGTTGTGGGGGGAGAGGCTACCTGGTTTAAACCCTGTGGAACAGGGTTGGTGAACGCCCGTTTACCAGGGTGCAGGCTGACCGGGGGAAAGGGGCCCCCGGTGTGGGACACGGCCCCTTTTTGTAGAAAGGGGTTACCGGGTTGGTAACAGTTGTACTGATGGGGGGGTGGCAGGCCGGCCCCCCCGGGGGTAAAGGGGGACCGGGCCCGGGAAACTGTGACTGCCAAGGGGTGTGGGTCAGCACAGCCCGCCACTGCTTCCGTGGGGGAGGAGCTACCGAATGTGAAATCGTGTGGTGCAGCAAGGGTGTGGGTGAAAACCGCCCCCCTGGGGGTGAGAGAACGAAGTCGTAAACATTGTTTGGGGGGGGCCCCACTTTACCTTTGGGGGGGAGGTAAAGGCGTTTAGGGTGGGGGGGGCACCAGCCCCCCTTGGGGAGGGGCCCAAGGGTTTAAACGTGTTGCCTGGGGGTGGGGCACACAGCCAGCCGTTACCCGGGGGGGAATGGGAAAAAAAGGGGGCACCAAAGGTGGGTAACCGGGGAGCAGCTACCGGGGTAAGGGTCACCGTGGGGAATCAGGCAGCCCGTGTCCACCGGGGAGAGCTTACGAAGTGTAAGGTGCACGCAATGGGGTTGGGGTTACAGCACGGCCCAGCCACTGTCTTCACCCGTGGGGGTGTAGAGAGCTGACCGAATGGTCGTAAAAATCGTTTGTGTACTGCCAATAAGGTGTGGGTGCAGCACAAGCCCAGCCACTGTCTTCACCCGTGGGGGTGTAGAGAGGCTGACGAATGGTTTGTAAACATCGTGTGTGTACTGCCAATGGAGTGTGGGGTGCAGCACGAGCCCAGCCACTGTCTTTACCCGTGGGGGTGTAGAGAGCCTGACCAAATAGTTGGTAAACATCGTGTGTGCACTGCCAACGGGGTGTGGGGTGCAGCACGAGCCAAGCCACTGTCTCTCTCGTGGGGGGTAGAGAGGCTGACCGATAATCGGTAGACATCGTGTGTGCACTGCCAAAGGGGTGTGGGGTGCAGCACGAGCCCAGCCACTGTCTTCACCCGTGGGGGTGTAGAGAGGCTGACCGAATGGGCGGTGAACATCGTGTGTGACTGCCAACGGGATGTGGGGTGCAGCACGAACCCAGCCACTGTCTTCACGCATGGGGGTGTAGAGAGGCTGACCGAATGGTCGGTAAACATCGTGTATGCACTGCCAAATGGGGTGTGGGGTGCAGCACGAGCCAGCCACTGTCTTCACGTGGGGGTGTAGAGAGGCTCACCGAATGGTCGGTAAACATCGTGGTTTACTACCAATGGGGTGTGGGGTGCACACGAGCCCAGCTACGTCTTCATCCGTGGGTGTGTAGAGAGGCTGACCGAATGGTCGGTAAACATCGTGTGTGTACTGCCAACGGGTGTGGGGGGCAGCCCGAGCCCAGCCACGTCTGTCACCCGGGGGGTAGAGAGGCCTGACCGAATGGTCGGTAAACATCGTGTGTGTACTGCCAACGGGTGTGGGGTGCAGCACGAGCCCAGCCACTGTCTTCACCCGTGGGGGGTAAGAGGCCTGACCGAATGGTCGGTAAACATCGTGTATACACTGCCAATGGGGGTGGGGTCCAGCACGAGCTGCCCTGTCTTCATCCGTGGGGTGTAGAGAGGCTCAACGAATGGTCGGTAAACATCGTGTGTTACTGCCAACACGGAGTGTGGGGTGCAGCACGAGCCCAGTCACTGTCTTCACCCGTGGTGGTGTAAGAGTGCTACTGAATGGTCGGGTAAACATCGTGTGTGTCACTGCCAATGGGTGTGGGGTGCAGCACGAGCCAGCCACTGTCTTCACTCCTGGGGTGTAAGAGGCTACCGAGTGGTCGGTAAACTCGTGTTGATGCCATTGGTTGTGGGGTGCAGCACGAGCCAACCACTGTCTTAAACCCTGGGGGTGTAGAGAGGCTGACCGAATGGGTTGTAGACATCGTGCGTGTTCTGCACAACAGGGTGTGGCGTGCACACGAGCCCAGCTACAGTCTTCACCCGTGGGGTGCAGAGAGGCTGAACGAATGGTCGGTAAACTCGTGTGTCTACTGCCAACGGGGTGTGGGGTGCACACGAAAACCAACCAAATGTCCTTCACCCGTGGGAGGGGTAGAGAGGCCACCGAATGTTGGTAACATCGTGGGTGCACTGCCAATGGGGTGGGGTGCAGCACGGGGCCAGCCACTGTCTTCACCCGTGAGGGGTGAGAGGCTGACCGAATGGTTTGGTAAACATCGTGTATGCACTGCCAATGGGGTGTGGGTGCAGCACGAGCCCAGCCACTGTCTCACCCGTGGGGGTGTAGAGAGCTGACCGATGGTCGTAAACATGTGGTGGTGCACTGCCAATGGGGTTGGCGTGCAGCAACGAGACAGCCACTGTCTACCCGTGGGGGTGTAGAGAGAGCTCAACGAATGGTCGGTAAACATCGTTTGTGTACTGCCAATGGGGTGTGGGGTGCAGCACGAGCGCAGCACTGTCTTCACCCGTGGGGTGTAAGAGGCTGACCGAATGGTCGGTAAACATCGTGTGTGTACTGCCAATGGTTGTGGGGTGGCAACGAGCCCAACCACTGTCTTTACCCGTGGGGTGTAGAGGGCTGACCGAATGGTCTGTAAACATCGTGTGTTTCTGCCAACGGGTGTGGGGTGCAGCACGAGCCCAGCCACAGTCTTCACCCGTGGGGGTGTAGAGAGGCTGACTGAATGGTCGGTAAACATCGTGTGTGCACTGCCAAAGGGGTGTGGGGTGCAGCACGAGCCCAGCCACTGTCTTCACCCGTGGGAGTGTAGAGAGGCTTACCGAGATTGGTGGTAAACATCGTGTGTGCACTGCCAATGGGGTGTGGGGTGCAGCCCCGAGCCACCACTGTCTTCACCCGGAGGTGTAGAAGGTGGGCCGAATGGTCCCGTAAACATCGTGTGCACTGCCAAATGGGTGTGGGTGCAGCACGAGCCCAGCCACTGTCTCACCCGAGGGGTGTAGAGAGGCTGACCGAATGGTCGGTAAACTCGTGTGTGCACTGCCAATGGGGTGTGGGGTGCTAGCACGAGAACAGCCACTGTCTTCACCCGTGGGGTGTAGGAGGGCTCACCGAATGGTCCCGGGAAACATCGTTTTTGCACTGCCAATGGGGTGTGGGTGCAGCACGAGCGCAGCAACTGGTCTTCACCCGTGGGGGTGTAGAGAGGTGACCGAATGGTCGGTAACATCGTGTGTGTACTGGCCACCGGGGGTGGGGTGCAGAACGAGCCAGCCACTGGTCTGTACCCGTGGGGTGTAGAGAGGCTGACCAATGTCGTAACATCGTGTGTTTACTGCCAACGGAGTGTGGGTTCAGCACGAGCCCGCCACTGTCTCACCCGTGGGGGTGTAGAGAGGCTGACCGAATGGGCGTAAACATCGTGTGTGTACTGCCAATGGTGTGGGTGCAAACACGAGCTAGCCACTGTCTTCACCCTGGGGGTGTAGAGAGTCTGACGAGTGGTGTAAACATCGTGGGTGTACTGCCATGTGGTGTGGGGTGCAGCACGAACCCAACCACTGTCCTTCACCCTGGGGGTGTAGAGAGGCTGACCGAATGGTTCGTAAACATCGTGTGTGTACTGCCAACGGGGTGTGGGGTGCAGGCACGAGCCCAGCTACAGTCTTCACCCGCGGGGGTGTAGAAGGCTGACCGAATGATCGGTTAACATCGGTGTGTGCACTGCCAAAGGAGTGTGGGGTGAAGCACGAGCCCGCCACTGTCTTCACCCGTGGGGGTTGTAGAGATGCTTACCGAATGGTTGGTAACATCGTGTGTGCACTGCCAATGGGTTGGGGTGCAGCACGAGTCCCCGCCCCTGTCTTCACCCTGGGGGTGTAGAGAGGCTGACGAATGGGCCGGTAAACATCGTGTGTGCACTCCAATGGGGTGTGGGTGCGCACGAGCCCACTAAAGTCTTCACCCTGGCGGTGAAAAGAGGCTGACCGAATGGTCGGTAACTCGTGTTTGCACTGCCAATGGGTGTGGGGTGCGCACGAGCCCAGCCACTGTCTTCAACCAGTGGGGGTGTAGAGAGGCTACCGAATGGTCGGTAAACATCGTGTGTGTACTGCCAAAGGGGTGGGGGCAGCACAAGCCCAGCCACTGTCTTCACCCGGGGGTGTAGAGAGGCTGACCGAATGGTTTGTAAACATCGTGTGTGTACTGCCAACGGGGTGTGGGGTTTCAGCACGACCCAGCCACTGTCTTCACCCGTGGGTGTAGAAGCCTGACCGAATAGTTGGTAAACATCGTGTGTGCCCTGCCAACGGGGGGTGGGGTTGCAGCACAGCCAAGCCACTGTCTTCCCTCGTGGGGTGTAGAGAGGCTTTACCGAATTGTCGGTAAACATCGGTGTGTGCACTCCAGAGGGTGTGGGGTGCAGCACGAGCCCAGCCACTGTCTTCACCCGTGGGGTGTGGAGAGGCTGACCGAAATGGTCGGTGAACATCGTGTGTGTACTGCCAACGGGATGTGGGGTGTAGCACGAACCCAGGAACTGTCTCAACCCGTGGGGTGTAGAGAGGTGACGAATGGTTTGGTAAACATCGTGTGTGTACTGCCAACGGAGTGTGGGGTGCAGCACGAACCCCGCCACTGTCTTCACCCGTGGGGTGTAGAGAGGCTGACCGAATGTCGGTAAACATCGTGTGTGTACTGCCAACGGGGGGTGGGGGGCAGCACGAGCCCAGCCACTGTCTTCACCGTGGGGTGTAAGGGGGCTGAACGAATGGTCGGTAAACATCGTGTGTTTACTGCCAACGGAGTGTGGTGCAGCACGAGCCCAGCCACTGTCTTCACCCGTGGGGGTGTAGAGAGCTGACTGAATGGTCGGTAAACATCGTGTGGGTACTGCCAATGGGGTGTGGGGTGCACACGAGCCCAGCCACTGCCCTTTACCCGTGGGGTGTAGAGAGGCTGACCGAGTGGTCGGTAAACATCGTGTGTGTACTGCCAATTTGTTGTGGGTGCAGCACGAGCCCAGCCACTGTCTTCACCCTGGGGGTGTAGAGAGGCTGACCGAATGGTTTGTAAACATCGTGTGTGTTCTGCCAACAGGGGTGGCGTGCAGCACGAGCCCAGCTACAGTCTTCACCCATGGGGGGGCAGAGAGGCTGACCCAATGGTCGGTAAACATTTGTGTGTCTACTGCCAACGGGTGTGGGGTGCAGCACGAGCCCAGCCACTGTCTTCACCCGTGGGAGTGTAGAGAGGCTTACCGAATGGTTGGTAAACATCGTGTGTGCACTGCCAATGGGTGTGGGTTTCAGCACGAGGCCAGCCACTGTCTTCACCCGTGGGGGTGTAGAGAGGCTGACCGAATGGTCGGTAAACTCGTGTATGCACTGCCAAAGGGGTGTGGGGTGCAGCACGAGCCCAGCCACTGGCTTCACCCGTGGGGGTGTAGAAGGCTGACCGAATGGTCGGTAAACATCGTGTGTGCACTGCCAAGGGGTGTGGGGTGCAGCACGAGAACACCACTTTCTTCACCCTGGGGGTGTAAGGGGGCTCACCGAATGGTCGGTAAACATCGTGTTTGACGCCAATGGGGTTTTGGGGTGCAACACGAGCCCAGCCACCTTCTCACCCGTGGGGGTGTAAGAGGCTGACCGAATGGTCGGTAAACATCGTGTGTGACTGCCAATGGGGGGGGGGGCAGCACGAGCCCCGCCCCTGTCTTCACCCGTGGGGGTGTAGAGAGGCTGACCGAATGGTTGTAAACATCGGGGTGCACTGCCAAAGGGTGTGGGGTGCAGCACGAGCCCAGCCACTGTCTTCACCGTGGGGTGTAGAGGGGCTGACCGAATGTCGGTTTAAACATCGGTGTGCACTGCCAAGGAGTGTGGGGTGAAGCACGAGCCCAGCCACTGTCTTCACCCTGGGGTGTAGAGAGGCTACCGAATGGTCGGTAAACATCATGTGTGTACGCCAACGGGGGGTGGGTGCAGCACAGGGGCAGCAACTGTCTTCACCCGTGGGGTGTAGAGAGGCTGACCGAATGGTCGGTAAACATCGTGTGTGTACTGCCAAGGGTTGGGGTGCAGCACGAGCCCAGCCACTGTCTTTTCCCCTGGGGGTGTAGAGAGGCGACCGAAAAGGTCGGTAAACATCGTGTGTTTACTGCCAACGGAGGTGTGGGTGCGCACGAGCCCGCCACTGTCTTCACCCGTGGGGGTGTAGAGAGGCTGACTGAATGGTCGGGAAACATCGTGTGTGTACTGCCAATGGGTGTGGGGTGCAGCACGAGCCTAGCCACTGTCTTCACCCGTGGGGGTGTAGAGAGGCTGACGGAAGTGGTTGGTAACATCGTGTGTGTACTGCCAATTGGTTGTGGGGTGCAGCACGAGCCCAACCACTGTCTTCAAACCCCTGGGGGTTTTAGAGAGGGGACCGAATGGTTTGTAAACATCGTGTGTGTACTGCCAACGGGTTTTGGGGGGGCAGCACGAGCCCAGCACAGTCTTCACCCCTGGGGGTGTAAGAGGCTGACCGAATGGTCGGTAAACATCGTGTGTGTACTGCCACGGGGTGTGGGTGGCAGCACGAGCCCAGCCACTGTCTTCACCCGGGGGTGTAGAGAGGCTAAACCGAATGTTGGTAAACATCGTGTGTGCACTGCAAAGGAGTGTGGGGTGAAACACGACCCAGCCACTGTCTTCACCCGTGGGGGTGTAGAGAGGCTGACCGAATGGTCGTGAACATCGTGTGGTACTGTCAACGGGGTGGGATGCATCACGAGCCCAAGCCACTGTCTTTACCAGTGGGGTTGTAGCAGGCTGACCGAAATGTCGGGAAACATCGTGTGTTTACTGCCAACGGAGTGTGGGTGCAGCACGACCCCAGCCACTGTCTTCACCCGTTGGGGGTGTAGAGAGGCTGACCGAGTTGTCGGTAAACATCGTGTGTTACTGCCAAAGGTTGTGGGGTGCAGCACGAGCCCAGCCACTTCTTCACCCGTGGGGGTGTAGAGAGGCTTACCGAATGGTTGGTAAACATCGTGTGTGCACTGCCCAATGGGGGTGGGGTGCAGCACGAGTCCAGCCGCTGTCTTCACCCGTGGGGTGTAGAGAGGCTGACCGAATGGTCGGTAAACATCGTGTTGACTGCCAATGGGGGGGTGGGGGCAGCACGAGCCAGCCACGTCTTCACCCGTGGGGGTGAAGAGAGGCTTACCGAATTGTCGGGAAAAATCGTGTTTGCACTGCCAATGGGTTTGGGGGCCCGCACGAGCCCGGCCAAATGCTTCACCCGTGGGGGTTAGAGAGGCTGACCGAATGGGTCGGTAAACATCGTTGTTACCCGCCAAAAAGGTGTGGGATGCAGCACAAACCCAGCCACTGTCTTCACCCCTGGGGGTGTAGAGAGGCTGACCGAATGGTTTGTAAACATCGTGTGTTTACTGCCAATGGAGTGGGGTGCAGCACGAGCCCAGCCACTGTCTTACCCGTGGGGGGGTAGAGAGCCGACCAAATAGTTGGTAAACACGTGTGTGCACTGCCAACGGGGTGTGGGGTGCAGCACGAGCGAAGCCACTGTCTTCTCTCGTGGGGTGTGAGAGAGGGGACCGAATAATCGGTAAAACATCGTGTATGCACTGCCAAAGGGGGGTGGGGTGCAGCACGAGCCCCGCCACTGTCTTCACCCGTGGGGGGGTAGAGAGGCTGACCGAATGGTCGTGAACATCGTGTGTGTTTCTGCCAACGGGATGTGGGGTGCAGCACGAACCCAGCCACTTTCTTCACGCGTGGGGGTGTAGAGAGGCTGACCGAAAGGTCGTAAACAATCGGGGGTGTGTACTGCCAACGGGTGTGGGGTGCAGCACGAGCCCAGCCACTGTCTTCACCCGTGGGGGTGGTAGAGAGGCTGAACGAATGGTCGGTAAACATCGTGTTTTACTGCAAACGGGTGTGGGGTGCAGCACGAGCCCAACAACTGTCTTCACCCGTGGGGGTGTAGAGAGGCTGACTGAATGTCGGTAAACATCGTGTGTGACTGCCAATGGGGTGTGGGGTGCAGCACGAGCCCAGCCACTGTCTTCACCCGTGGGGTGTAGAGAGGCTGACCGAGTGGTCGGTAAACATCGTGTGTGTACTGCCAATTGGTTGTGGGGTGCAGCACGAGCCAAACCACTGTCTTCCCAGTGGGGGTGTAAAAGGCTGACCGAATGGTTGTAAACATCGTGTGTTTCTGCCAAAAGGGGTGGCGTGCAGCACGAGCCAGCTACAGTCTTCACCCGTGGGGGTGTAAGAGGCTGACCGAATGGTCGGTAAACATCGTGTGTGTACTGCCAACAGGTGTGGGGTCAGCACGAGCCCAGCCACTGTCTTCACCGTGGGGGTGTGAGAGGCTTACCGAATGGTTGGGAAACATCGTGTGTGCACTGCCAATGGGGTGTGGGGTGCAGCACGAGGCCAGCCACTGTCTTCACCCGTGGGGGTGAAAGGGGCTGACGAATGGTCGGTAAACATCGTGTATGCACTGCCAATGGGGTGTGGGGTGCAGCCGAGAACACCACTGTCTTCACCCGTGGGGGTGTAAGAGGCTGACCGAATGTCGGGGACATCGTGTTTGCACTACCAATGGGGTTGGGGTGAGAGGCCACCAATGTTTAAACCCCGGGGGTGAAAAGGGTTGGTAAACACGTGGCCTTCCGGGGGTGGGGGAGGCACGAGCCGACTGTCTTACCCGTGGGTTAGAGGGGGGCAGACCGAATGGTCCACCAGGTTCACTGCCATGTGGTGTGGGGTGGCAAGGGGAGCACATCCCTTACCCTGGGGTGTGGGGCAGAACCCGAAGTCTACCGTGGGGGGAATGGGGTGGGGTAACAGGGCCCCTTCTGCAGGGGGGGTGAAGGGGGAAAACCATGGTCGTAACATGGGGTTTGAGGCCAAGGGTTTGGGGGGAAAAACGGGCAAATTCCTGGGGTGGGGTGAAAGGCCCACCATGGTCGTCCCCCGTGGGGGTTTTAAGGGTGGGGGTCGAAAACGCGTTTTCCCTTTCCGTGGGGTGTAGGGAGCACCGAATTGGGCGTAAAATCGGGGGGGGGCCTGCGGTGGGGGGAACCGGTTTGGGCCCCTATTCCCGTGGGGTGTAAAAGGCCCACCAATGTCTAAAAATGTGTGGGGCTGCCAATGGGTGTGGGTGCAGCCCAGAACACCGGGGTTTCAACCGGGGGTGTGGGCCACCAGGTGGAAAAGTGTGCCCGCCAATGGGGTTTGGGGTGAAGCACGAAAAAGCCTTTTCTTCAACCGTGGGGGTGAGAGAGGCCGACCGAATGTTTTAAAATGGGGGTTACTGCCAATTGGGGGTGGGGTAACGGCTCCAACTGGGTTTGTGGTGAGAGAGCAAACCAATGGTCTACGTGGTGATGAAAGGGTGGGTTCGAACCCCGCTTTTCTTACCTGTGGGGGTGTAGAGAGCACCAATGGGCTAAAAGGGGTGTTTACTGCCCAAAGGAGTGTTTTGTAAGCCAAGTTTTACCCCGGGGTAAAACTACTGGTGGGGTTAAACCCGGGGTGGGAACCCAATGGTGTGGGGCAATAGCTAACTTTTACCGGGGGGGTTAGGGCTGGGGGGGAAAAGGTTTTTGTTACTGCCAATGGTTGTGGGAAAGCACCGGGCCCCAAAACTTTTTCACCCGGGGGGGGTAGAAAGGGGAAAAATGGTTTGTAACATCGTGTGGGACGCCCAAAAAAGGGGGGGGAGCACGACCCCACGTCTTTACCCTGGTGTTGGGGGACCGAATGGCGGAACATCGGTGTTCTGGCAAGGAGGTGGGGGGCAGCACGACCCAGCCACGCTTCACCCGTGGGGGTGTAGAGGGTGCCGTTGTTAAAATCGTGTTGTAGCCCAAATTTTTGTGGGGTGGCACGAGCCCACCGTTAACCGGGGGGGTGAGGGGACCGAAGGTTTGAAACAGGTGTACTCCAAAGGTTTGGGTGGCAGACGAGCCAGACAGTCTTCCCCGTGGGGGGGGGGGGGGGGGGGGGGGGGGGGGGGGGGGGGGGGGGGGGGGGGGGGGGGGGGGGGGGGGGGGGGGGGGGGGGGGGGGGGGGGGGGGGGGGGGGGGGGGGGGGGGGGGGGGGGGGGGGGGGGGGGGGGGGGGGGGGGGGGGGGGGGGGGGGGGGGGGGGGGGGGCCCCCCCCCCCCCCCCCCCCCCCCCCCCCCCCCCCCCCCCCCCCCCCCCCCCCCCCCCCCCCCCCCCCCCCCCCCCCCCCCCCCCCCCCCCCCCCCCCCCCCCCCGGTGTGGGGCACGAGCCCAGCTACAGTCTTCACCCGGGGGGTAGATAGGCTGACCCCAATGGGCGGAAACATCGTGTGTGTACTGCCAACGGGGTGGGGTGCAGCACGAGCCCAGCCACTGTCTTCACCGTGGGGGTGGGGAAAAGGCTAACCGAATGATTGGTAAACATCGGGTTGCACTGCAAAGGACTGTGGGGTGAAGCACGAGCCCAGCCACTGTCTTCACCCGTGGGGGTGTAGAGAGGCTGACCGAATGGTCGTAAACATCGGTGTGACTGTCAACGGGTGTGGGATGCACACGAGCCCAGGGCCCCTGTCTTTACCGTGGGGGTTAGCGAGCTGACCGAAATGTCGGTAAACATCGTGTGTTTACTGCCAACGGAGTGTGGGGTCAGCACGACCCCAGCCACTGTCTTCACCCTGGGGTGTAGAGAGGCTGACCGAGTTGTCGGTAAACATCGTGTGTGTACTGCCAATTGGGTTGTGGGTGCAGCACGAGCCCGCCACTGTCTTCACCCTGGGGTGTAGGAGGCTTACCGAATGGTTGGTAAACATCGTGTGTGCACTGCCAATGGGGTGGGGTGCAAACACGAGTCCAGCCACTGTCTTCACCCGTGGGGGTAGAGAGGCTGAACGAATGGGTAACACGTGTGTGCACTGCCCCAAAGGGGTGGGGTGCAGCACGAGCCCAGCCACTGTCCTTTTACCCGTGGGGTGAAGAAGGGTGACCGAATTTGTCGGTAAACATGTGTTTTGCACTGCCAATGGGTGGGGTACAGCACGACCCAGCCACTGTCTTCACCCGTGGGGGTGTAGAGAGGGTGACCGAATGGGCGGTAAACATCGTTTGTGTACGCCAAAAAGGTTGGGGTGCAGCACAAGCCCAGCCACTGTCTTCACCCGTGGGGTGTAGAGAGGCGACCGAATGGTTTTAAACATCGTGTGTTACTGCCAATGGAGGTGGGGTGCAGCACGAAACCCAGCCACGTCTTTACCAGTGGGGGGGGTAGAGAGGCCTGACCCAAAAGTTGGTAAACTCGTGTGTCACTGGCCCAGGGTGGGGTGCAGCACGAGCCAAGCACTGTCTTATCTCGGGGGGTTGAAAGAGGCTGACCGAATAATCTGTAAACATCGTGTGTGCACTGCCAAAAGGGTGTGGGGTGCAGCACGAGCCCACCACTGTCTTCACCCGTGGGGGGGTAGAGAGGCTGACCGAATGGTCGGTGAACATCGTGTGTTACTGCCAACGGATGTGGGGTGCAGCACGACCCACCCTGTCTTCACGCGTGGTGTTGTAGAGAGGCTGACCGAATGTCGGGAAACATCGTGTGTGTACGCCAACGGGGTGGGGGTGCAGCACGAACCCAGCCACTGTCTTCACCGTGGGGTGTAGAGAGGCTGAACGAAAGGTCGGTAAACATCGAGTGTTTACCTGCAAACGGAGTGTGGGGGCAGCACGAACCCCAAAAACTGTTTTTTCACCGGGGGGGTGTAGAGAAAGGCTGACTGAATGGTTTGGTAAACATCGTGGGGTGTACTGCCAATGGGTGTGGGGTGCAGCACGAGCCCAGCCACTGTCTTCACCCGTGGGGTGTAAAAGAGGCTGACCGAGTGGTCGGTAAAAAATCGTGTGTGTACGCCAATGGTTGTGGGGTGCAGCACGAGCCCAACCACTGTCTTCACCATGGGGGGTAGAAGCTGACCGAATGGTTTTTAAACATCGTGTGTGTTTCAGCCCAACAGGGTGTGGGGTGCGCACAGCCCAACCAGTCATCACCCGTGGGGTGTAGAGAGGCTGCACGAATGGGCGGTAAACATCGTGTGTGTACTGCCAACGGGGTGTGGGGTGCAGCACGAGCCCACCACTGTCTTCCCCCGGGGTGTCGAGGGGGCTTACAGAAGTTGGTAAACACGTGTGTCACGCCAATGGGGTGTGGGGGGCAGCAAAGAGGCCAGCCCCTGTCTTCAACCCGTGGGGTGTAGGGAGGCTGACCGAATGGTCGGTAACATCGTGGCATGCCAATGGGTGTGGGTGCAGCACGAGAACGCCACTGTCCTCACCGTGGGGGTGTAGAGAGGCTCACCGAATGGTCGTTTAAAAATCGTGTTTGCACTACCAATGGGTTTTGGGGTGCAACAACGAGGCCAGCTACAGTCTTTACCCTGGGGGGTAAAGGCTGACCGGAATGGTCGGAAACACGGTATACCTGGCCAATGGGGTGTGGGGGTGCAGCCACCCACCACTTCTTTATCCGGGGGGGTAGGGGGCGAACGAAGGTCGGTAAACATCGTGTGTTACTGCCACGATGTGTGGGGTGCAGCACGAGCCCAGCCCTGTCTTCACCCGTGGGGTGTAGAAGGCTGAACGAATGGTCGTAAACATCGTGTGGTACTGCCAATGGGGGTGGGGTGCAGCACGAGCCCAGCCACTTCTCACCCTGGGTGTAGAGAGGCTGACCGATGGTCGTAAAATCGTTGCACTGCCAATGGTTGGGGTGCAGCACGAGCCCAACCACTGTCTCACCCGTGGGGTGTAGGCGGACCGAATGGTTGTAAACATCGGTGTTGTCTGCACAGTGTGGCGTGCAGGCACGAGCCGAGCTCAGTCTTCACCCGTGGGGGTGCGAGAGGCGACCGAATGGTCGTAAACATCGTGTGTCTACTGCCAACGGGGTGTGGGGTGCAGCACGAGCCCCCACTGTCTTTACCTGTGGGTTGTAGGATAGAGCTAACCGAATGGTTGTAAACATCGTGTGCACTGCCATGGGGTGGGGATGCAGCACGAGCCACCACTTCTTCACCCGTGGGGGTGAGAGAGGCTGACCATGTCGGTAAACACGTGTAGGCAACTGCCAAGGTGGGTGCCAGCACGTAGCCCAGCCACTATCTACCCGTGGGGGTGAGAGGCTGACCGAATGGTCGGTAAACATCGTGTGTGCACTGCCAATGGGTGGGGGAGTAGCAACGAGAACAGCCACTTCTTCACCCGTGGGGGTGAGAAGGGCTCACCGAATGGTCGTAACATCGCGTTTGCACAGGGATGGGGTGTGCAGCACAACGCAGCAACTGTCTCACCCGTGGGGTGTAGAAGGCTGACCGATGGTCGTTAAACAACGTGTGTGCTGCAACGGGGTTGGGTGCACACGAGCCCAGCCACTGCTTTAATGTGGGGGAGAGAGGCGACAAAATGGGGTAAACACGTGTTTACTGCAACGGGTGTGGGTGCGCAGCCGAGCCCAGCCACGTGCTCACCCCCTGGGGTTAGAGAGGCTGACTGAATGTCCGTAAACATCGTGTGTGTACTGCAATGGGTGATGGGTGCCACCAGTGCACTGTCCCCGGGGGTGAGAGACCTTGGAGTGTTGGTAACATGTGGGTACGCCCCATTTTGTTTGGGGGGTGCACAAGGCCCACCATGTTTTTACCCGTGGGTGAGAGAGCTGACCGAGGTTAACACTTGTGTCTCAACGGGGGATGGGCAGCACGAGCCCAACCACTGTCTTCACCCGTGGGGTGTAGAGAGGCGACGAATGGTTGTAAACATCGGTGTGTA
The DNA here is from genome assembly GCA_018398815.1 of Conus ventricosus. NCBI lineage: Eukaryota > Metazoa > Mollusca > Gastropoda > Neogastropoda > Conidae > Conus > Conus ventricosus. The sequence continues at coordinate 74,257,792 of CM031615.1, forward strand.
CATCCCAAAGGGTGTGGGGCAGCACGAGCCCAGCTACAGTCTTCACGCGTGGGGTGTAAGAGGCTGACCGAATGGTCGTAACATCGTGTTTACTGCCAGGGTGTGGGGGGACCGCGGCGCAACCCCTGTCTTCACCCGGGGGGTGTAGGGTGCAGACGAGTCGGAAACATCGTGTGTGCACTGCCAATTGGGTGTGGGGTGCAGCACGAGCCCAGCCACTGTCTCACCGGGGGAGGAGGCTGACCGAAGCCGGTAACCATCGTGTTTGCACTGCAAGGGGGTTTGGTAACGACGAGCCCAGCCACTGTCTTCGTGGGGTGGAGGGCTGACCGAATGTCGTAAACTCGTTTGTGTACTGCAATAAGGTGTGGCGTGCAGCACGAGCCCAGCCACTCGTTCGTGTACTGAAGAGGGCTGACCGAATGGTTGTAAACACGGTGTGTACTGCAGGTGTGGGGTGCAGCACGAGCCGCCAACTGTCTTTAAACCGTGGGTGTAGAGAGCCTGACCAATAGTTGGAAACATCGGTGTACACTGCCAACGGGGTGTGGGGTGCAGCACTGCCAAGCCACTGTCTTCTCTCGTGGGGTGTAGAGGTGCGAGACGGAAACAGCGTGTGTGCACTGCCAAGGGTGTGGGGTGCAGACGGCCCAGCGATTTCACTCCGTGGGGTGTAAGAGCTGCCGAATGGTCATGAACATCGTGTGGGATGCCACGGGTGTGGGTGCAGCACGACCCGCCACTGTCTTTACACCTTGGGGTTTAGAGGGCTGGCCGATGTCGTAAACAGCGTGTTGTACTGCCAATGGGTGTGGGGTGCAGCACGAGCCCAGCCACTGTCTTCATCCGTGGGGTGTAGAGGTGAAGAAGGCCGGTAAACACGTGTGTTACTGCCACGGGGTGTGGGGTGCGACGAAGCCAACACGTGTCACCCCTGGGGGTCGGTGAGAGCACGAAAGGTCGGTAACATCGTGGTTACTGCAAACGAGTGTCGGGCACACGAGCCCAACAACTGTCTTCACCCGTGGGGTGGGGGGCAGACGAATGTCCGTAAACATCGTGTTGTACGCCAATGGGGTGGGGTGCAGCACGAGCCCAGCCATGTCTCACCCGTGGGTGAGAAGGCACCGAGTGTCGGTAACATCGTGTGTACTGCCAATTGGTGTGGTGCAGCACAGCCCGCCACTCTTCACCGTGGTGTAGAAGCTGCCGAAGGTTTGTAACATCGTTGTTCTGCCAACGGTGTGGCTGCAGCACAGCCCAGCACAGCTCACCCGTGGGTGTGAGGCTTACGAAGTTGTAACATCGGTTGCACTGCCAATGGTTGGGTGCACACGAGCAGCCACTGTCTCACCCGTGGGGTGTAGGGGCTGACCGAAGGTCGTAAACACGGATGCACTGCCAATGGGTTCGGTCAGCACAGAACAGCCACTGTCTCACCCTGGGGGTGTAGAAGGCTCACCGATGCGGTAAACATCGTGTTGCAACAAGGTGGGTGCAACAACCCGCTACAGTCTTCACCCGGGGGGTGTAGAAGCTGCCGAATGGCGGTAAACATCGTTGTGTACTGCCAACGGGGGTGCACACGAGCCCAGCCACTGTCTTCACCGTGGGGGTGTAGAGAGGCTGACCGAATGGTCGGTAAACATCGTGTGTGTACTGCCAACGGGGTGTGGGTGGCAGCACGAGCCCAGCCACTGTCTCACCCGTGGGGGTGTAAAGAGGCGGACCGAATGGTCGGTAAAAATCGTGTATACACTGCCAATGGGGTGTGGGGTGCAGCACGAGCCCAGCCACTGTCTTTATCCGTGGGGTGTAGAGAGGCTGAACGAATGGTCGGTAAACATCGTGTGTTTACTGCCAACGGAGTGTGGGGGGCAGCACGAGCCCAGCCACTGTCTTCACCCGTGGGGGTGTAGAGAGGCTGACTGAATGGTCGGTAAACATCGTGTGTGTACTGCCAATGGGTGTGGGGTGCAGCACGAGCCCAGCCACTGTCTTCACCCGTGGGGTGTAGAGAGGCTGACCGAGTGGTTGGTAAACATCGTGTGTGTACTGCCAATTGGTTGTGGGGTGCAGCACGAGCCCAACCACTGTCTTCACCCGTGGGGGTGTAGAGAGGCTGACCGAATGGTTTGTAAACATCGTGTGTGTTCTGCCAACAGGGTGTGGCGTGCAGCACGAGCCCAGCTACAGTCTTCACCCGTGGGGGTGCAGAGAGGCTGACCGAATGGTCGGTAAACATCGTGTGTCTACTGCCAACAGGTGTGGGGTGCAGCACGAGGCCAGCCACTGTCTTCACCCGGGGGGTGTAGAGAGGCTGACCGAATGGTCGGTAAACATCGTGTATGCACTGCCAATGTGGTGTGGGTGCAGCACGAGCCCAGCCACTATCTTCACCCGTGGGGGGGTAAAAGAGGCTGACCGAATGGTCGGTAAACATCGTGTTGCACTGCCAATGGGTGTGGGGTGCAGCACGAGAACAGCCACTGTCTTCACCCGTGGGGGTGTAGAGAGGCTCACCGAATGGTCGGTAAACATCGCGTTTGCACTGCCAATGGGGTGTGGGGTGCAGCACGAGCGCAGCAACTGTCTTCACCCGTGGGGGTGTAGAGAGGCTGACCGAATGGTCGTTAAACATCGTGTGTGTACTGCCAACGGGGTGGGGGGTGCAGCACGAACCCAGCCACTGTCTTTACCTGTGGGGTGGGAGAGAGGCTGACCGAATGGTCGGAAAACATCGTGTGTTTACTGCCAACGGATGTTGGGGTGCAGCACGAGCCCAGCAATTGTCTTCACACCGTGGGGTGTAGAGAGGCTGACTGAATGGTCGGTAAACATCGTGTGTGTACTGCCAATGGGTGTGGGGTGCAGCACGAGCCTAGCCGCTGTCTTCACCCGTGGGGTGTAGAGAGGCCTTCGGAGTGGTTGTAAACATCGTGTGTGTACTGCCAATTGGTTGTGGGGTGCAGCACGAGCCCAACCACTGTCTTCACCCGTGGGGGTGTAGAGAGGCTGACCGAATGGTTTGTAAACATCGTGTGTGTACTGCCAACGGGGTATGGGGTGCAGCACGAGCCCAACCACTGTCTTCACCCGTGGGGGTGTAGAGAGGCTGACGAATGGTTTGTAAACATCGTGTGTGTACTCCCAACAGGGTGTGGGGTGCAGCACGAGCCCAGCTACAGTCTTCACCCGTGGGGGTGTAGAGAGGCTGACCGAATGGTCGGTAAACATCGTGTGTGTACTGCCAACGGGTGGGGGTGCAGCACGAGCCCAGCCACTGTCTTCACCCGTGGGGGTGTAGAGAGGCTGACCGAATGGTCGGTAAACATCGTGTGTGCACTGCCAATTGGGTGTGGGGTGCAGCACGAGCCCAGCCACTGTCTTCACCCGTGGGGTGAAGAGAGGCTGACCGAATGGTCGGTAAACATCGTGTTTGCACTGCCAATGGGGTGTGGGGTACAGCACGAGCCCAGCCACTGTCTTCACCCGTGGGGGTGTAGAGAGGCTGACCGAATGGTCGGTAAACATCGTTTGTGTACTGCCAATAAGGTGGGGTGCAGCACAAGCCCAGCCACTGTCTTCACCCGTGGGGTGTAGAGAGGCTGACCGAATGGTTTGTAAACATCGTGTGTGTACTGCCAATGGAGTGTGGGGGTGCAGCACGAGCCCAGCCACTGTCTTTACCCGTGGGGTGTAAGAGCCTGACCAAATAGTTGGTAAACATCGTGTGTACACTGCCAACGGGTGTGGGGTGGCAGCACTAGCCAAGCCACTGTCTTCTCTCGTGGGGGTGTAGAGAGGCTGACCGAATGATCGGTAAACATCGTGTGTGCACTGCCAAAGGGGTGTGGGGTGCAGCACGAGCCCAGCCACTGTCTTCACCGTGGGGTGTAGAGAGGCTGACCGAATGGTCGGTGAACATCGTGTGTGTACTGCCAACGGATGTGGGGTGCAGCACGAAACCCAGCCACTGTCTTCACGCGTGGGGGTGTAGAGAGGCTGACCGAATTGTCGGTAAACATCGTGTGTGTACTGCCAATGGGGTGTGGGGTGCAGCACGAGCCCACCACTGTCTTCATCCGTGGGGTGTAGAGAGGCTGAACGAATGGTCGGTAAACATCGTGTGTTTACTGCCAACGGTGTGTGGGGTGCAGCACGAGCCCAGCCACTGTCTTCACCCGTGGGGGTGTAGAGAGGCTGACTGAATGGTCGGTAAACATCGTGTGTGTACTGCCAATGGGGTGTGGGGGGCAGCACGAGCCCAGCCACTGTCTTCACCCGTGGGGGTGTAGAGAGGCTGACCGAGTGGTCGGTAAACATCGTGTGTGCACTGCCAATTGGTTGTGGGGTGCAGCACGAGCCCAACCACTGTCTTCACCAGTGGGGTGTAGAGAGGCTGACCGAATGGTTTGTAAACATCGTGTGTGTTCTGCCAACAGGGTGTGGCGTGCAGCACGAGCCCAGCTACAGTCTTCACCCGTGGGGGTGTAGAGAGGCTGACCGAATGGTCGGTAAACATCGTGTGTGTACTGCCAACGGGGTGTGGGTGCAGCACGAGCCCAGCCACTGTCTTCACCCGTGGGGGTGTAGAGAGGCTTACCGAATGGTTGGTAAACATCCTGTGTGCACTGCCAATGGGGTGTGGGGTGCAGCACGAGGCCAGCCACTGTCTTCACCCGTGGGGGTGTAGAGGGGCTGACCGAATGGTCGCTAAACATCGTGTATGCACTGCCAATGGGGTGTGGGTGCAGCACTAGCCCAGCCACTGTCGTCACCCGTGGGGGTGTAGAGAGGCTGACCGAATGGTCGGTAAACATCGTGTGTGCACTGCTAATGGGGTGTGGGTGCAGCACGAGAACAGCCACTGTCTTCACCCGTGGGGTGTAGAGAGGCTCACCGAATGGTCGTAAACATCGTGTTTGCACTACCAATGGGGTGTGGGGTCCAACACGAGCCCAGCTACAGTCTTCACCCGTGGGGGTGTAGAGAGGCTGACCGAATGGTCGGTAAACATCGTGTGTGTACTGCCAACGGGGTGTGGGGTGCAGCACGAGTCCAGCCACTGTCTTCACCCGTGGGGGTGTAGAGAGGCTGATTGAATGGTTGGTAACATCGTGTGTGTACTGCCAACGGGGTGTGGGGTGCAGCACGAGCCCAGCCACTGTCTTCACCCGTGGGGTGTAGAGAGGCTGACCGAATGGTCGGTAAACATCGTGTGTGCACTGCCAATGGGGTGTGGGGTGCAGCACGAGAACAGCCACTGTCTTCACCCGTGGGGGTGTAGAGAGGCTCACCGAATGGTCGGTAAACATCGTGTTTGCACTACCAATGGGGTGTGGGGTGCAACACGAGCCCAGCCACTGTCTTCATCCGTGGGGGTGTAGAGAGGCTGACCGAATGGTCGGTAAACATCGTGTGTGTACTACCAATGGGGTGTGGGGAGCAGCACGAGCCCAGCCACTGTCTTCACCCGTGGGGGTGTAGAGAGGCTGACCGAATGGTTTGTAAACATCGTGTGTGCACTGCCAACGGGGTGTGGGGTGCAGCACGAGCCCAGCCACTGTCTTTACCCGTGGGGGTGTAGAGAGGCTGACCGAATGATCGGTAAACATCGTGTGTGCACTGCCAAAGGAGTGTGGGGTGAAGCACGAGCCCAGCCACTGTCTTCACCCGTGGGGATGTGGAGAGGCTGACCGAATGGTCGGTAAACATCATGTGTGTACTGCCAACGGGGTGTGGGGTGCAGCACGAGCGCAGCAACTGTCTTCACCCGTGGGGTGTAGAGATGCTGACCGAATGGTCGGTAAACATCGTGTGTGTACTGCCAACGGGGTGTTGGGTGCAGCACGAGCCCAGCCACTGTCTTTACCCGTGGGGGTGTAGAGAGGCTGACCGAATGGTCTGTAAACATCGCGTGTGTACTGCCAACGGGGTGTGGGTGCAGCACGAGCCCAGCAACTGTCTTCACCCGTGGGGGTGTAGAGAGGCTGACCGAATGGTCGGTAAACATCGTGTGTGTACTGCCAAAGGGGTGTGGGGTGCAGCACGAGCCCAGCCACTGTCTTCACCCGTGGGGGGGTAGAGAGGCTGACCGAATGGTCGGTAAACATCGTGTGTAACAATAATAATAATATTGATAATGATAATAACAATAATGATAATTTTCAAAATGGAGTGACTGGTGGCGGCGAACGAAGCAAAATTAGGAATAGAGTTTGTTTAGAACTTACCGCCAATGACATTGACAAACAAAGCACATGACAAGACACGATGCATTTCAACCACTTGGGGCTTCTTCAGGCGAAAAAATAAATCACATGTAACATGTGGGACAGTACGAACAAAGAACGAAAAAAGAAGAAAGAAAAATGACTTATCCGTTTTCTTCCATGTGGTCGGTGGGCGGAAATGACATGGGGCCAGGGGATTATGGGAGAGGAAAGGGAGGGGGGGGGTTGCGTCGGGGGAGGTGTGTGTGTGTGATATGATAGGGTTGTGTGTCTAGTTTATTGGGATGGTGTGGTATCTTTGTGATGGTAGTGGTAGTGGTGGATTGATAGTAATGGTAAGGGGAAAGAAGGGGGGGGAGAGAAACTGAGGGGGAGGGAAAAAAAAAAGGAATTTAAGGGAAGGATAAAACAAAATTAAGATTAAATAGATGGAGGGTTGCTGTAACTACTGTATGAAGTGAGTGAAGGGGATGTGGTGGGGTGTATGTATGTGTGTGTGTATGTGTGTGTGTTGGTAGGGGATATTGCCAACTGATGTGGAAGTGGTGGGTATGTGTGTTTGGTTATTGTTGGATGTTGATGCCTTGGGGGTGTAGTGTGCCCAGTTTGGCAATGAGATGGGATTCTTGAGTTGTGCGTTCAAAGCTGTCACTCTGTGACTGCCAGAGTGCCATGACTTTGACATGGTCGATGTTGTGTTGGGTGTGGTTGAAGTGTAGGGCGACGGGTTTGGGTCGGTGGTGGCGGATATCAGCCAGGTGTTCAGAAATGCGTGTTTCAAGTGTGCGTGACGTTTCCCCTATGTAGATTTTGCCACACAGCTGGCAGTGGATGGCATATATAATGTTGCGGCTCTGACATGAGAATGTGCGTTTGACTGTGAAGGAGTCTTTGGGCCCTGTAAGATGGTGTCTGGTTTGGTGAGGGGGCAGATTTTGCAGTTGGGTTTAGAGCAGGGGTGAGTACCTGGTGGTGTAGCTGTAGTTCTGTTCAAACTGGACCGCACGAGGAGGTCTTTGAGGTTTTTGTCACGTTTGAATGTGATCATGGGTTTGGTATGGAAGGCGGGTTTGTGGTTACACAACCACAAACCCGCCTTCCATACCAAACCCATGATCACATTCAAACGTGACAAAAACCTCAAAGACCTCCTCGTGCGGTCCAGTTTGAACAGAACTACAGCTAGACCACCAGGTACTCACCCCTGCTCTAAACCCAACTGCAAAATCTGCCCCCTCACCAAACCAGACACCATCTTACAGGGCCCCAAAGACTCCTTCACAGTCAAACGTACATTCTCATGTCAGAGCCGCAACATTATATATGCCATCCACTGCCAGCTGTGTGGCAAAATCTACATAGGGGAAACGTCACGCACACTTGAAACACGCATCTCTGAACACCTGGCTGATATCCGCCACCACCGACCCAAACCCGTCGCCCTACACTTCAACCACACCCAACACAACATCGACCATGTCAAAGTCATGGCACTCTGGCAGTCACAGAGTGACAGCTTTGAACGCACAACTCAAGAATCCCATCTCATTGCCAAACTGGGCACACTACACCCCCAAGGCATCAACATCCAACAATAACCAAACACACATACCCACCACTTCCACATCAGTTGGCAATATCCCCTACCAACACACACACATACACACACACATACATACACCACCACCACATCCCCTTCACTCACTTCATACAGTAGTTACAGCAACCCTCCATCTATTTAATCTTAATTTTGTTTTATCCTTCCCCTTAAATTCCTTTTTTTTTCCCTCCCCCTCAGTTTCTCCTCCCCCCCCCCCCCCCCCCCCTTCTTTCCCCTTACCATTACTATCAATCCACCACTACCACTACCATCACAAAGATACCACACCATCCCAATAAACTAGACACACAACCCTATCATATCACACACACACACCTCCCCCGACGCAAACCCCCCCCCCCCCCTCCCTTTCCTCTCCCATAATCCCCCTGGCCCCATGTCATTTCCGCCCACCGACCACATGGAAGAAAACGGATAAGTCATTTTTCTTTCTTCTTTTTTCGTTCTTTGTTCGTACTGTCCCACATGTTAAATGTGATTTATTTTTTCGCCTGAAGAAGACCCAAGTGGTTGAAATGCATCGTGTCTTGTCATGTGCTTTGTTTGTCAATGTCATTGGCGGTAAGTTCTAAACAAACTCTATTCCTAATAATGATAATGATAACGATGATTTTGATGCTGATGATGATGATGATGATGATGATGATGATGATGACAGTGATAAGTTTTAGTAGTAGTAGCAGTAGAAGTAGTAGAAGTATGATGATGACGATGACAATGGTAACAATGAGAAAAAGAATAAGTTAAACGATTACAGCCGGAAGGAGAGCATATAGAAACGGCATGAAAGAGTAGGAAAAGGAGGTTAACAGAAGGGGGGTAATGGAGTGAAGGGTTAGGGCTGGAGGAAAAGTAGGTCAGTTTAAAAAAAAGAAAGAAAGAAAAGAAAAACAGACCGAAGGACTCTGTGTGTGTGTGTGTGTGTGTGTGTGTGTGTGTGTGTGTGTGTGTGTGTGTGTGTGTGTGTGTGTGTGTGTGTGTGTGTGTGTGTGTGTGTGATTGACTGAACGATTAATTTATCTTAAAAAGTTTAGCATTATTATTGTTATCAATATTATCGTCG
>CM031615.1:74271711-74284211 GCA_018398815.1 Conus ventricosus
TTACTGAATGCGAGTGCTAGTCAGGGGAACATTTTATCATCTTCTGTGATAAATGACATGTGTGCATATGGCATGTTCGGTTGCAATGATGATGTTACATCACAACATTTTATTTTAGTGTGTGACCTCAGACAGGACTGTCCAGATAATAGCGATGAGTCATTTTGTATGCACCCTGCTTGCAAAGACTTCTGGTGTTCTAATGGTCAGTGTGTTTCACACAGTCAGCGTTGTAACGAGTACTCTGATTGTGATGATGATTCCGATGAGGTTAATTGCCGGCAACAGTATCGAACATCGTGTATTTATTGCATCCACTTCAAAGATGTGAGGACGAAGCAGCGATTTCTCTTTAATCTGGATGGTACTGGCTACTTTATACACAAAACGATGGGCAGTGCGGAACATTGTCCTGACACCCATTACAGATGTACGTCTGAGGGACTCTACTGTCTTCCTATCTACACTCGATGCAATGGATTCTCTGAGAGGATGAACAAAACTGTCATGAGGTACAATGCTCTGGATTGTTCAGGTGTCGAGCATCTAAAAGTTGCCTCCACAGAGACCATCTGTGTGACGGCTGGGGCCAGTGCCCACAACGAGATGATGAACTGATGTGTGATATGACTTGTCCTGAAGACTGTGTATGTCAAGGTCATTCGTTCCTGTGCAGAAACACTTTTGCTGTTGATCTTTTTCCTCAGCTTCGGTCTATAGACGCCACAGGATCAGGAATGTCACTGAATGAGTTTAACACAAGTGCCTACATTATTCATCTCTCTCTCTCTGCGTCACTGCTATATTTCCAATATATCCGGCATGCAGTTTCCCAACTTGCAGTACATGGATCTTGCAAGCAACCATTTGCAATATCTTAACATGTCCAATTTCCTTAGGCTACTGAATTTGAAAACTACGAGTAGCAAATAATCCCATCAGACCGAACACTGTAAACAAATTGACAAAACTTATTTATTACTCACTAAATTGGGTTGACGTATCTGAAGCAAATCTACATACAGTGGCAAGTGAACTGTCTACTTTATTGCCTACGTTAGACCATTTAAACCTCTCCTTTTCTGCCATTAAGATCATTGGGCCTTTAGGTTTTAAGAATATGCCACTCCTGCGTGAGGTGGACATCAGATTCAACCCACTAGAAAGCTTTCCTCTAGATTTGTTTAAAGGCTCTGATCATTTACAAAATGTGTTTGCTTCAAATTACAGGCTGTGCTGTGAAAACCTACTTCCACGAGTGTCGGGTAAAATAAAGTGCTCAGCTCCCCACGCCACAGTGTCTTCTTGCGTACAGCTGATGCCAACTGAACTGTATAGAGTTTTCTTCTGGATGGTCAGTGCGTGCTCCACACTAGGAAACGTGCTTTGTTTGATCAGTTTGTTTGCAGACAAAGGCTTTGAAAAAAATGTCTCAATGACCGCTAATTTGCTTTTTGCTCAGTCTTGTATGGGATATTACATCAGTATTGTTGTTGTAGCTAATGAGATGTTTGGCGACCGTTACATCCAGTATGAAAAAAATGTGGATCAGCAGCCTGCCTTGTAAGATGGCCGAGTTTATTTTCTATCTGTCAAGAGAGACGTCGGTTTTTATCATCGGGCTCATTACTATGAATCATACTATTGTCGTTTGCTTCAGTAAGGAACCATATATGTTCAAGACATTTTCACTGACACCGGCTTTCATATTGCCATGGTGTGTCGCAATGCTGATATCCTTGACACCCTTTGTTACTGGGCTGCCACAGGGGGAACTTCAAGGGCAATCAGGTCTGTGTGGTATGGCTTTATTTAATCAGTATACGATTAAACAAGAATTCCGAAGGTCAGATGTTTTTGTGACTATTAACTTTGTGACCTACTTAACAATAACGGCTGGCCAGTTTGTTATCAGCAGACATACACCTAAATTCAGAATTATGCTTGATTCCTCATCAAGCTCTGTATCTTCCGCAGTTCCCCTGGTGCGTAAGGTGGCGACCACAAACGGCGCAAGCTGGCTTCTTCTTGGCTTGGTTCTTGCAATGACTACAAACGGTATCCCAGCACTATACATCACCCATGACGCCATAGTTGTATTTGGGTTACCACTCAGCGCTGCTCTCAACCCATTTTTCTATTTGTGGACTTTGGTCATGCAGAGGCGACAGAAAGCACTAGAAGCGAAAGTTCTAAAAATGTTGAAATCAAGGTTGGTAGCGTCAGAAAAACAGGCCATCAAACAAAATGTAAAAACAATAAATTAATTATATGGAGAACCTGGTTTGCGGCTTAGGCACCCACTTAAGAAGGGGTTTAGCAACACATCTTTTCCTCTCCCTTGCTTCACATGCTTCACGTATCTCGTATCTCTTAGACACAGGTAGGTACTCTTCAGGAACCACTGATGATTCTCTGACAATAACCTTCCGTCCGTTGGAATTCACTGGTGTCCGTTCATCATCAGTATCATCATCATCTGTCCCTTAACCCTAGGGTCGTTGGGGCACCACTTACACTCACAATGCTCCCCCATCCTCGTCTGTCTTCTGCCACAGTCTGGGGATCGCCAAAGGTCAGGCCTGTCCATTGCTGGGTGCTGTCCACCTCCCTCTTTCTCTGTCTGCCTCTTCCTGTGTGTCCTTGTACAGTGGCTTGGAAGATGGATTCTGCAAGGTCCGATGATACAGAGATGTGACCATGTGACCATACACATTTCAGTTCTCGTTTCTTCACCGTTATTAGATTTTCGAGGAAGCCAGTGCCTTTGTTCTCCCGAGCGTTTCTCCAACGGTTACATGGCCTTTGTGGGAAATGTGGAGGACCTTGCAGTCGCATTTCACCCAAATGCCTGAATTATTTTCTTTGTAGATCTGCTGTCAAGGTCTCCATTTCACAAGGATAGAGACACTTACTATCACAAGGCCAGGATGCGCATGTTTCTCACATTTTAACTGAGAGCAATGTTGTTCAAGATGGTCTATCGTTTTGGAAAAGGATTAAAAGAGTGAAAATCGATAACGAACATCAGCCGAAATGCCTGATACCTTCACATTCACCTATCCCTTGACATCGTCTGTTGTCTTTCGGGCACCCCTGAAGATCTGGCCACCATTCTCCTTCATGTGTCCCTGTCCTCCACCGCTCGCTGAGATTCTGCTAGGCTCATTCCAGTCCACTCTCTGATGTCCTCCCACCTCTTCCTTTGTCTTCCTCTATTGCGCCTTCCTCTGACTGTTCCTTGCAGGACTGTCTTTGCAAGGCTTGCTGAACGGGACACTTGTCCGTACCACTTTATTTTCCGCTTCTTGACAACTGTGAGTAGGTCTTCATGGGGTCCAATTGTTTGTTGAATTATTCTATAGACTTCTTCATTTGTCACGTGGTCTGTGTAATGGATGCCCAAGATCTTTCTGTAGCATCTCATTTCAGTTGCCAGAATTCTTCTTTGTAACTCTGCTGGGAGTGTCCAAGTTTCACATGCATACAGAAAACTGAGAGGGCAGGGAGCGCATTAGGTGGATCTTGGGGTGATAGGTGGCTCTGGATAGAGGTAGTAACTGTGGTGTCTGGCATGCTACTCCCTACTTTGTAGGGTGGACAGGCATCACTGGTCCTCATCCATCCCCTAAATCTCTCACGTGCTGGCTCCAAGCGCCACACCCCGGCTGGCGGGCTAAACCACGTGAGGGGGTGATGTTGACACTGCATCACTGGGTGAACGAACTTCACCTGAAGTCACCTGAAGTCAACGGCCAGGGTGAAAGGACCTTCTGAAAGTTCAACGGCCATGTGTCCAGGGCCAAGACAAACCTCTAAGTTACAGGGGACTTCGGCTGTGGCTAACGTCCTGTAGAGAGATGGGCTCCACCTGGTCATCTTCCACAAGACTTTCCATGATGAAAGCAACCACCATAAATCCAATACCGGCTCGGCCGTCGCCCAGGTTACCAAGGGCCGCGCCTACCGCTGACCACCAGGACGGAGGTGACAAGTATGCTACTTTTTTTCTTTTTCTTTTTTTTCTTTGCTGTCCCAACCTCTGCGCCACTTCAGAGGCAGTGCACCCACGCCGCTCATTCCGACACCCCGTCCACAGCCACAGCCCGGTCGGCCCTGCTGCAGCCCCGGTACCGGCAATCCACAGGGAGCAGTCAATGTCAAGTCGTCAAGAGGCAACCCACCGAAGGAGACACTGCACTGCTGCCAAGTTACTTCGGTGGTGTTCAGTGGCGCCTGTTCTGATCAAACATACGCAGGACACCACCTACTAAGCCCCCTACTGACGACAATATTTGCTTAGTCGCGGAGCCGGCATGAGTGAGCTCTCCCTCCGGAGGGCATCACCACGTCCGTCCAACGACAGCCCCCATGGACTCGCCGATACCGGTGACCACAGACCACAGACGTGGAGAGGACATCGAAATTGAGGTCACCATGAGAACAGGGCATGAAGGGCCACAGAATTTGAAACATTTTTAATGCCGATCGATGAGAATGAGGATGGTTAAGATAATGCTACGGATTTCCATTTCGGTCTGAGACTACATGACAAGGCTGTACTCTGCGATTCTTTTCATAATATATCCCGGCGTCAACCAGGCCCGAGAGATACAGCTACCTGCAGTGTTGGTCAGGAAACTGGAGCAGCACTCTCAGAAACGCATCCATTAAGTGGATGAAACTCGACTGTATGTGTACGTTTTACTCTATATGTTATGTTATAAAAAAATGATATATATCTAGATGGGGTGTGAATATAAAGATGGTGGGATGGGGAAATGGGGGGAGAGTGGAGAGAGGGATGATGAGAGGTTGAGGGAAAGGAAAGAGTGGGCAAAGAGCTGGGATGATTAATGCTTAAAAAAAAGTCGGTTATGCGAATTGATTCCATCAGATATTTAGGTGCCAGGGCGAGAGATCATCGTTGATTCCATGAATTGTCTTTCTGAGAAGCGGTTTTGCCAAACAGCAGTGACAGAGATGTGAGTCTGGCTGTGGCAATCAGCACTGAAATGGATCCCCACTGGCGTTGGGTGGGACAGCTGGATGGCTCTGAGGTGAAATGGATCCCCACTGGCGTTGGGTGGGACAGCTGGATGGCTCTGAGGTGAAATGGATCCCCACTGGCGTTGGGTGGGACAGCTGGATGGCTCTGAGGTGAAATGGATCCCCACTGGCGTTGGGTGGGACAGCTGGATGGCTCTGAGGTGAAATGGATCCCCACTGGCGTTGGGTGGGACAGCTGGATGGCTCTGAGGTAAAATGGATCCCCACTGGCGTTGGGTGGGACAGCTGGATGGCTCTGATGTGAAATGGATCCCCACTGGCGTTGGGTGGGACAGCTGGATGGCTCTGAGGTGAAATGGATCCCCACTGGCGTTGGGTGGGACAGCTGGATGGCTCTGAGGTGAAATGGATCCCCACTGGCATTGGGTGGGACAGCTGGATGGCTCTGAGGTGAAATGGATCCCCACTGGCGTTGGGTGGGACAGCTGGATGGCTCTGAGGTGAAATGGATCCCCACTGGCGTTGGGTGGGACAGCTGGATGGCTCTGAGGTGAAATGGATCCCCACTGGCGTTGGGTGGGACAGCTGGATGGCTCTGAGGTAAAATGGATCCCCACTGCCGTTGGGTGGGACAGCTGGATGGCTCTGAGGTGAAATGGATCCCCACTGGCGTTGGGTGGGACAGCTGGATGGCTCTGAGGTGAAATGGATCCCACTGGCGTTGGGTGGGATAGCTGGATGGCTCTAAGGTGAAATGGATCCCCACTTTCGTTGGGTGGGACAGCTGGATAGCTCTGAGGTGCTCCACAAAGCGTCCGTTGAGAGTGTGATATCTGTTAAAAATTAATTTTAAAAAAATAAAAAAGATCAGCAGTCAAGAATCATTTTCATTACTGCGCCGATCTTTAGTGTTTGGAAAGGCGATGCCCGATTGTCTAGAAATATAAGCAAACAGCAAAGGACTCCAAGGTCACTTCTTAAGTTTTTCAGAAATGGAAGAATGCGAATTCCGTGTGGTGGAATTCAACAAGTTTCCTCTCTCTCTCTCTCTCTCTCTCTCTCTCTCTCTCTCTCTCTCTCTCTCTCTCTCTCTCTCTCTCTCTCTCTCTCTCTTTAATCAAAAATGCCTCTCACCACGCGCTCTATGAGCGCCAAATATTTCACCAACGAGACAATGAAACTCACCAAAGACCCCTGCCAAGTGACGTTTGATTCTCCCCACACCAACCTGCCTGTATGGAAATTTGTATTATGTGAAAGGTACTGTGGTAAATACCGTCCATCATCTACCTCTAGTGTATTGAAAGAATACAACAAAAATAACATGACTCTTTTGGATTTGGCGCCGAACTTTGTGACCCCACTGCCCATCGAGTTATGGCACTCATCCTTCCAAATAGTTCTGAACGGTGAACACAAACTTTTGACAATTCACGTCTATTATACAACAGGAAAAATCTTAGTACAAGGACATGTCTGCCAAGAGTGGGTTCAGCAGGAGTTTGGTAGACTAAAAAAATTGTGTCCCATTTGTCTGCACCAGATGTTTCGATTTTGTCAATTGCAGATGCCCTTGACAATGTCACAGACTCGTTTCCTCCAACTCCACTGGCCATCTGTGATGCACAGTCAAATGATGTTGTGGAAACATTGCTCAAGTCAGGTGATTCCATCCCTCCACCCTCACTGCCTCACCCCTCACTAACTCAGGAATCCCAATTGCCTGTCAGCTCCAAAACGACCCACGCCACACTCCCTCCCTCATCCGCCCCAGACAGCATGGAATCGCCACCTGCATCCCTCCAGTCTCCAGCCATCAACAGTCCTTCATCCCCTCTTCACATTTCTCACTCCTCAGTCCCTTTCTCCGCCCAGCAAAATACTGATCCCCATCTGATCCTCCCACGCCCACCCTGTGTGTTTCAGAACAGCGTATATTGTCACCCTCCCCCACCAGTCCTGACCCTCTGTCTGCTACTCATTCTATCAACACACTGACCCCCAGAGTGCCAGCTCATAGGATCTGATTTCCCCCACACTCTCTCAACTAGCAAGTATGACCGTTATCACACACCTTCAAAAGCAGCTTATCTCAGCCACGCGCACAATCTCCAACATGCAGCAAGACATACAAACACTGAAAAACAAGCTGAACACACATCCCAACAAGTTGAACGGAACACTCATAACACGGGTGATAAACATCAATACTGACATTAGGAAACAAGTGCATGCCCTCAAACCAATCAATCAAACACAACGATCAGACAACCAAACAGTCCAGATACACAGTGACACTTCAACTACATCATCTACACAGATTGAATATGCTGTGGAAACATCAAGTACATACAGTGTACTGTCAGACAGTTCTACAGAGCAAAACACAGGTTCATCTGTTCTATCAACAAAATATCTTCACAACAAGAACAAACCAAACACAAACACAATGACAGAAATGGGGAGTTTGCATTATACTCCCTTGTTTGGCTAGTATACTTACCATGTCAGTGGGGGGGTACCACCAAAGATGTCCACACCCCCCTCCCACCGGAGTGTTGACGCTCCTCGTGTCGGGTCATGGCTGAACCCGGACACGGTTGGGGAGAGCGCGATGGACTGGGTGACGTTAGTGGGGGAGGTGCAGCGTCACGAGTCTCATTAGATCGGTGACGTGCGGTGATTCGGCCGCGAGTCGTCACCCGTGCCGGCCGGGTCTGGGCCCAAGGGCCCCCGGGGGGCCCGATGATCGCCGGACGCGGCATGATAGGAGAGGGTCTCCTTACGCAAAACGAAGGCGAACAGGCGATCCAGTCGGGGAACGGGAAGATTTAGAACGGGAAAGGTCCTTTCATGGGGGCCTTGCCCTTGGATTTGGCTTAGGGAAAGATTGCGAAAGAAAAAAAGTCGGCGATGACGGCCGATTGCCCCTTCGACTGAGACTGCCTGTTGGACTTCGGGTCGCGACGATCGGTGTCCGCCGATTGGGTAGAGGGGAATCGTAATGATGGTCGCGCGTCCCCTGCGCGGGAAACCCCCCTCTACACCGATCGTACGCTCATCATCGTGTGCGTGAGCGGTTTTTGTCCCGTGGAATCGACACGCGGGCCCCCCCGGGGGAGAGGAGCGGGCCAGCAATGAGCGTCTCGAGCCGTTAGTGCCCTTCACTATGTTGGGCACTGGTGGTGGGGAACAAACACGGAACGCACGATCGCAAAGGGGGGACAAAGGGTGGATCGAGGGATAGAAAGGCTCAACCAACCTCGGGAGAGACACTGGGAAATGTAGTAAATGTAACGAGATCTCAGTGTAGATCGAGGAAGGTCGATCGTAAGTGCGCGGTACAGCTGTGACGAAAGGCCAGTGCGTGTAAGCAGACTGGCTGAAGTTAATCCACCTACTCAGGCAAGCGTTTCCCCAGTGCTTCACTACAGGCCTCCTCCATTCTTCCTCCCTTGGTCAACACCCCCCTTTAAAGGGCATGGCGTCACGATCCACGGCCAATTTTTCGCCTCTCTGCCGTCAAGAGGGGATCAGTTACTTAGATAACGCCCCCTCCGTCCTCGCCAGATTTGGGGCGCCAAAGAAAGCCATGTACCGAGACAGACTACATCCAGTTCATACGGCTGCGAAGTCCTTGCCTCAAAAATCTGTCCACTAATAACCACAAGACCCAACCTCCAGCTACATCAGGCCCACCACACAGAGCAAGAAGGGACCGTGTTGCATCACAAGACGCCCCAGTGACCACTAACAGTCCCCCTAGTTATAACCATGAAACTGATTTCCCCGCGAACACTCCCCAAAATCCCAACTCTCGCAGTGTGTATAGTATACTAGGTCGGCATCAACGCCCTACAAAGCAACCCCTTCTACAATCTCCCACCCACATGTATTCCTTTTCTTCCCCAGTGAACAGAAATGACAAACAGCAATGTAAAGAGTACAGAAACGTGACCTGCACCCTCCACCCACATAGCACATCACCCCCTTCCACGTCCAAACCACACACTAGCAGCAACCAACACACCCCACCTCCAAACACATCTTGGCTGCAACTTCCCAGCACAGCAACAACTACTGCCCTCTAATACCGCGTACAATCCATCAACTCCAGACAATGCCCACCTTGCACTTCCCAACACAACACTCCTGCCACCACCCAACACATTACACATCCATCCCCCCACCATCACACACATCCCACAGCAGTCAGTACAACCCCCCAGCCCACTACATCTATTTGCTGTTCAGTTGCTGAACACAATGACTGCTCAGTTCCTGTCACAGCAACACCAATCAGCTCCTCTCCCCATGTCCTCATTTAATTAAATTAACATGTCGCCTGTATGCATCCTTATATTCGTATATCATTGCTTCATCACCGTCTCTCCATATGTTTATATCCACTTCATATCGCATAGGTATGTAGTGCGATATGCTATTTCATCATCCATGTGCTATATATGTGTGTGCGTATCTAATGGTTGTGAGCGTATACATGTTTATAGCCACTTCATATCACATTGGTATGTAGTGCGATATGCTATTTCATCATCCATGTATTATGTATGTATGCGCATATCTAATTGTTATGAGCGCATATCTAATAGTTTTCTACAAGCGTGTGTGTGGGAGCACACACGTGTGTGTGTGTGTGTGTGTGTGTGTGTGTGTGTGTGTGTGTGTGTGTGTGTGTGTGTGTGCGTGCGTGCGTGCGTGCGTGCGTGCGTGCGTGCGTGCGTGCGTGCGTCTGTGAGTGTGTGTGTGTGTGTGTGTGTGTGTGTGTGTGTGTGTGTGTGTGTGGTGTGTGTGTATGTTGTGTGTGTGTGTGTGTGTGTGTGTGTGTGTGTGTGTGTGTGTGTGTGTGTGTGTGTGTGTGTGTGTACATCTATGTGTTTTTGTTTGCTTTTTTGTTTGTTCGTTTTCTTTGTCTGGCCTGCTGCAGTCTGTCGGGTGCCTGTCAGATGTATTGCATACTATTATACGAGTTATTACTCTTATCTCAAGAAGTGCGTTCTGTGGTGTTGTGGACAAACAAAAACTGGTGCGTCGACATCGAAGTGCTGCCACTCAGTGGTTAAAAAGACAGGGCGAAATTTGCTGACATTGGGAGTGTGACGCGTGCCCGTATTGAGTGACTATACAAGTCATAGACCAATACTCACTATTCTTTTCCTTTGAACATCGTTTATCATTTTTGTATATGTTTTTGCACAATTGATTGTAACTTTAACTTTTGCTTGTTTCTCATTTGATTATCATTTTGCATTGAAGATTGTTCTGTTGTGTGTGTACTATACGGACACATTTGTGTTTGTATTTAAGTAAAACAAAGAAATAAAAGTTCCTTATAGAAAAGAGACTGAACAAAGCCTCTGCAGCAGGAGACTTCTGCAATAACTGCTATTTTCTGCGAGCGAGACAATATTGTGCATTGCCAACTCGTGGTTACAAGAGCGACTATGTGACATGTGTATTTGTGTGTGAGTGGCATATATTTCCCACTTGTTTTCATCTTGAGTTGTTGGTTCTTTGCTTTTTGTCTTGAGTTTCATTTTGCAGTCTCGCTAGAATCCAAGGAAATCATTTTACTTGGAGATCTATTTAATCTGCATCAACTCATCGAATCTCCAACGAGAGTCACTCCAAACTCGAAGACACTTATTGACCATGTTTATGTTTCAGATAACACTAACATAGCAGAAGCCTGCGTCCCTGTTTTAAACTGTAGTGACCATTACCCAATTTGTGTCACATGATCCAAAAAAGGAGTAAAAATTCCCAGAACAGGACACAAGACAATAACCTACCGTATTTTACAAACTTTAAACAACCAAGACTTTCTGCATGACTTGCTTAACTCAAATCTCTCTTCAGGTTTCGACATAACTGATCCAGATCTTGCTGTTCAATTTCGGATCAAAACATTTACAGAAATATAGCATAAACACGCCCCTCTAAAAACGATTAGAGTACGGCATTATCCTAAACTGGCATGGTACACTAAAGAGTTACAGGAGGCAGGTTACCTTAGAGATCTGCTTAAACAACATGGCTATGTAGAGGAATCTAGAAAACTGAGAAATGCAATAAATTCACAGAACCGCAGAGAGAAAACGAAATATTATCGAGAACTAGCATCATCAAACCAGAACCCAAAATTGGTATGGAGAGCTATTAACGAGCTTACAAACAATCGATCTTCTTCAAAATCAACTGTAATTGAAGACATCTCTGTCGAACAGCTAAACACCCACTTTTGCACTGTAGCTAATAAAATTGTCACCACACATTCTTCCAAATCAAATGATCTTCAAAAACTGAAACAATATTCAAGATAAAAACATCACGTGTGAACTTTATATTCCACCAACCATCACTACCTAACGCACGTAAAACAGTCAGGTACCTGCGGGGTGGATGGCCTAGACGGCAAAACCCTCAAACTATCAACTCCAGCAATTACAGATACATTAACATACGTCTTCAATTCATGCATAGACAAAAATCATTTTCGCGATAGTTTCAAAAAAGCGAAAGTCATTCCTATCCACAAGGCAGGTAACAACTCAGACCCTGCAAACTACAGACCAATCTCAATCATTTCCTCTATTTCCAAATCTTTGGAAAAACACATAAACAAACGCACATTACACCACTTTATTACATACCACTTGCTTCATCCAAGACAGTCCGGGTTTCGACACAACCATTCATGCCACACAGCCCTAATCAACGTAGTTGATGACTGGCTAAATAGCATTAACAACAACAGATATTGTGGTGTCCTATTCATCGATTTCAAAAAAGCATTTGATGTGATAGACAATAACCTTCTTCTTAGAACATTTAAATTGTATGGCTTATCCACAAAAACTCTTACGCTTTTTCAATCATATCTCACATATAGGCAACAATGAGTGAAAATCAATACAACCTTCTCCTCATTCTAAACACTTTCCTATGGTGTCCCACAAGGCTCTATCCTGGGTCCCTTACTGTTCACAATTTACATCAATGATCTACCTCTCCATATCACATCCACATGTGAACTCTTCGCTGATGATACAACAATACACACAAATCATTCTGATGTTGCTGTTCTTGCACAAACATTACAAGAAAGTGCGAATGACCTCGTAAAATGGACTGAACTAAATCACACGTCACTTCACCCTCAAAAAACTAAATCCATGCTTCTCACAACCAGCCAAAAAAGACAAAATCTCACTGTTAGGTTTCCTCCTGTGCATCTTAAAGATGAACCTGTTGAACAGGTTACATACCTCAAAGTGCTAGGAATAACAATTGATAACAACATCAGTTGGCAAGCTCACATAATCTCACTGTGCAAAAAAGTTTCACAGAAAGATTATCAACTCTCCAAAATCAAACGCTTCCTCGACCTGCATTTACGCAAGCTCTTTTTCCAGTCTCATATTCAATCACACATACAATATGGATCTACTCTATGGGACTCTGCTATC
>CM031615.1:74289211-74291711 GCA_018398815.1 Conus ventricosus
TCAGTCGAAGTGTCCAGACGCTGGCGCCACGCTCTTTTGAAGTCGTTCCTCATGACGGATTTTGCTTCACTGTGGGACGACAGGTGCTGTAACCGTTTCTGCCTGCTGCCGATCTTAGGCAGACGGTCTGTCTCTTAATTTCTCCAAACGCCACAGTGAGAGGGCATCCACTGCAGGACTACAGTAGATCTCTGTTGGAGGAGACTGCGTTCCTCTGTGATGGCTCTGACTATCTGCTCCCCCCCCCCCCCTCCCCCCTGGTGTCTGGGGGCTCTTCAGGATGGATTCACAGTCTGTCAGAAGACTGTGTTGGTGTGGAGCCTGTCTTCCTGCTTAAGGTCTTGGTGACAAGGAGTAGGGTGCAGGCTTCAGCTGGGTAGTTTGTGGAGTAGGCTGGCAATCTGAAGTAGTCGACTTCAGACGGATGTCTTACCGACATAGCTTTCCAACACATGGGAAGTTTCAGCCTTAGGAAGTTCATGTTCGTTACTCCTCTACTAGATCCGCACACACATATACAGAGAGAAAGAAGAAGAACAAGAACAAGAAAAACAAGAAGAACAAGAACAAGAATAAGAACTAGAAGAACAAGAACAAGAAGAAGAAGTGAATAGTGTAGAAGACCCAAACAGATTTTTTTAAAGACTGAAAAAGTAATGAGGGAAAAAGATGAGAGGGAAGAAAAATTAAAAAGAACGAGTTTTGAGGGAATGATACGAGCAGAGCACGAAACAAACCCTGAACGACAGATCAAGAAAGGACAGGAGAAAAACCAGAAGGGAGAAATACGAAGTGAGTAAGACTGGAAAAGTGAGCAAACCAGAGTGAAATACAATCTGTCAAGTCGGAGTGAACAAGATAGAGCAGCAGAGGAGAGCGGAACACACGCCATGATGAGAGCTCAACAGAGCACAACTTGTATCATGACGCTCAAGCATTTCAGAGAAAGGTAAAGGTCAAGTTGAGTAACAATGACCAGCAGAGAAGTATTCAGACTCTGTTGGGGGTTCACCTGACATGTCTGAAGCGTCTCCAGGCCTCTTCTCTGTGCAACGTTCACCACAAGGCTCAACACCAACACATACACCGCGACTGCATTTCTAAAGAAAAGAGATTGTTGTCCACACATGGACCATATCATGACAAGAAACAACACAAGTGCAAAGTTTCTACAGAAAGTCATGTCATTTTGTCATTTTTTAAACTTTGAGACAGTTTACTTCAAACCAGCGAGTGGTATATGATCTGGGAGGGGCGGGGGGGGGGGGGGTTCCACGGTTTTTGGTAGCTTCCATGTGAAGGTGACTCAGGGTATGGACATCAGTGCTCATGTTCAGCAGCAACGGGCATTATGGTGTGGTTTCTGTGGCGGGAAATTTTGGAGTATTGCTACACTCTTAAAGCGACTGTATGTTTTTAATACACAAATGGACTGTCGATATATTTTTCAAGATACGTTTTTCGATTCAAATTCGAATTCAATGTGGACGATAACCAGAAACAAACCAATGTCAACAATAAATATCCAAACAATAAAGTATAATAACTCACTGATAGATATATGTTGTAATATTGTGTATACATAAATGTACCATGCATTCCACACTTGTTTCGCAATATTCCCTTCAGTACAGAACTAACTTTACATCCTGAATGTGTCATCATAGTTAGTGTTCAGCCGTCAAATGAACTGGTGCCTTGATATGATATGAGCGTGATATGAGTGACTTGCAGGAAACATAATACATCCGGAGGATTTAGTGCTTGTTATGTTTAACTCAAGCATCCATATTTCTTGCCTCATTCTTCAGAATACACTTCAGTTACGATGGCAACATCTTCAGCTTTGTCAAAATGTCTTTTTCCGTTTTCTATGTCTGTGAACACCCTCATAAACTGTCGAGTGGCTTGTTCATCTGTTCTGTCATCAATTATTCCATGTTTTATCCCTTTCTGCAGTGCAGTCTTAAGACAGCCGGGATGAGACAGAACACTGTCCCTTCAGCAGTCCTGGCTTTCAGGGGCTGGTGGCTTCAACTCACAAATGTTTCAAACTCGTCCTATTACCTGCAGAATTATATTATGTTCATTTTTCCTATAAATGTCAGCAACATAGACAGCGACTGGTACCGGAAGAATCTCTGCGTTTGCATTTTATTTTTATTCTTGTGTGTGTGTGTGTGTTTTGTTGTTGTTGTTGTTGTTCTTTTGGGTTGTTGTTTTTATGAGAGACAGACAGACAGACAGGCAGACAGACAGGGAGACAGATAGACAATGGCATAAAGAGAAAGAGGCGTACACAAAAGGAGAGAGAGGAAGAGACGTACGGGCAGACAGACAGACGCACAGAGGGCGAGAGAATTAGAAACAGACAGACACGGAGTAGGAAAGAGAGACGAAGACAGACAAAGACACAGAGAGAGACAGACAGATAGACTGACAGACAGACACAGACACAGAAAGAGAGAAAGAGAGACAGACAGATAGACTGACAGACAGA
>CM031615.1:74296711-74321711 GCA_018398815.1 Conus ventricosus
TGACATACCATAGATGACGTTTTATCTGACATACCATTGATGACGTCATATTTTACATACCATAGATGACGTCATATTTTACATACCATAGATTACGTCTTATCTTACATACCATAGATAACATCTTATCTGACATACCATAAATGACGTCTTATCTGACATACCATAGATGACGTCTTATCTGCTGAGTTTACACGTTTATATCTATGCCTAGGGGCAGAGCCAACTTTCCATCATTTTGTTAAGAACATAAAATGCGCTATGTACCCAAACCTTTTTTTGTAAATATTTGTGATTGGTGAAACTAATTAGACTGTATAGATTGTCAGGGTAGTGTGGCTTTACTTGCCTCAGTCACCAAAAAAAAGTATAAACTTGTCTTTCTTAGCAATAGTTGACAAGACATTTCTACATGTGGAATATCTTGGTCCTACATTTAATAATCTATGTTTATCCGAACCTCTGCCTGGTACAGAAATCACATGAAATGGTCTATTCTGAATAAAATGTAACTTTACATTCGACACGGTAATTGAATATGACTTAACATGTGTCTTATCTGTGTGTAAAGCAATCATTGTAAAGGACCAAAATTTGAAAGAAAACGACAATTTCGGAATACTGAACCTATTTCTGAAACTGTCAGTCTCATATTTACGGTCATTGACATTTAATGACATATTCACCTGTGGAATGACAGGAAAAGTCTCTGCAGTGTTCATTATTATACCAGGTTCGATAACGATAATATTTATTCTTGCTTAGAAAGCCATTTAAGTTCATGATGAACACACACATGCACGCACATGCGCTCACAAATGTTCACTTGTCTACATATGTGAGTCAAAAGTGATTGAAAATATGCACACATGGGGGAAGGGGGAGGAGTGATTTCTTTCTGTCTCCTCTGGGTAATCACATACGTAGTGGGTCCGAAAGCCAAACGGACCCCTTTAACTATCACGTATATTGCTATGTCATGATTCAGAAGACATTGAGCAAGTAGAGAAGGACAGAGACCTTTCAAATGGGCCCTTTTAACTATCATGTGAATTGTTATACCATGATTCAGAAAACCTCGAGCAATTTGTGAAGGACAGACACACTTTCCCATCTCCTTGATCAGTATGCATGCTCGTAATACTTAAACCCGTTCTTGTACACATAGGGAACTATAGCTACTACTGAGGGCAAGTCATGTTTCAGGAGACACCCTGCTCTGGCACTAAGTCACTTCCATGGCAGTGAAAAAGGTCCATTGTAACCCTACCCGGCAGTCTGATCATATTCTACAACTGTCAAGGATGACTGATTTTCCTCCGACTCTCAGGTGTTCAAGATCTTGTCGTAACATTCCTTCCCTGGGACTAGATTCCTCTTCAGAGATGCAGGCAGACGAAGATGGGGGATGACAGTATCAGGGAGGAACAGGCCTGTCAAAGTGGGCTGCAGAGGCCGGCAAGAGATGAAAAGGAATTATCTGTGAGTCGTCACATCACTGGTGTCTCCGTAACATCCTCCTGGAGTTGAGAGATAAACGAAGCAAGGCAAGTCAAATATGGATGAGGAAAAGGCGTCTTCGTATAGCTTTTATGTAGATGCCTGATCTCCTACCCAGGTTTTGTCCTGTTCATGTATTGAGCAAATATTGGCTTCACTTCGTTTTATCATGTTCTTTGATGGATCGTTTTTCTGACGCAACCAGTCGTGATCTCAACAATTTTAGTAACTTTTCTTCTAGTGTTTTCTGCCGTCCCTGCATGGCCACAGTCCACAGGTAGAGAAGAGGGCTGAGAGCAGGACCGAACGGTAACCCAAATACAACCACGGCGTCATAGATGTTGTCTAACGCTCGATTTCCATTTGTAACCACGACAATGCCGAGAATGAACCAGCTGACACTGTTTGTGGTCGCCACCGCTCGTGTTAAATGCACTGAAAAATACACAGCCCTGGACGAGAAATCAAGCAGTGTTCTGAATTTAGGTGTTCGTTTGTAGATCGCACATTGGCCCACCATTATCATGAAGTAGATTATGACGTTGAAGGTCACAATGGCATTTGACCATCGGAATTCTTGGTAAGACTGACTGTGATTTAGTAATGCCATGCGGCACAGACCTGATTGACCTTTAAATCCCCACTGTGAGAACCCAGGAAGAAATGGTATCAAGGATATGAGAGTTCCAGCAGACAATGGTATTATGAAAGCCGATGTCAGCATAGCTGTTTTAAATGTATATGTGGTCTTACCAAAGCAAACGACAATGGCGTTGATCAGTGTAATGAACCCGCTGACCAACACTGACACCTCACTGGACAGATAAAAAAGAAACTCAGCCACCTTACAAGGCAGGCTGTTAATCCATATATATTCCGAGTGGATGTAACGATTATTAAATATCTCATTAGCTATTGCAACAATGGTGACATGAAGTCCCATACAAGAGTGAGCAAACAGCAAATTAGCAATCATCAGCAAACTGCTTTCACGTTCTGGTTTAACTACAAACACATTAATAACTATGAACAGATTTCCTGATATAGCACACACACTGACCACCCAGAAGAAAATTCTGTACAGCTCATTTGGCATCAACTTTGTGCATTGAGGAAGTACGGTGTGAGGGGCTGTGCACTTTCTTCTAGGCGACTCTTTTGGAAGCAAATTTTCACAGCAGAACCGGTAATTTGAGGCAAAGATATTTTGTAAACGCTCATGTCCTAAAAACAAATCCAAAGGGAAATTTGAAATTGGGTTATATCGTATGTCCACTTCATGCAGATGTCGTGCATTCTTAAAGCCTAGAGATCCAATTATTTTAATCGCAGAAAAAGACAGATTTAAATGGTTTACAAGGGGCAGAAAAATTGTTAATTCGCTGTTCAGTATGTGAAGATTTGTTCCTGAAATATCCATCTGCTCTAGTGAGTAATGCACACGTTTTGTTATTTTTTTAATTGCGTTTGATCTGATGGGATTTCTTGCTAATCGTAGTGCTTTCAAATTTCGCAGCTCCACAAAACTGGTTGTATCAAGATATTTCAAGTGGTTGCTTGAAAGATCTATGTACTGTAAATTAAAAAGCTGCATGTCTGATATATTAGAAATATAGCAGCGAGATAGAGTAAGACGAATGAGATAGATATTTGTGTAAAAACTATCCAGTGACATTCCTGATCCTGTGGCGTCCACATATCGGAGCTGAGTGAAGAGATCAACAGGAAACGTGTTCCTGCACAGGAAGGAGCGACCTTGACACAGACAGCTGTCAGGACACGTCATATCACACAGCAGTTCATCATCTTGCCGTGGGCACTGGCCCCAACCATCACACAGATGATTACCATGGAGACAGATAGTAGACGTTTGACACTGAAACAATTGAGAACATCGAACCTTATCACAGTCTTGCTCATCCTCCCCATTGACACAGTCAGAGAGGCCATTGCATCGAGTGTAGACAGGAAGACAGTACAGCCACTCAGATGTGCAACCATAATGAGTGTCAGGACAAGATTCTTCAGTTTGAATCAACTGCTGCGTAAAATAACCAGTGCCATCCAAATTAATGTGCAATCGTTGCCTCAGGTTCACGTCTTTTAAGTGATTGCAGTATGTACATGAAGTCAAATCTGGTTGCTGGCAACTAGCTTCATCAGAATCATCCACACAATCAGAGTGCTCATTACAACGTTGACTGCGTAAAACACACTGACCATTGGAACACCTACAGCTTTGGCAAGAAGGATGCTCACAGAATGACTCATCACTATCGTCAGGACAGTCCTGTCTGAAGTCACACACTAAAGTGTAATGTAGTGATGTGACATCATCATTACACCTGAACATGCCATGTGCACATTTCACATTTCTCTCAGCAGATGGCAACATGCTGTCCTGCTCTGCACTCGCATTTGATATAATAAACTCTTCGGAACCACAGGAGTGCCCGTGGTGACTGTTGAGGTCACAATGCATGAATGTATGAGTTACATGACCATGTGAACACACCAATAACCTCTGCCTAGTGTGGGTGAAGGAGGACTGAGATGTCTGTGACTGGGTTGACACGGTTTGAGGAAACACACCAGAAGGTTGTAATTTAAATTGGCAGAGTGCTGCAGATTCTTTTTCTGTGAATGAAAATTCTACAATGTTCCTTACTACCCAAACGCCTTGGTTATTCTTTCTGGAAACAATGCGTTCTTTGTCACTGAAGTGATTCAAATTGTAGATCATAGTATTGTCAGACCATCTACGGAACTGACTGTATATAAACGGTACTAAGTACCAGCCTGAAGTGTAACCCAAAGTTACGCTAAAAGATTCATAATGTCTTAAAAGCTGTAGAGATTTCTCCATTTCTTTTTCAGTTTTTACAGAAGCCATTTGCAGGCCATACGTGCGGCATGCATGGAACAAATATAAATTGTGTAGACTGACGTCTAACACGACGAGTCTGAAACATTTTCTATCTGAAGCCACCAACCCCTGACACTCAGGACTACTGAAGGGACAGTGTCCTGTTTCATCCCGTCCATCCTCACACTCTGTCTTCAGATTGCACTTCAGAAAGTGGTGGAATTGGGGGTAGCTAATCACAGAGCAATTGAAGAACCCGCTGGGCAGTTTACAAAGGTGTCCAGTGACGTTGAAAACGGAAAACGATATCTTTACAAATATCTTAGTGTCCCAAGCTTCTTTCACATAAATTCGGATGTATGAGGCAAGAAATGAAAACGCTGGCTCGGAACGCCCAATACCTACACGAGTAAAATATTCTGAAGACGTGCCATGTTCCCTGTATACCACTTGAAATTCATCTTCAGGATGAGGAGGTGAAGGATAGGGTGACTGCTGAAAACTAACCATGACGAAATGTTGAGAGTGCAAAGCAAGTTCCGCACTGAGAGGAATTGTCAAATACCCATTACCGAAAGGTACGTATATATATCCAGAATATTCTGTCACCCACTCCATAAATGAATTATTGTGCTTCATTATTTTGATGTTGATTGTAGCTATTGGTTTGTTTCTGGTTATTATCCACATCGAATTTGCCATTGACAAAAAGAACATGTCAGGAAGAATTTCATAACAGGTCAGTTGCCAAAAAGGAGAAACCAAATCTGGCTGCTCCATCAATATATCAATCACCCATGTTTTCCTGTCACTGAAACCACACCAAACTGCCAACTGTTGTTGAACATGAGCGCGCACATACATACCCTGCGCCGCCTTCAAGTGTAGGTTACAAAAATCACTGAAACCTCCACAAAGCCCATACACCACCCCGTGGTTTGCTGTAAACTGTTTCAGCGTGTTAAAGTCACAGTCTGACAGATTTCTGTGAAGAAATGTTGTCTCTACGTCATTTTCTTTCATGCGAATATCAACATCCGGACAAAAGTCACCGATCTTCTGAGATACAGTTGTGGGGGCTCTGTAGGTGTTCCGACTTGTGGTATTGTCTGCACGAAAATAAGCCTAGCAATGCATCACACAGATCATGTGAACTTGTGATATTGTCTGCACAAAAATAAGCCTAGCAATGCATCACACACACATCATGTGGACCACCTACAGCATCGTGTCAGCATAAGGAGAACAACCATCCTAAACATTCCATTTGCACATCTCACTGATGACCTGACAAGCAGTGACACAGGACTTGCTAAGCTTGCTGAAACAGCGGATGAAACGTCGAGATACAGCATGGAAATCAGCGCTGAGTTTGATGATCAGATACCACATCGTCATCAATACCAAAATAAACATCCATGGACAGAAGCTAAAAAAACTGTCTGGCAGTTCATTTACCTGAGATCCATCATAAATCCTGAGGGATTCAAACCAGAAATCCTCTCGAGGGCGGAAAAAATCTGCATCAGCACTGTTCAGGCTGAACTTGTATGGAACACAAGATCAGGGTCCTCTGTGCATCAGTATATTCCATCTCTCTGTATTGATGGGAGACAAAGACCCTCATTGCAGATCTAGAGAGGATCTCAGCCATGGAAAAGAGGAGTTACCACAAGACACTAGATGTAAGAAGTACTGACCACTGAACAAGTGCGTCAAACAACCACGCAGCATATATGGTCATACGAAGAGCTACTGACAGCGATTAAGAAAACGTTGTTGGTGCGACTGTCACGACCGACCCCTGGAGGTCTGCCCTGACAGGATCGGTCTAGGTGGGAGTGAAGGGAGTGACTGACCTCACACGCCCCGCAAGAGACCACACAATAAAGATTACGATACAACACCCCATTTATTCACACCAACATACATAGTCATAAATAAGCATTCCAACACACACAACATGCACAATCACAATCAAGCATTTCAACACACGACATACACACAATTAAGCATTCCAACACACACAGCATGCACAATTATAAATAAACATTTCACCATACGACGTACACAATCACAATCACAACATTTCAACACATATGACATATACACAATTATAAATAAACATTTCCAGCATCCATCCCTTCCCACACCATGGAGTGCCTCCACACCCCTGCCTCTCCAAAGTCTACTGGGAGCATCCTGTCGCACTAGGTGCTCCAAACCGGGTCGGTTCTTGAAAAGAGTCGTTCAAGGCCGACACCCTCGACACACACAAGCAGGCAGTGAAGAGCGCGTCCTGGGGGGGGGGGGGGGGGAAACGTGGCGTTGTTACTGGAGGTCCTGGACGGGGATCAACAACACCAGCTCAATACAGACCTGAGCATAACACAGTAAACCAATCAAATCAGGAATGTTCGTTAAAGTCTTCTCACACGAAGCAGGTAAAAGACTTTATAACTGCCACCACATTTGCAAATAATAATTCAATGGCATAATTGTCACATTTTATAGCCACATTTCAAAATAACACAAATCTCCAACCACGCATCCGAACGACAAATCATGCGTACGCACGCTCGCGAACATAAAACTCGTTCTCCTTGCACACACAAACAGACGGTGGCCGAAGGATAAGAGTCCGGCGAATGTGACAGGGGCGGACGAGCGAGACCAAGCAAGTACCAACCCTGAATCACCAGGTTCTCTCCCATCCCCACCGACTACCGCATCACGAGATGCATAAACAGGAGAAAGAATTTTGGATATAATTTAGGATGGCCAGGTTAAAGACTGAATTAACCAGAAAAAAGGTCTCAAACAATATTTCTTTTACAATTTTGAAAACAAAAGAAAATTGCGCAAAAGAGAAGAATAAGCCGGCTAACAACAACAAACCAAAACAAACAAACCACGAAACTGATGCTTACCAGCTACCCGTGGGTGACCCCGAAGAGGCGGGTCAAATGACTCTCTCTGCCCTCTGTCCAGTCGAGAGGACAGAGGCGCAGATGCGGAAAAAGAAGAAGTGATGTCCCTCTCCTACAGGCCGACTGTAGGAATTGAAGATACCGACTGTACCTTCGACGATACGGTGAAGAACCAAGACCGGAGCAGGCGCTCCCAGAGACATCTTCCGCTCGAGTGAAGAGCTAACCTCCCTCAGCGATGGCGGCCAACATGCCACGCTACGTCACAGAGTGAGCATACTTCAAACTAAAAGAAATGAAGCACGTGCGACAGGTAAAAAGACAGGCGAGAGGCCGATAGACAGCAAGTTCGAGAGAAAGGTACCAGCCACCCGTGAACCTGCAGGATGAATAGCACGGGCAGTGGAATTAGAGAGAGAGAGAGAGAGAGAGAGAAAGCAAACCGAACGTGAGCTGAACTACACCAAGGTGCAACCGCACCACAAGCCACACTAAGGGACGGACACGTGACAACAACAACGATAATAAACAAATGAATAATTCCGCCACCCAGTTGGGTCAAACGTCGTAGGCCTCGTGACAAACTCGTGACAAACCCCCTTCTAAAAGCATCTGTTTCTCTGAGATACAGTGCTCCTTTGAACCTTGACGCATGTGCAAATTCACAACAATGGGACCGAACCCAAACCCTCTGTGATCGACAGAGTACGATAAATCCAATACAAACATTCTACGATAGAATCACAGGGAAATACATAATACTACATTTATCAAACCACTAGGCAAACTTTCCAACAATGAAAGTAACGATCCGAACCATTGATGATTCACTATCGTTAACATCACTAAAGTGAAAACTGTCACTACACCTGATACAAAAACAAAAAGGGGATATAACCCTGGTTGAGGGGAAGTGTCCCTCACGACTGATTTTCCAATGTGCTGACTACGGAGCTCGGCTAAGATAGTCAGCATCCGTATTACAGGAACCCTTGATATGACGGAAAGTGAACGCATGACTCTGCAGTTCCACTGCCTAACTCATGAGTCGACGACTGACTGGCCGGATCCGGTCCAGGCACTGGAGAGGATGATGATCGCTCTCCAGTACAAACTTCCGGCCGTATTTATTCTTGGGCACGCCAGTGCGCGTCCAAATCTGCCAGCGAGTCTCAGCAACAGTAGGGGCATCGATAGTCCTAGGCGGGACAGCCTCTGGGCATCGAGTCGCATAGTCTACAGCTACCGAAATGTAGCGGTGACCGCGATTGGATGGTGGATTGATGGGTCCCACAAGGTCGACACCGACCTTGCTGAATGGCTCCCAACCAGAGGCACTGATCCCAGGGGAACACGCCTCAAGCGCCCCTTAGGCGTTGTCCGTTGGCAGACATCGCAACTGCGGCAGTACTGCCTAACCTGTGAGTTCATCCCTGGCCAAAAGAAGTCCTGTCTGACTCGCTTGAGAGTCCGCTTGGAGCCCATATGACCTGCCATGGGGGAATCGTGGGCCTGCCGGAGAACAGATTCTCTCAAGCTTTGGGGAACAACAAGCTGCTTGGCCACACGATCTGCCTGAGTGAAAACCCTAAAGAGGATCCCCTTGTGGAGCTTGAAGCTCACCTTGGCGTGTCGGGCAGACTGAGCGGGACGATCTACCAGTTGTCACAGGCGTTGGACATCCAAGTCCCTGCCTGAGACGGACCATGGTAGCAGGATCGACCCTGGCCAGAACCTCGTCAGAGATCGGCTGTAGAACGGGACGCAATTCCTGTTCCTGCTTCTTAGCTTTGGCGCGTGTGGTAACTCCCACACACGCCTGTACGGGCAGATCCGTAGACACGGACTGACTGCGTCCGTCCGCAAAGGTGACAGTATTCCCTATGAGAAGGGAATACATAGGTCGCTCCACCGCGATGGCCCATACTTCGCCACAGAAGTAGGGGGTGGAGATAGGAATGAGTACAGAAGGACGGGTGGAGGTAAAACCAGCCTCCAACCCGCACACATCATAACTAGCGCCCCGCTGAGCCTCAGGGGAAACCAAATCCTTATCAACAAAGAGCGTTGATGCTCCCGAATCCCTGATGGTGTCGACCAAGGAGGAACCAACAACCGAGAGAAACACTGGGCACTCTGAATCACCAGTAGCTGGGATGGAACCCACGTTAGCCGAGGCACGAGGACGTTGGAAAGGACTAGCCCCACGACTACCAGCGGCTTTAGGACAATCTTTCCTAATGTGGCCAGGACGACCACAAAGAAAACACAGTCGGGGCGCTGAAATCCCCGATGAACTGCCTGCCTTGTTCACCCCGCTAGCAGTTGTCGGCGCCTTATTGCCACTAAATCCTGTGGAGGGTTTCCCTCTCCGTATCTGGGCGATGCCATAAGCCCTGCGAGCTTCAGCAAACACCTCAGCGTATGAATCGCAGCCGCGAAATCTGAGGTGCTGTCTCGCCTATCTGGATCCTCAACTCTGGGGACACAGTGTTGGTGAGCTGTTCAATGAGGATCAGATCCTCCAGCTCCAACTTAGCCAACTGACGCCAGTACCCTAGCGTTTTGCGCAGCCTATCACCAAACTGCACGAAGGTCTCGTCGTTATTCTTCTTCATGGACCTGAACTTCCTCCTGTACGTCTCTGGGGTAAGGTGGAAACGCTTACGCAGAGCCAACTGCATGTCTGCATAAGACGCGCCTTCATTTAGAGTGAGCACACACTCCCTTGCAGCACCAGATA
Source organism: Conus ventricosus (assembly GCA_018398815.1). NCBI lineage: Eukaryota > Metazoa > Mollusca > Gastropoda > Neogastropoda > Conidae > Conus > Conus ventricosus. Next base: position 74,306,751 of record CM031615.1, read on the forward strand.
ATCCAGAAAAAAGGCGCATAGCCTTTTGTTCCTCAGACAATTGGTATGAACTAGCAACCTTGTCAAAATGCTCTAAGAACATATCAATGTCCTCACTAGGTCTGAACTCTGGAAGCTTTAACTTTGGGCCTCTAACTCTATCACCTGCTGGTGTTTAAACCCCCCAGGTTTACAGAAGCGGGAGGCCCCGAAAGAAGTTGTTCCATCTCCCCCCTGCGCAGAGCCTCCTGTCTGGCAGCCTCCTCTCTACGCTGATCCAACTCCTCCCGACGGAGGGCTTCCTGTCTGGCAGCCTCTTCCCTACGCTGAGCAGCCTCCTCTCTGCGCTCTTCCCTACGCAGAGCTTCCTGCCTGTCTAGCTCTTCCCTACGGAGGGCTTCCTGCCTGACAGCCTCCTCTCTGCGCTCTTCCCTACGCAGAGCTTCCTGCCTAGAGGCCTCTTCCTTACGTAGGGCTTCCTGCCTGACAACCTCTTCCCTACGGAGGGCCTCATCCTCCCGTCGCTGTCGCTCCAGAAACATCAGGACGGAGGTGATGTCCTGGGCGGGGTTCACCACTCCCGACACGGGAGGATGACCGTTCGATCCGTTTGACCCGTCCCTTGGGTCTCGGCTTTCCATGAGGAAAGTCCCCCGGGGCATACTCCTTATGAGGGGAAGCATGGAGAAGAGAGGGCTTTGGTTTCTGCGACTCAACAGAAGCCCACAGTTGCTTCGCTATGCTCTGACGCTTCCGAGCGGAAGTGCCAGTCGGGGTCTCGACAGGAAGATCCCTTAGCGAAGAGGTAGTAAAAGTACTCACTGGACTATCTGCTACAGCACTGGAATAAGTAGAAGTTACTGTAGTCGAAGTACTGGTACTAATAGTAGGGACTACATTTTGAATACCTTTCTTCTTCGACGCACGCGTCGCCACACCACCAGCACCGGACGTTGCCATGACAACAATATCCTACGGTTTTCAAATACGGGGGAAAGACGATTCCAATTGAAAAACAAATATTTTAGGGGTGTGTGTATATGTGTGTATGTGTGTGTGTGTGTGTGTGCGGACAAGTTCCGGCTGCTCCCACTCTGGCAACACCGCGCTCCACAGCACGAGCAACAGTGCGGTGGGGCTCACCGAAAAAAAAAAAAAAAAACTATGTCCGGCTGCCCCCACTCTGGCAACACCGCGCTCCACAGCACGAGCAACAGTGCGGTGGGGCTGGCCGGAAAAAAAAACAAACTGGCAGACGGAATCCGGAGAGAGGAAAAAAAGGGACACTAACGTCCGATACAACCCCTGTACTCAATAACCCGGTAAAAAAAACTGGCTAACTACAAAACAGGAATGGCAGACTGAGCGGCAACAGAAAGGCAAGACTTACGGCCGTACCTGCGTAAGGCACCCGGCGGAAGGAGGAGGTCTGGTCACGGTCGACTCCCCTGGTCTCACCTCGACTCCCGAGTCACACCGGATGTTCCCTCAGGCCACAAAAAGACTCCCTTCACGCTAGAGTCACCCAGCCAACCACCCACGAACAAACACGACAAACTGACTAAACATATACAAAACAGACAGAACTAAACAGGTACTCCGCGAAACGAGAGAGACAGTCAGAGCCCTTCACATCCCGGACGAGCCCCCACAATTGTCACGACCGACCCCTGGAGGTCTGCCCTGACAGGATCGGTCTAGGTGGGAGTGAAGGGAGTGACTGACCTCACACGCCCCGCAAGAGACCACACAATAAAGATTACGATACACACCCCATTTATTCACACCAACATACATAGTCATAAATAAGCATTCCAACACACACAACATGCACAATCACAATCAAGCATTTCAACACACGACATACACACAATTAAGCATTCCAACACACACAGCATGCACAATTATAAATAAACACTTCACCATACGACGTACACAATCACAATCACAACATTTCAACACATATGACATATACACAATTATAAATAAACATTTCCAGCATCCATCCCTTCCCACACCATGGAGTGCCTCCACACCCCTGCCTCTCCAAAGTCTACTGGGAGCACCCTGTCGCACTAGGTGCTCCAAACCGGGTCGGTTCTTGAAAAGAGTCGTTCAAGGCCGACACCCTCGACACACACAAGCAGGCAGTGAAGAGCGCGTCCTGGGGGGGGGGGGAAACGTGGCGTTGTTACTGGAGGTCCTGGACGGGATCAGGGCCGGCCAGTCAAAACCACGGCTTTTCTACCAGAACGTGGTCCCGACCAGTGCGTGATCCCAACCAGCGCGCGGTACCAACCAGAGCGTGGCCCCAACCAGCGCGTGGCACCAACCAGTCCGCTGTCCTGACCAGAGCGTGGCCCCAGCCAGCGCGTGGCACCAACCAGTCTGCGGTCCCAACCAGAGCGTGGCCCCAACCAGAGCGTGGCCCCAACCAGCGCGTGGCACCAACCAGTCCAGGCTCCGGGTGAAGCCCCGGGAGGGGGGGAAAACGTAGCTGGGAGGAGAGAAGAAAGGGAGGGAAGGAAGAAGGGTACTGGACCCCCCCCGTCAGTACAATCTGACCCATGCTGTTAAATCCTAACAGCCACTCGCATGATGGGCGAGGGGAGGTCTACTAAATACACCAACAACACCAGCTCAACACAGACCTGAGCATAACACAGTAAACCAATCAAATCAGGAATGTTCGTTAAAGTCTTCTCACACGAAGCAGGTAAAAGACTGCATTAAATCAACAGGCTATAAAACAAATATGAATTATCTTCACCCTTCTCTCACTCACGTTTAACAATTTCCTTTCTTAGGAAATAAACCAACACAGCGACCATCGCTTATAACTGCCACCACATTTGCAAATAATAATTCAATGGCATAATTGTCACATTTTATAGCCACATTTCAAAATAACACAAATCTCCAACCACACATCCGAACGACAAATCATGCGTACGCACGCTCGCGAACATAAAACTCGTTCTCCTTGCACACACAAACAGACGGTGGCCGAAGGATAAGAGTCCGGCGAATGTGACAGGGGCGGACGAGCGAGACCAAGCAAGTACCAACCTGAATCACCAGGTTCTCTCCCCTCCCCACCGACTACCGCATCATGAGATGCATAAACAGGAGAAAGAATTTTGGATATAATTTAGGATGGCCAGGTTAAAGACTGAATTAACCAGAAAAAAGGTCTCAAACAATATTTCTTTTACAATTTTGAAAACAAAAGAAAATTGCGCAAAAGAGAAGAATAAGCCGGCTAACAACAACAAACCAAAACAAACAAACCACGAAACTGATGCTTACCAGCTACCCGTGGGTGACCCCGAAGAGGCGGGTCAAATGACTCTCTCTGCCCTCTGTCCAGTCGAGAGGACAGAGGCGCAGATGCGGAAAAAGAAGAAGTGATGTCCCTCTCCTACAGGCCGACTGTAGGAATTGAAGATACCGACTGTACCCTCGATGATACGGTGAAGAACCAAGACCGGAGCAGGCGCTCCAGAGACATCTTCCGCTCGAGTGAAGAGCTAACCTCCCTCAGCGATGGCGGCCAACATGCCACGCTACGTCACAGAGTGAGCATACTTCAAACTAAAAGAAATGAAGCACGTGCGACAGGTAAAAAGACGAGGAGAGGCCGATAGACAGCAAGTTCGAGAGAAAGGTACCAGCCACCCGTGAACCTGCAGGATGAATAGCACGGGCAGTGGAATTAGAGAGAGAGAGGGGAGAAAGCAAACCGAACGTGAGCTGAACTACACCAAGGTGCAACCGCACCACAAGCCACACTAAGGGACGGACACGTGAACAACAACAACGATAATAAACAAATGAATAATTCCGCCACCCCAGTTGGGTCAAACGTCGTAGGCCTCGTGACAAACTCGTGACAGCGACCATGTAATAAGATTCAGTGGCCTTGTTTATAAAGAGAGTTGAGGTAGCAGGGGGCGGGGGGGGGGACTTCCTTAGACATAGACTTAGATACTCCCGCGTCTTGCGACGCATGAGGCAGTCACGGCGTTCCACTGTGCCGTCCTCAGCCAGTCTGCTAGTGTCACTCCATTCTCTGTCAACGAGTCTGAGGTCTCTCTCCACTGTCCGTCGCCAGCTCATCCTGGGTCGTCCTCTTTTTCTCTGGCCTGCTGGGGTCCATTGAATGGCCTGATTTGCAGGTCTTAATGAGGGTAATCTCAAGGCATGACCCAGACAGCGGAGGAGCCTTCTGCAAATGATGGTTGACACGGGGAGCTGTTTGACTTCTCCCCGACCTCTTCATTTGGTATAAAGTCTATTTCATGCCCAGGATCTTACGTAGGCACTTAGTGTCAAAAGCGTCGAGTTTTTTCTCCTGGATGGTCTTTAATTGCCAGGTTTCACAGCCATATAGCAGCGTCGAAATCACACTAGAGTCATAAAACTTCAATTTGATTCCAAGGAGAATTTCTTGCTGTTCCATATTGTGTTCGGCTGAATGAATGCTGATGTTGCCTTCCCAATACGACGCTTCAGTTCATGGTCGAGGTCATTGGCGTTGTTGATGGAGCAGCCTAGGTATGTGAAGTTCTCTACTTCTTCTACTTGCTTTTGGTCTATGATAACGTCTGTTGGCCCCTGGTCAGCATGTTTTCATTCTTTTTAGCACCGATAATGAGGCCAATGTTACCTGCAAACTCGCTGATATTGTCTACAGGTACCTGCAGATCTTTAGTGGTGCTTGCAAGTGCGGCAATGTCATTGGCAAAATCCAGATCTGAGAGGCTGTTTCTTTCTGTCCACTTGATTCTCTTCCTTGGGTTGCGCTTTAACACCCATTCAATGGCAAGTACAAAGTGGAGAGGGAGAGAATACAACCTTGCCTTACCCCGTGACAACTTCAAACAGTCAATGACTCTGCACTTGGAGTTTATATAAATTTGCTCTATGGCCGACACAGCTTTCTCTGGGATGCCGTAGGTTTTCATGATTTTCCACAATGATGGTCGGTGGGCACTGTCAAATGCTTTGGTGAAGTCAGTGAAGCTGATGGCCAGGGGTGCTTGGTGCTCTCCACACTTCTCGATGATCTGTCTTACTGTGAAGATCTGTTTCGCACAGGATCATTTCAGGCAGGCCTACTTGTTCCCTGAGCTCATTGTCCACTACGTTGTGCAGTCAGTTGAGGATGACCTGGCAGTACACTTCCCCTGGTATTGACAGCAGAGTAACTCCTCTCCAGCTGTCGCACTCTGAGAGTTTGCCTTTTGGGGAAATACAGACGACTTCACCGTTCTTCCAATCCTCTGGGACGACACCAGAGTTCCAAACCTGGTTACAGTGACTGCACATCCAAGAGACGATGCAGTCACCACCACCTTTAAGCATTTCCGCTGTTATTCCATCGAACCCAGTGGACTTGTTGTTCTTTCATGACTTGATGGCTGTTCTGATCTCATCTTCAGTGAAGTCATCGATGTTCATTGGGAGCAGGAGGGATGGGTCTTCCGCCTCACCTGGCTCAAATCTGTTAAGAACTTCTTTGAAGTGCTCAGCCCATCTTGCAAGCTTGTTCTCGCCTCTTGACAGAAGTGTGCCATTTTTGCCTTCAACATCTTCTGCTTGCTTGTCCAGCCAATCCATTTTAATCTTTCTGGGCATTTCGCTTCACCTGCCTGTCCTTCTCGATGTACTTGAGGTAGTACGCTGCTTGGTCTGAGGAGCAGTTGTGTCTCTTCTGTTGGAGTTCTTTCCTCTCTGCTATCAATTCCCATGAGTCATCACTGATCCAGGATTCCCACAGTGGCTTCTTAAACCCTAGGATTTTTTCCAGCTGTTGCCATGGCATCCTTCATCTCCTCCCAACATTTTGTCAATCCTGGCATTGTTTCTGTCAGAGGGGGGAGAGGGGGGCAAAAACCTGGGAACAGTTGAGGGAAGGAGACAGAGGGGAAGAAAGGGGAAAAACGATGAACTGCCAACATTACAGAATGGCCTGGGAAACCATGCAGAGCCTTGGAACACAACCAAAAGAACAGGAGGAACCAGAGGAAGTATTCTCCAGTGAGTCCTCTCAGAAATAACCCTTTCCACTCTTGTTTACAGCCAAAGCAGCTTCTCCTGCCTCACTAGTTTGGGCTGATCTACATTATACTTCACTTGATCTTTAATATCAAAATCTGTTTTGCAACAAAACAAAGCCAACATCTTCATGCGGTTATAGTCAATTTGTTCTGTAGCATGTTTTTACAATTTCATATAAATGATGCGCTTTCAAAGTTTGATCCTTTGAAAATTTCAAACTTGACTGTTTTTACGGAAACAAACTTCGTACTTCACTTCAACTCTAATGTCTGGAAACTAATCCACGAAGATGTGAAAAGCTACACAGTTATAGCAACGCTAATTCAATCTTCTGCAGGTTGAAATTCCAGATATCATGGACTTTTGGATTCCAATGATTTGACAAACTTCAAAATCGTTTCTTCTTCTTCTTCTTCTTCTTCTTCTTCTTCTTCTTCTTCTTCTTGTTCTTCATTTTTAAATAACACCATACTTGGGTGTAAATGGCAGACTCATTTCAAATTCAAAGTCTTTAAACTTTCAGCACCTTATGAACAAGTCCTGTTTTTAGGCGCAGGTCCGCGGCACAGCTCAGCATTGCTCGTGTACAGGGTTGAATTTCAGGAAGGAAAGGACCAGCAGCACATACTGGATCAGTCTCTGTTTAGTCTCTTTGATGCAGAACACACCTTCCCAAGTCAACCGACGTCTGTGTTGACGAAGCAGGTCACGTCCTGTACCACGCTCAGTTGCCTACGTTCTACTCTTCTGTTCTGCCATGTTTACTCTGAATTGATTGGTTTGATTGGTTACCTTGTACTCTGCCTTGTTCACTGCTCGCTCTTCTTTCTTCTATCCTCTTTCAATCGGATTTTCGCTGATCTTCTATCCTCTAAGTTCTTTCGCAATGATTTTTGTTTCTTGCTCTGCTGTTCTTCTCTCGTTCATTCTGTTGTCCTCTTCTCTGCTCTTCGTCATTCGTCGTTCTTTCGTTACGCTCATGTCTGTTCCACTCTTCTTCCACCCGAACTTCGTCATTTTTCTCTCATCCACTCTGCTGTTCTTTCGTCCTTATTCCTTTACTCTTTTTCTTCTCTGCTCTTCTTCTCTTCACACTCCTTCAATCTGTTGTTTCTCTGTTTTCTTCCCTTCATTCTCCTTCAGGCTGTCTTTCTCTGCTCTTAATCATTCCACATTTCCTCCCTCCCTCTCTCTCTCTCTCTCTGCATGTGTGTGTGTGTGTGTGTGTGTGGTGTGTGTGTGTGTGTGTGTGTGTGTGGTGCGTGCGTGCGTGCGTGCGTGCGTGCGTGGTGTGTGTGTGTGTGTGTGTGTGTGTGTGTGTGTGTGTGTGTGTGTGTGTGTGTGTGTGTATTCGTGTGTGTTCGTTCGTGAGCGTACTCGCGCGTGTGTGTGATCGTGTTTTACTGACCTGTAAAATGTATATTTTTTACTGACCTGTAAATTGAATGTGTGTGTGTGACTGACCTGTAAAATGAATGTGTGTGTTTGATTGACCTGTAAAATGAATGCGTATTTGACGACCTGTAAAATGTATATTCCTTTACTGACCTGTAAAATGAATATGAGTGTTGCACTGACCTGTAAAATGTATTATTGTTTTACTGACCTGTAAAATGAATGCGTTTTCGACTGACCTGTAAAATGTATATTGCTTTACTGACCTGTAAAATGAATATGTGTGTGTGTTTCACTGACCTGTAAAATGTATATTGCTTTACTGACCTGTAAAATAAATATGTGTGTTTGACTGACCTGTAAAATGTATATTGTTTTACTGACCTGTAAAATGAATATGTGTATTTGACTGACCTGTAAAATGTATATTGTTTTACTGACCTGTAAAATGTATATTGTTTTACTGACCTGTAAAATGAATGCGTATTTGACTGACCTGTAAAATGTATATTGCTTTATTGACCTGTAAAATGAATATGTGTGTTTCACTTACCTGTAAAATGTATATTGCTTTACTGACCTGTAATATGAATATGTGTATTTGACTGACCTGTAAAATGTATATTGCTTTACTGACCTGTAAAATGAATATGTGTATTTGACTGACCTGTAAAATGTATATTGTTTTACTGACCTGTAAAATGAATGTGTGTGTGTGTGTTTGACTGACCTGTAAAATGTTTATTGTTTTACTGACCTGTAAAATGTATTATTGTTTTACTGACCTGTAAAATGTATATTGTTTTACTGATCTGTAAAAATGAATATGTGTGTTTTACTGACCTGTAAAATGTATATTGTTTTACTCACCTGTAAAATGTATATTGTTTTACTCACCTGTAAAATGTATATTGTTTTACTCACCTGTAAAATGTTTGTTGTTTTTACTTACCTGTAAAATGTATATTGTTTTACTGATCTGTAAAATTAATATGTGTGTTTGACTGACCTGTAAAATGTATATTTTTTACTGACCTGAAAAATGTGTATTGTTTTACTGACCTGTAAAATGTGTATTTTTTACTGACCTGTAACATGTATATTGTTTTACTGACCTGTAAAATGAATATGTGTGTTTGACTGACCTGTAAAATGTATATGTTTTACTGACCTGTAAAAAGAATATGTGTGTGTTTGACTGACCTGTAAAATGAATATGTGTGTTTGACCTGTAAATATATATTGTTTTACTGACCTGTAAAATTGAATGTGTGTGTGTTTTACTGACCTGTAAAATGTATATGTGTGTTTGACTGACCTGTAAAATTTATATGTGTATTTGACTGACCTGTAAAATGAATATGTGTATTTGACTGACCTGTAACATGAATATGTGTGTTTCACTGACCTGTAAAATGAATATGTGTATTTGACTGACCTGTAAAATGAATATGTGTTTCACTGACCTGTAAAATGTATATTGTTTTACTGACCTGTAAAATGAATATGTGTGTTTCACTGACCTGTAAAATGTATATTGTTTTACTGACCTGTAAAATGAATGTGTTTCGCTGACCTGTAAAATGTATATTGTTTTACTGACCTGTAAAATGAATATGTGTGTTTCACTGACCTGTAAAATGTTTTACTGACCTGTAAATGTATATTGTTTTACTGACCTGTAAAATGTATATGTGTGTTTCATTCACCTGTAAAATGTATATTGTTTTACTGACCTGTAAAATGAATATGTGTGTTTCACTGATCTGTGAAATGTATATTGTTTTACTGACCTGTAAATGAATATGTGTGTTTCACTTACCTGTAAAATGTATATTGTTTTACTGACCTGTAAAATGTATATTGCTTTACTGACCTGTAAAATGAATATGTGTGTTTCGCTGACCTGTAAAATGAATATGTGTGTTTCACTGACCTGTAAAATGTATATTGTTTTACTGACCTGTAAAATGTATATTGCTTTACTGACCTGTAAAATGAATATGTGTGTTTCACTGACCTGTAAAATGTATATGTTTTACTGACCTGTAAAATGTATATTGCTTTACTGACCTGTAAAATAAATATGTGTGTTTTGCTGACCTGTAAAATGAATGGATAAGAACTTTTAACGTCGTTTTATAATCACATCATGATGGAACTGAACCTGTGTTCTATGGAAATCTGATCTGCTAAATTCTTTGTTAGCTATTTTTGTGAGAGAAGCGAAAACCCTGTTTCAGGAAAAGACTCGAAAGGATTTTTAAAGAAATGGTGAAGAAATGAGTAACATAAATTTCAACTGGAAAAGCGTGTTGGCGACACTGGACACACAGATCGTTCATGGTCAGTGAATCAGACCATTACCGCCGACTAACAACATGTCCGAACATCTAACTTGGTGGATGATGAGGGTATCAGATTGGGACTATACCGAATCACCCGTGTTATGGCACAGAGTTTTCAAAAACGTCATGACTTTTTGTAATTGAATGATTTTTTTTTCGATGAATTACAATGATAGTTTCTTGTCCATGCTGTTGTTTGTACCTGTATGTTGTTCGTATTATGCAGGCATGCACAAGAGAGCGAGAGAGTGAGTGAGGAGACTGCGCGCGGCGCGCGCGTTTAAGTGTGTGGGGGTGTGTGTGGGGTGTGTGTGTGTGTGTGTGGTGTTGTGTGTGTGTGTGTGTGTGTTGGTGTGTGTGTGCCTGTATGTGTGTGCGGGTATGTGTGGCGTGTCGTTCGTGATGGGTGTGGTGTGGGGGGGGGGGGGGGGGGGGGGGGGTGTGGGGTGTGTGTGTGAGTGAGTGTGTGCGGAGGGGAGGGGAGGATCGCGCGCGCGCCGGCTGTGTGTGTGTGTGGTGTGTGTGACACTTCACGTCACAGATGCCATCACCAAATTTGTTTATTCTGTGACGTCAACGTAAATTGTGACGTCAACGTAAAATTACATAGCAACATGACGTTAAAAAAAAACAAGGAGGCGAAAAAAAATATAAACAGTGAGGCTCCCGAGTCCGGCCTGGACTGTTGACCACCGAGTGTGGGGGTACAGCCCATGCTCCATCCGCTGTCTCCGTCATGACGACGTGGAGAGGCTGACCGCAAGGTCATTACTGGAATTGTGTAGTAAAGGGCCTCAGGATTCTCCGTCATGACGACGTGGAGGGGCTGACCGCCAGGTCAGTAGTATACTTGTGTAGTAAAGGGCCTCAGGATTCTCCGTCATGACGACGTGGAGAGGCTGACCGCCAGGTCAGTAGTCAGACGTGATCTTCTGTGTGGGTGTACCCTGTGGGCCTTCGAACTGTACTCTTGAGTGGCTCTGCTCGCCGTAATCTTGTGGGTGTACCCTGTGGGCCTTCGAACTGTACTCTTGAGTGGCTCTGCTCGCCGTAATCGTGTGGGTGTATCCTGTGGGCCTTCGAACTGTACTCTTGAGTGGCTCTGCTCGCCGTAATCTTGTGGGTGGTACCCTGTGGGCCTTCGAACTGTACTCTTGAGTGGCTCTGCTCGCCGTAATCTTGTGGGTGTATCCTGTGGGCCTTCGAACTGTACTCTTGAGTGGCTCTGCTCGCCGTAATCTTGTGGGTGTACCCTGTGGGCCTTCGAACTGTACTCTTGAGTGGCTCTGCTCGCCGTAATCGTGTGGGTGTACCCTGTGGGCCTTCGAACTGTACTCGTGAGCGGCTCTGCTTGCCGTGTGAAGAGTGTGACTTGGGCTCGTTGCAGTCAGCTGTGTGGACTGTGTCTGTTGGGACACTACTGACGGTGCAGTGAGAAATATTCAATGTGTCAGTTTTGAGAGCAACAGTTGAAGCTCCCAGTGTTTGTTGCTGGTGGTGGCGTGTATTGATTTTGTGCCAATTTATATTAATATGTGTTTATGTTTTGATGGTTCAGGCAGCATATAAAGGGGAAAAAGTTGTATGTTGCCTGGCTGTCCATGTTCGTGTGGTGTGGATGTGTGTAGGGAATAATATTTACAAGCATCCAAACTTTTGAAAGTGAGAGTCAGACTAGTAATTTCTCACAACATCCACACCATCCGTAACATGTTTTGGATGGCGTTGTGTTGGTTTGGAGTTGAAGTTTGTACGGTCTAGCTTTCTAGCCGTCTAACCACTTTCTGGAAACAGAAAGATGGCCCGGAAAGATAAACATTCATGGAAAACAGGAAACAGCTGACGTGGCCATTTTCGTGTTCTAAGAAGGGAACTCTCTTTTTTTTTAAATCTCTCTATGCCTACAAGCGCGTATACACGCAATTAAACATGGACGCTGAAGACGCACGTGCACGGGAGGCATGTCCATGGATACATGCATACAGTACACATCCATATGTGAATGTGCAAGCGTGCATGACGTTCATTTTACACGCTATATACACGACACAAAAATGCTTGCAAGCAAAAAATGTGCGAGCGCGCGTGAGTGCGTATGTATGTGCTTGCCCACGCATGCACACACACAGCAAAAGAATGATTTCACTATTCAACCCATTATTTCCATGTGATGATAAAACTGAGAAGTCGACTGGCATAAAATGCTGGGTATCATTATTGACAAAGATTTATTATGACTGATCACACCGCGTCTGTAGTTGAACGTCTTTCTAACAAATATTTCGCAAGTGGCTAAAACAAACAAATTTCTTGATGTGTATTTTCCGGATGCTTTCCTATCATGCTCATATTCCATCAATCATCAATAATGCTTCAGCCTTATGGGACAGCTATAGTGACACAAACTTAAAACTGATTCACCGTATGTGGAAAAGAGCACTAAAATTAGTATTGCTGAAATCAAGGTATCTCACTGCTAAGGGCTGTAAACAACTCAAAACTTCAACTTTCAACGACAGCCTCATCTACAACAAATCAGTTGCATGCATAATGTTGTGAATGCAAATGGTCCTAAAAAGAGTACAGACACTTTTAAAATTAATCGTCACAGATATAAGCACGTAATATCGCTTCCCAGACCGAAACATAAGCTATATAAATCCAGTTCGTTATATTCTGGAGGTGGTTTGCGAAACAGTTTGCCAACAACACTAAAAGGATATCAAGAGCACGTTCCACTTCAAGAAAAATATGAAAGCTCATCTAACCAGCAAAACTGAACATGCGGTGTAACGCTTATCATTGATACTTCCTTCTTAGACTGTTTTAAAATATGAGATTTCCAGTTGGTTTAAAAAGTAGTAAGCATTTTCGGTAATTTATGCTGCATACCATTTCCTAAAGGATTTTGGTGTGCTTAATTCATTTACCAAATTTGCCAAGTGATATCTCCGCTTCTTTTCCAAGATATAATTAGTTATTCAAAATGGCCGCCTTGCAGAAAAGGAAACTCCTTCAGGCATTAGTGGATACAAACGTAAGTGTTTATTTGAAAAAGTTCTGAATAAAGCCTTGAAAGAAAGCATAATAAACATTTCAGACTTGTATTTCTCTTCATAATTGTAACGATTGGATCATCTTTCTATCAAAATGTACCCCCGACCCGTCCCGCACAAAGAAATGAAAAAATGGAAATTAACATCCATCCCTTTTAGTTTTGATTTGAAATTCTCTGTACATGGGAACGCAAAAACAGTTATGAATCTGAATGATAATTACATAAGTAAGCCTTGTGAATGACCAAATTAAACAGCAAAGAAATCAAACAAAAAGAAGGTGGTAAATACAAAGAATGCGCCCAATTCATACTATTTTTCTTGAAGACAGATTCAAATTGCTGCTAGACTTTTTAATCTGTCAATTATCTTGCACAAATGTACTGTCTCCTGTGTCAATTTGCTAAATCCAATAAAATCTCTTGATAAAGCAAACACAGCCAGCAACGTTAAATTCATGGAACAGAGGCCTAACTATTCACGATTCTCTGGTTCAATTCACGTCGTTTCGCTTTAGTGTACATGTAAATGAAAACGGAACAATACCTGCTGATAACAAGAGCCTGTGTCTTTCAGTTCATGCTTTCAATTATTGCTGTTTCTGCAGACATAGTCACCAGTGCCTGCACTTGCATGCACTAGTACATTGCAGTTTATGCTTTCTGCACTAGCAGTTACTCCTTTGACACTGTGTTTTGCAACTGCAGCTAATGAGATAAACGCAGGTTTCAGGCCCTGCTGGAAGAGACGTCAGAATAGGTGCAAATGCGCCACCATTGATGGTTATCCCATGGTCTCTGGTTTGGGCAGCACTGGACGTTGTTTGTCAGCTTGGTTCCAGACAAATGCCTGGTAATGTGCTCGCATGCTATGGAACGACAGGGCATCATATGTTGGTGGCAAGGTTTCCACGGGCTTGGCTTGAGCAAACCGAACTGACCTTGCATCGTCTACAGAAGCAGTGTCCATGTTGTACACTTTACAGATGAAGGCCTCTGCATCAGCACACGCTTGGTGAGACAGTTCACCTCTTCCAAGTGTTGCAAGGAGGTCATAATGCTCCTTGAAGATTTTCAAGCAAGATTTCTTGGTATGGCCAGCCAGTAACGATGTCGTATCACTTCCAGTAAGTGAATAAAATGCCGGTAAGGCACTCAGGAAACTGTTGTCAGAGGGAAGTTGATCTACAATGGTGTGGATTGGAATGTACTTTCTGTTCTTTGACATTCCCGCTTTCATTCACACTTTTGAGCATGGCATTTTGTTGAAGTGGGCCAGAAGAAGGACCAGCACATCCGTATCTCGTGCAGCAACAACAACACTTGAAGTCTGGCTCTTTACACAGTGAAGAATAATCCGAGTGTCCCGCCTCCTCATGTTTGGCTTTTAATTCTTCAATGTTTTACATCAGGAGCTGAGGACTCAACCTGCCTCTTCATCACAGAAGCCACCAGAAATGACAATGATCTTGTTTTCAGGTGCCTGAAGGATCAGTTGGCGAGACAAGAAATTGGCCAGGTCAGCTTCGTTCTCTGCAAGGGCAATGAAGTTTTCCCACTTTGGTGGTGGAGGGACTTCTCTGCTTTGGATCTCTCTCCTCACGGGCACTGCATGTCTGCCTCGTTTGTGTCTGGTGCCAACCTGATGGACATTTCATGGTACCTGTCAAACACAACATCAATTCGAATGAAGACAGCACCACTCAGAAGAACAGATTCAAAAAATGTGTCATCTAGGTCACCAAAGGTCTTGGCGTTTGGTGACTTTCCAATTGCAATCACAAGTGCTTGGCCATCAGTGATGAGTGTGTGTTTTTCTCCAAGGTCAGCAGGTTGAAGGTTTGGGGGCAAGGTGTGTCACCAATCAAAGCATCTGCTAAAGGGGATTTCTGACCAGAACGGAGATTGCCAGTCATTTCTGCTAGAGCAGCTGGGTCAGGAAGAAGCTCATGCTGCAGTATGTCTTGCAGATTGACATCTCTTCCAGCTTCTATATGCTGTGACAAGTTGCTGCAGAAACTTTCTGTCGGCCTGCATGACTTTCTGTGCGCTCGTCTTGGATTGCTTTTGCTCCAATTCGAACAAGGATGCAAATGTCAGGCATATGTTCCTGTGCAAAAT
>CM031615.1:74326711-74331711 GCA_018398815.1 Conus ventricosus
AAAGAGTGTCCAAACATAATAAGGACAACAAGGGAAAATTCTTTAAGGAGCTTGTAAAATATAAAACGGGACACAATCTCCATCAGGAACGGATTTTGAAGAGTTTGATCTTTAGACTCAGACTAGATGCATACAAAACAAAATATTGTAAAAATGTCATTTGCATTTGTGGCCAAAATATTACACCATTCCATGTCATCTTTCTTTGCAGAAATACTAAAAAATATTTGCCTACTTGGTTATTAAGTTTGAACCCATCAATCGCGAATTTTGGGACATTTTTGGGAACGAAGCGAAAGCTATAGAAGTTGTTAGGGCAATTGTTAAGAGTCCAGTTGGACATTTACTTTGATTCTCTAGTTATTTGTTGGTTTTATTCTCTTATTATTTCAATGCTTAAAATGTTTTGTTTCTTTACAAATGTTCAGATATGAATCAAGGCTAAAGCAGTTTTACCGTTATGCCGGCAGATTAGAATGGGGTTAAAGTGATGGTCACTTATTGGTATCTCATTAACTGAATAGACTATGCATGCAAAGATTAGCATACTACACTACCTCCACACTCCATACACTTTTAATGACATTTTGAAAACAATAGACACATTTATGCCCCCCCCCCCCCCCCCCCCACCCCCACACACACACACGCGCGCGCGCGCGCGCTCGCGACATATACACACACCGGCCCATTTTACATGTTTTTTTGTTTTGTCTTTGTTTGTTTGCCTGTTCGTTTGTCTCTTGTCTTTGTCTAAGATCACTGTAAAGTGGATAGACATTAAATTAAAGAACGAACGAACACACACACATACACACACTCACACACACACATACACACATGTACACTCACACACACACACACACACACACACACACACACACACACACACACACACACACACAACACACACGCACACGCACACGCACACACACACACATACACACACAGATGATTGCACACACTCATACTCCTTTCATTATACACTCTATCTCTACAAACCGTCTGAAATCACTTTATGTGGGAAGACGTTCAACGGAAGAACAACAACAACAACAACAACAACAACAACAACACACACACACACACACACACACACACACACACACACACACACACACACACACCACACACACACACACACACACACACACACACATACACACACACATACACACACACGTGTGCGCGGCCGCGCGGGCATCTCTCTCCTCTCTGATTTCATCTAAGAAGTGATAACATTCACTTGATGGCTGAGGCCGCCTTGGTAAAGGTGGCGGGTGGTGGTGGTGGTGGCGGTGGCAGATGGTTGTACTACCACCACTGTTTTGTTCTCCATTGTATATTTTTCAACTATTTTTGTCAATCACTTTTGTTTGTTTGTTTTCCAAGATTGCATGACCTCTTTAAAGTCTTAACATCGACGCTTCTGATGGGAGCCAAACCCACGATCTACCAGCCGGGAATCCGTGAGCTAACAGCTCTGCCGAGGCGCCTGGTGTTATATTTCTTCAGAAGAAGCTGTAATGACCACCATGATCACGAGGACGAAGCCTGAAAGAGGCAAAGAAGACGGCAGCAGCAACACGAAGAAGACGATGACTTACACGTTATAGCAGAATCATGCCGCTGCGCCAGGCTTGTGTTTATTCATTCATTCATTTATTTATTTGTTGTGACATATATTGACGACAAGACTATATCTAGGCATGTCGTGTCACGTGACTTTAGCCCATGACTTGTGACGTTGACGTTTTGTGTAACATTCTTTTTTTTTTTCTCTCTTTTTTTGAGAGCTGTGCTGCGAAGTACCAATCTATCTCTTTTTCTGTATTGAATTAGTAATACACAGGAAGAAAATTGAACACCATATCATTAAAATCTTCGGGTATATGTGTAATAATGATGATAATGATGATGAGGAAGAGGAGGGGGGGAGCGGCTGTGTTTTATCTGGGGTTTAGGCGGCAACAAATGAAAAGGTAGTAACTCCAGTGACTGAATTTACTGCATTTTTGTTGACGCTTTTTCAAATCAAAAGCAAAGTACAGTAACCCCCAATCATCAGAGAGACTGTGTTCTGGTTGCCACGTTCGAAACTAAAAGAGTGATTCTTGTACACTTGTGCATGCCAGTGTGTGTGTGTGTGTGTGTGTGTGTGTGTGTGTGTGTGTGTGTGTGTGTGTGTGTGTGTGTGTGTGTGTGTGTGTGTGTGTGTGTGTGTGTACATATTCTTCACATTAAGTCCATCCACAGAGTGTAATAGAAGAAACAAAATCGAGCATCAAATCATCATCAGGAGTAAGAATAAGGAGTATGCAAATGAAAACATCAAACCAACACACGCACGATAGATCCCCACTACAGGTAACAAAAGACAGCCCTGTGTTAACGTTCATACGATGTCACAGTGTAAAACTAGGTGATTGAAAACCTCATCCAGGGCAGCCTTTTGAAAGCAGTGAAAAACAGATGCCAGCAACAGAAAAAGTATTTGATTTGTTTCGCCACATATACATTTTCAAGTTATATTCAATGAAAATGTTGTTTTAAAAGCAGAAGGTTTAAATCTATAAATCAAAAGCACTCTTGATGCGACATTTGGTCAAACGTGACGGTGAGACCTTAAATATATCATTGACCATTAGATGCTGATTTTCTCTTGACGCGACATTTGGTCAAACGTGACGATGAGACCTTGACTATATCATTGACCATTAGATGCTTATTTTCTCTTGACGCGACATTTGGTCAAACGTGACGATGAGACCTTGACTAATCATTGACCATTAGATGCTGATTTTCTCTTGACGCGACATTTGGTCAACGTGACGATGAGACCTTGACTATATCACTGACCATTAGATGCTGATTTCTCTTGAGGCAACATTTGGTCAAACGTGACGATGAGACCTTGACTATATCATTGACCATTAGATGCTGATTTTCTCTCGACGCGACATTTGGTCAAACGTGACGATGAGACCTGACTATATCATTGACCATAGATGCTGATTTTCTCTTGACGCGACATTTGGTCAAACGTGACGATGAGACCTTGACTATATCACTGACCATTAGATGCTGATTTTCTCTCGACGCGACATTTGGTCATAACGTGACGATGAGACCTTGACCATATCATTGACCATTAGATGCTGATTTCCATATGGGTGGATGAAACATGTCAAGAGTTTTTTCCTGAATAGTTTCCCGCAAGCATTTTGTACAAGACTGTTCCTTTCCATAAGAGAGAGAAATGTTTAAAGTGCAATCCGTCCGCTTTTGCCCATTATTTGCTAGTTAATTGACCATTTCCTTAAAATAAGTTCAGCTATGTGAAGGCACCCAACAGAAGGTAATACCGCTACTTCTCTAAAAAAAATAACAATAGAAAAGGAAAAGAAAAGGAAATGCATCAAATGCCTGATTTCAACATCAATACCAAATACATAGTACACAGCCATCGGAAAGGTAATTAAGTCAGCTGTAAAAAAGATCTATTCGTCCCACTATCAAAGTATCTTTGCACTTTTGAATATAAAAAAATAACTAAACACTGCGCAAAGCTTCCTAATTATCTATATGGGATCCATCAGAGTAGATCTGATCACGATCAGGATGATTCTATTACATGCGATCCTTTACTGATATAGGCCTACTGAGAACACTAAGATTTTTTTGTCTTACAGATGAATAATCGATATCAAAGTTATTTTTCTGGAGTTCAATGGTGGACACGAAAGCGATGGGCTATTGGATTACCATTTTAATTATGTCTGATTTGTTATCACTGCAGATTCAACGTAATATGTACGAATTCTAACTGTTGTTAGAGATATGATTTTGCATTTTGATGGTGACCATCTACGGGAGGAATTCGTACCTTCCAATTAGATGCCATTGATGACGTGTGAAAAGGCACTCCAAGGGCAAATATGAATGCTTTGCAATCGTAGCTTTGTATTTTCTTTGATAAATACTTTGGAGTCCTGAATAAAACCTCTTGATCATAAATCCGACTGCAACGTACAAAACACATCGCAAAATGTTTTAGTACGTTGATATCTTAGCTCCAGGTTTGTTTCCTATCTAATTTCAAAAGGTTCAGATTTTTCCTTGCCTTGACGAAATAAGATTTGATATGGAAATTCCGTGTCAGGTTTGAAGTGAGAGAAATGCACAATTTCAAAATGTCAAAGCCAATTCCAAATGGAGGCCGAATGGACGGATCAGTGTGACTGTCAAACAGATCAAGATTTGGTGTTTGTTTGTTTCTCCAGCGGATAATGGTAAACCTTTTTCAAGGCGATAGTTGTTGGATTCATACAGTTCCATTTGATATATTTCAATAGAAAATTAACTGTCTAATAGATGTTTTCTTTTTTGTTGTGACATTCATTACATGTATATATCATCAGCATACTGTAAAATGACAGCATTTTTTTTTTGGGCGGGGGGAATGGGAAGAACATAAAGTGAAATAATAAATAGGCAAGATGCAATGGTTCAGCTCTATGGAATGTGCATTTCATTACATCTTGGAGAGGAGTAAGAATTTCCCACTTCTGCTTGATTCTTACTGTAAAAGAATCTTTTATATAACAATAAATGTTCCAAGATAAGTCAACATATTTCAGTTTATAAAGTAATATGTCGTGCCAAACACGATCGTGAGTTTTATTGATAGCAAAAAATGTAGCTAGAGGGGGTTTATGGTGAGTCTTTAAAAAAATAAAAAAAACACCAGAGTAAAGAAGATTTCAAGTGTATATGTAGGTGCATGTTCTGTATGTCCCCCAATCATGCACTTCCGTTCATACAGTCACCTCTTCCACCTCTGTAAACATGACAACAGACTGACAATTTGAAATATGGTAGGCAAAGACCAATAATCAAATATAATATTTCATACAATACAATTCCGATTAACACGTTGTGTTAATGTTATTTAGCACAGTCTTTACGGAATTCTTCACAGTCGGTTCGGCACAGCATAG
>CM031615.1:74339211-74386711 GCA_018398815.1 Conus ventricosus
ATGTTTCCCCTTAAACACAACTCTGTGTATTAAAGGTGTGTATTTTCCCCTTAAACACAACTCGGTGTATGAAAGTTATATGTTTTGACTAGGATGGATTTTGATATATGCTCCACTCTTTTTCTGACAAAATCAAAGGCATTTGGGCCAAGGTGTTCTTATCATTTCCATACCTGCATGTCTTGCATCAGCGTATGTGCCCTTCAACTTGTGGATCAGTGTCCAGTGTAAATTTGTGATTTTTTTAAAGCAGTTGTTAATCCCTGTGAATTGTTATCCCCTGTTACTGGTCACACAAGCTGTGTCTGTAGCAATTCTACCGTGTGAAGTCTAGATGTCTGTTTTTACCACCTTATTTAGAAGTATTATTTTTTTCCTTCACAACGTGTTTTTTTCAGGATATTCCTATATCTAATATATAAATGGCAAATTCTGTGTGTGTGTGTGTGTGTGTGTGTGTGTGTGTGTGTGTGTGTGTGTGTGTGTGTGTGTGTGTGTGTGTGTGTGTACGTGTGTGTGTGTGTGTGTGTGTGTGTGTGTGTGTGTGTGTGTGTGTGTGTGTGTGTGTGTGTGTGTGTGTGTGTGTGTGTGTGTGTGTGTGTGTGTGTACGCTATAGACTCGAAAACGGCTCAACCGATTGTAATGAAATTTGGCAGGTACGTCTGTTGTCACCCGAGGATGGTTTTGGGCTAATCTCTAAAAAAATAAAACCGTTTAAAAAACCGTTAAAAACTGTTATAACGGTTTCATAGACATCTTTTTCATCTGCTTTTCTTGAAATAGCCGTTGTGACATTGCACAGGTACAGGGCTACTTCTCTAAAATTAGGACCGTTATTTGGCAGTTAAAAAACGTTATTTATAACAGTTAAAAACCGTTAAAAACACCAAACCCTATAAAAGAAACTGTTTAAAACCCGATCTTCTTGAAATTTAGCAGGTACGTCTGTTGCGACCCAAGGATGGTTTTGGGTTAATCTCTAAAAAAAAATAAAACCGTTTAAAAACCGTTAAAAAAAAAACTGTTATAACGGTTTCAAAGACATCTTTTTCCTCTGCTTTTCATCAAATGGCCGTTGGACATTGCACAGGTACATCGAGCCTAGAGGGACATCTCCCGAGTAACACAGGGTCATTGGACAGTTTCTACGACAGTTATTTTATGACCGTTTAAAAAACCGTTAACAACACGTATCCCCCTAAAAAAAAACGATCAAAAATGCAATCTTTTCTGATTTTGGCGGCAAAGGGAGTCGTCGGATCGCCACCAAACTTGGCATGAGTCTAGAGGGACATACTGTGGATAACACTGGGTCATTCGATAGTTTTTATGACCGTTAAAAAGCGTAATTTTCTAAATTTAGACCTTTCTTGATGAAATTTGGTATACAGGTGTAGTTTTAAATGCTGAACAATGATATACAACTTACACGAACCAAAGCTTAAAATTGACCGTTGAAAACCGTTATTATATAAATTTAGACCGTTCTTGATTAAATTCCGTATACAGATGCAGTTTTACACTCTGAACAATGATATACAACTTACACGAACGGAAACTTAAGAATTGACCGTTAAAAACCGTTATTATATAAATTTAGACTGTTCCTGATGAAATTCGGTATACAGATGCAGTTTTACACGCTGAACAATGATACACAACTTACACGAACGGAAACTTAAAATTGAGCGTTAAAAAACCGTTAAAATCCGTTATTTTCTAAATTTAGACCTTTCTTGATGAAATTTGGTGTACAGGTGAAGTTTTATACGCTGATCAATGATAGACAACTAATATTAACAGAAACTTAAAATTGACCGTTAAAAACCGTTAATTTCTAAAATTAGAGATGGTATCACCGTTAAAAAGCATTATTTTCTAAATTTAGACCTTTCTTGATGAAATTTGGTATACAGGTGTAGTTTTAAATGCTGAACAATGATATACAACTTACACGAACCGAAACTTAAAATTGACCGTTAAAAACCGTTATTATATAAATTTAGACCGTTCTTGATTAAATTCCGTATACAGATGCAGTTTTACACGCTGAACAGTGATATACAACTTACACGAACGGAAACTTAAAAATTGATCGTTAAAAACCGTTATTATATAAATTTAGACCGTTCCTGTTGAAATTCGGTATACAGATGCAGTTTTACACGCTGAACAATGATATACAACTTACACGAACGGAAACTTAAAATTGAGCGTTAAAAAACCGTTAAGATCCCTTATTTTCTAAATTTAGACATTTCTTGATGAAATTTGGTATACAGGTGAAGTTTTACACGCTGATCAATGATAGACACTTAATATGAACAGAAACTTAAAATTGACCATTAAAAACCGTTAATTTCTAAATTTAGAGATGGTAGTCTGCAGAGGATTTCAGAAATACACCAAAGTTATGATGCTCTGCAATACCCTCTGATTTTTGTCTGTCAACAAGAGCTATGGTCAGACATTTTCATCCTGTGGGGCAGATCTGACCGTTCCGTGTTTTACACATGGAATGTTCTACATTGCAGAATCACGAACTGGAAGCGCAGAAACACTGACTATACTTGCGGCAAATAGGAGAGACCAGAAATGTTGTCAACCCAGAGGCCCTCCAATAGACATAATACATCGTGAAAATGCAATCTTTTCACAGAGTTGTCATGTTTGAGTTGGGTTTAACGTCAGTGCCCAAATCAAGGATATGCAGACCACTGGTCCATCACATTAGCTTGATACCTGCGGGGCCAGGGTGGATATCGGGGTGAACTATGGTTATTTGAGCTGAAAACATTCCACGTGAAAATTTCCAAGACCAAGCCGGGATTCGAAACCACGACCTTTGGATCATGAGTAGTCCAGCGCCTTATCCACTAGGTTATGGCAGCCCCTATATACAGAGTTGTCATTTTGGAGCACTTCATCGAGGAATTGAGAATGCATTGGTAAGTTCATTAAGTACAGGCATCCCTCTATCCACTGTGTATCGTATTACGAAAAAAAATTGTGAGGTAAAATTGATTGGGAGGCAAGAAGGGTCATAGAGCAGGGTGAGGACAGCTACCCCAAGTGCAGGAGACGCGAGGAATCTGATAGAGGACATACTGGGACTGTGAAGCTTGGGCAGAGAGAAATCATCGTCACCAACCAGTGGGTTGTCCCCTACAACCCTTACCTCTACATTAGTTCAACTGCCACATCAATGTGTGAAATATGCAGTAGCATAAAATCCATCCAGTACGTCCTGAAGTATGTCCACAAGGGCACAGACCAAGCCGTCTTCCAACTCCAAGCCACTCAGGCAGGTGAAGGAGCAGCTCAACAACCTCCAGTCGTTGATGAGATCCAAATGTACCAGAATGCCCGCTACGTTGGCAGCATCGAGGCGACCTGGAGACTCCTGGGATTTGAGCTGCATGAGCGCCACCCCATTGTGCAGAGACCAGCTGTCCATTTGGAGAATGGACAATGGGTCTACTTCAATCCACACAACGCAGCGCAAAGAGCACAAGGCTCTCCCCCAGAAGCAACCCTTACCGCCATCTTTAGCCTTTGCTCTCAAGACCTTACAGCACGAGAGCTGAAGTATGTGGAAGTCCCTGAGCACTTCACATGGATGTCCACTCAGAATATGTGGAAGAAACGACAAAGGGGCACAGCAATCCGGCGATTGTAAAGTATCAGTCCTCGCCAGGGAGAGTGCTACTTCTTGAGCCTT
The DNA here is from genome assembly GCA_018398815.1 of Conus ventricosus. NCBI lineage: Eukaryota > Metazoa > Mollusca > Gastropoda > Neogastropoda > Conidae > Conus > Conus ventricosus. The sequence goes on from CM031615.1 coordinate 74,342,934, forward strand.
CTACTCAACGTTATGAAAGGACCCCGTTCGTTCAGCACCTTATCCACTAGGTTATGGCGGCCCCTACAGAGTTGTCATTTTGGAGCACTTCAATCAAGGAATTGAGAATGCATCGGTAAGTTCACAAAGTACAGGCATCCCTCTATGGACTGTGTATCGTATTACGAAAAAAATTCGTGAGGGAAAACAGATTGAGAGGCAAGAAGGGAGTGGGCGTCCAAAGAAATTGGGTGAAGTAGATAGGAGGAGGCTGGAGCAATTGGTTCAGCATGGAAAAAACGAAACAAACCCAAGCTGAATTTTATTGTATTGTCTTTTAAGTGGTGAGAGAGAGGGGTGGCCAGAAAATTATTGTACAGATATACCCGAGCGAAACCGGGTACACCGGCTAGTCTAATATATAAATGGCAAAATCTGTGTGTGTGTGTCTGTGTGTGTGTGTGTGTGTGTGTGTGTGTATGCTATAGACTCAAAACGGCTCAACCGATTGTAATGAAATTTGGCAGGTACGTCTGTTGTGACCCGAGGATGGTTTTGGGCTAATCACTAAAAAAATAAAACCGTTAAAAACTGTTATAACGGTTTCAAAGACATCTTTTTCCTCTGCTTTTCATCAAATGGCCGTTGTGACATTGCACAGGTACATCGAACCTAGAGGGACATCTCCCGAGTAACATAGGGTCATTGGACAGTTTCTACAACAGTTATTTATGACCGTTAAAAACCGTTAACAACACGTACCCCCCTAAAAATGATCACAAATACAATCTTTTCTGATGTTGGCGGCAAAGGGAGTCGTCGGATCGCCACCAAACTTGGCATGAGTCTAGAGGGACATACTGTGGATAACACTGGGTCATTCAATAGTTTTTGTGACCGTTATTTATTACCGTTAAAAAGCGTTATTTTCTAAATTTAGACCTTTCTTGATGAAATTTGGTATACAGGTAAAACTTACACGAACCGAAACTTAAAATTGACCGTTAAAAACCGTTATTATATAAATTTAGACTGTTCTTGATGAAATTCGGTATACAATGCAGTTTTACACGCTGAACAATGATATACAACTTACACGAACGGAAACTTAAAAATTGACCGTTAAAAACCGTTATTATATAAATTTAGACTGTTCCTGATGAAATTCGGTATACAGATGCAGTTTTACACCCCGAACAATGATATACAACTTACACGAACGGAAACTTAAAATTGAGCGTTAAAAACCGTTAAGATCCGTTATTTTCTAAATTTAGACCTATCTTGATGAAATTTGGTATACAGGTGCAGTTTTACACGCTGATCAATGATAGACAACTAATATGAACAGAAACTTAAAATTGACCATTAAAAACCGTTAATTTTAAATTTAGAGATGGTATCACCGTTAATAAGCATTATTTTCTAAATTTAGACCTTTCTTGATGAAATTTGGTATACAGGTGTAGTTTTAAATGCTGAACAATGATATACAATTTACACGAACCGAAACTTAAAATTGACCGTTAAAAACCGTTATTATATAAATTTAGACCGTTCTTGATGAAATTCGGTGTACAGATGCTGGTTTTCACGCTGAACAATGGGTTTTAAAACTTACACGAACGGAAACTTACAATTGACCGTTAAAAAACCCGTTATTATATAAATTTAGGACCGTTCCTGTTGAAATTCGGTATACAGATGCGTTTTAAACGCTGAACAATGATATCAACTTTACGAACGGAAACTTAAAATTGAGCGTTAAAAACCGTAAGACCCGATATTTTCTAAATTTAGACCTTTCTTGATGAAATTTGGTATACAGGTGACGTTTTACACGCTGATCAATGATAGACAACTAATATGAACAGAAGTTTAAAAACTGACCGTTAAAAACCGTTAATTTCTAAATTTTTAGAATGATAGTCTGCAGAGGATTTAAGAAATACACCGAAGTTATGATGCTCTGCAATACCTCTGATTTTTGTCTGCCAACAAGAGCCATGGTCGGGACATTTTCATCCTGTGGGGCGATCTGACCGATCCGTGTTTTAAAACATAGAATGTTCTACGTTGCACCCTCACGAACTGGAAGCGCAGAAATACTAAATATACTTGCGCCAAACAGGGGGGACCAGAAATGTTGTCAACCAGGGCCCCTCCAATAGACATAATACATCGTGAAAAGCAATCTTTTCACAGAGTTTCATGTTTGAGTTGGGTTTAACGTCCGTGCCCAAATCAAGGATATGCAGATGGTGGTGCCGTCACATTAGCTGACACCTGCGGGGCCAGGGTGGATATCGGTGTGAACTATGGTTATTTGAGCTGAAAACATTCCACGTGAAAATTTCCCAAAGACAAGCTGGGATTCGAAACCACGCCTTTGGATCAGGAGTCCAGCACTTGTCCTTAGGTTATGGCGGCCCTACAAGTTGTCATTTTGGAGCACTTCAATCGAGGAATTGAGATGATCGGTAATTTCAATAATTTACAGGCATCCCTCTATCCACTGTGTATCGTTTTCGAAAAAAATTTTTGAGGTAAAATTGATTGGGAGGCAAGAAGGGTCAAAGAGCAGGGTGAGGGACAGCTACCCAAGTACAGGAGCGAGGGGAGTCTGATGGAGGACATACTGGGTCTGTGAGGCTTGGGCAGAGAGAAATCATCGTCACCAACCAGTGGGTTGTCCCTACAACCTTACCTCCTACATTAGTTCAACTGCCCCTCAATGTGGAAATATGCAGTGCATAAAATCCATCAAGTACGTCCTGAAGTATGTCCACAAGGGCACAGACCAAGCCGTCTTCTAACTCCAAGCCACTCAGGCAGGTGAGGAGCAGCTCAACAACCTCCAGTCGTTGATGAGATCCAAATGTACCAGAATGCCTGCTATGTTGGCAGCATCGGGGGGCCTGGAGACTCATGGAATTTGACCTGCATGAGCGCACCCATTGTGCAGAGACAGTGTCCATTTGGAAAAATGGACATGGGTCTACTTCAACCCACACAACGCGCGGCAAAGAGCACAAGGCTCTCCCCAGAAGCAACACTTACGCATTTTTAGCCTATGCTCTCAAGACCCTACAGCACGAGAGCTGAAGTACGGGGGAAGCCCTGAGCACTTCACATGGATGCCCACTCAGAATATGTGGAAGAAAGGGACAAAGGGGCACTGCAACCCGGCGATTGTACAGTATAAAGTCCTCGCCGGGAGAGTGCTACTTCTTGAGGCTTCTACTCAACGTTATGAAAGGACCCTTTCGTATGAGGAGCTGAAGTTTTGTCAACGGTATGTCCACAACATTTTGGAGATGCTTGCAATGCTCTTGGACTCCTAGAAGATGACCGCCTTCTACAACTTGCCCTGGAGGAAGCCTCCATCTCTCAGAGACCCTGACTGCTGCATGACTTCTGTATTATCCTCGTGGCTTGCAACCCCAAAAACCCCAGGCAAACTGTGGAACCTCTTCAGAGACCATCTTGCTAAAGATTTCCTTTCCAAGTCCGAAGGGGATGTTATTATGAAGCGCAGTACACAGATGCCATCTACAACCAAGCTCTTACTGTGATTCAGCACCAAACTCTTCCTTCTTGGAAGCAAGTCTACGAGGAGCATGGAATGCCAACAGTCACACAACAACCAAACTGTGCCTCGAGAATACTACCGCGGACCATTACGACACTACTGCACTCCGGGCAGCATCTGATGACCAGCTGAAGAAGCTGACGCTGACCAGAGAGACGTGTACGACAGCTTTATGGACCATGGGTGAGCAGAGGCAGGATCCACAGCAAGCAAACAAACAGAATATTCCTTGATGCTCCATGGGGACAGGAAAGACCATCCTAACTTATCCTGAATAGGATCCGCCTCCACAAGCAAAATAGTGCTAGCCACTAATTCCAGTGGCATTGCCGCTACTCTTTTGCCGGGTGGGCGACAGTACATAGCACTTTCAAGGTCCCCCTGGATGCCGAAAGCAAGAAACGGCCAAACCCGCTCTGTCAAGCGTGGGTCAACGTTGGCCAAGTCATCAAAGAGGCTGCAACCATCATAATTGATGAAGCTCCCCTGACCCACAAAGCTGTTTACGAGGCCATGGACTCTACGCTGCAGGAAACACCCAAGTGCACAGGCCATGGGAGGCATCCAACGCTGTTCTGTGGGGACTTCAGGTAGATCCCCCCTGTCGTCCTCAATGGCACCAGAGCCAACATTGTCAACGCCCGTCTGAAGAGTGGGAGCATGATTGTTTTAAAAGTCTAACCACCAATATGAGAGCCCACCCGTCTGGAAATCCCCAGACAGCCAGCTTCGCCAAACTTCTGCTTGACATTGGCAATGGGTGCCATTGAGTCATGTTTCCAATACTATATTGGTCCACCAGCACTATGCCAGTTTTATGTAGCCAGGAGGATCTGATAGAAGCCCGTCTACCCCGGGTGTTCGTGCTCACTGTGCCCGACTCAGACTGGTTTGCGGAAAGGGCCATAATCTCCTCCCTGAACGAGACTGTCAACAGGCTGAACGAAAAATCGTAGCTGACTTCCCTGGGGGAGGAATCTGTACGGATCTGTTGACACGGCCAAGAATGATGATGAGGGAGTCCTTATCCACAAGAACCTGAACTCCCTTGAGAATTTCTGGACTTCCCCTGCATGAACTGTTGCTGAAATCTGGAGTCCCCATTATCATTCTCCACTCACTGGACCCCCCAAAGGTGATCAATGGGGAAACCCCATGTTTTTTCACCAGACTGCACAGGAATGTTGTAGAAGCGAAAATATCATGTGGCCCCCCAAAGGTGAACCGGTGCTGCTCCCCAGAATTCCTTGGAACCCATGGACTTTACCCCTACCATTCCAGTTCTGACGGCTTCAGTTTCCCATGAAACCAGCTTTCGCTCTGACAATCATCAAGAGCCAGGGTCAGACATTTCATCCTTGGGGCAGACCTGACCGCTCCGTGTTTTACACATGGAAAATTCTACGTTGCAGCATCACGAACTGGAAACGCAGAAAACACTGACTATACTTGCGCCCCAAAAAGGGAGACCAGAATGTTGTCTACCCCGAGGCCTCCAATAGACATATGCATCGTGAAAATGCAATCTTTTCACAGAGTTGTATGTTTGAGTTGGATTTAACGTCTGTGCACAAATCAAGGTATGCAGACGGCTGGTCCGTCACATTAGCCTGACACCTGCGGGGCCAGGGTTTCACCTCGGGGTGAACTACGGTCATTTTAGCTGGAAACATTCCATGGAAAATTTCCAAGACCCAAACCGGGATTCGAAACCACGATCTTTGATAATGAGTCCAGCACCTTATCCACTGGTTATGGCGGCCCCTACAGAGTTGTCATTTTGGAGCAATCAATCAAGGAATGAGAATGCATCGGTAAGTTCCAAAGTACCCGGCATCCCCCTATGGACTGTGTATCGTATTACGAAAAAAGTTCGTGAGGGAAAACAGATTGAGAGGCAGAAGGGAGTGGGCGTCCGAAGGGGAAAATGGGTGAAATTTGATAGGAGGAGGCTGGGGCAATTGGTTCAGCATGGGAAAAACGAAACAAACCCAAGTGAACTTTATTGTATTGTCTTTTAAGTGGTGAGAGAGAGGGGTGGCCAGAAAAATATTGTACAGATATACCCGAGCGAAGCCGGGTACCCCGGCTAGTATATATATATACAGAAATATCAACTCGGTTTTCGAGATCTTCCTTTTCACTAAAACGACAGTGTTTCTTGCCTAGCAGGTGACTGGGATCCAGAAGCGAGCCTGATGAGCTCTTTACAGAGTGAAACAGATGTCGTGTGCTGGTCCTGCCGACCTCCCATCTAGCGGAGCTATAGAAACTAGTGCTTTCAACTGGGATAAATTCCGATGTTTGTTCCGCTCCCCCCTGGAATAGCAAAGCATTTCAGCCAAGGTTTTATTATATAGCACACACGCACGCGCACGCACACACATGCACACATCACACACACACACACACACACACCACACACACACACACACAACACACACACACACCTGTGGGTTGAGCATGTTGCCTCCTCGTTTGTCAGAGTAGCTTCCAGTGCAGGTGAACGTAGAGTCCAGAATACAACTGATAGTTGTTACGTTGTTTGTACGTTGTGCATTGTGAGTGGGTGCATTCACGCGCTCAAAGAAACATACGCGCGCGCGCGCGCAACACACACACACACACACACACACACACACACACACACACACACACACACACACACACACACATATCTCACCAATCCATTTGAAATTCCGATTATTCGAAGTGTCACATGATACAAGATGAGTATTGCTTCAAAAATAACCTCTGTGTGTTTATTACCTACGTACGGAACAGGGATAGACAAGTCAGATTTAAACCGAGATTCACCACCGACCTCTGGATTTGCGCAGGCGATCATACGCACTTGTGTGCGCCAAGCCCGAGATTGAGCATATGGCGGACAGGGTTCACGCATGGTTTTCCCACTCGTGGATATCAAAGCCAGGGTGGTAAGGACTGTGGACGGGAAAAAATGCGGGGGGGGGGGGGGAGGGGAGGCTTGAAAGCAGTGGAAAGGAGGCACAGAGAAAGACTGGAGTGTATGAGTAAGACGTGTGTGTCTGAGGGAGAAGGGAGGAATGGACAAGAAGAGGCGAAAAGAGGGTAAGAGTGCTGCACCTGGCAGTTACGTGATACCCAGTGTCAAGGTCAGGGTAGCACTGCCTTCTTGACCAGTGGAAGGAGGAGGGAGGGGGGAGAAAGAGAGCACACTAAGATAAAGAGAGCAGTGGAGGGGAGGATAGGGGGCCAGTGGGTGGGGGGAGAGGGGGGAGCTGTTGGAGGAGCCAGAAAAACCCAGTGAAGTAGAAGAGCAGAAGTAACCTATCATCAAGTGAACGAGTTGGTTTGTTCAGGACAATGCTGACAGCTGGAATTTCTTTGCAGATGGAGTGATCTTTGTTACTTAATGGTAATCCCTACAGTTGCCCAGATCCATATAACCAGAGGTAAAACATGACAATGTTTATTTTTTAAACAGATTTGAAGACGTTTTTTTTTCTTATGTGATTGTCATTGTCCACATTTCCCTTTTCCCCCCGGGCTTGAGTAGTGTGGGGTAGGTGGGGTGATTAGATCCTCCTTGGTGCTGTATTGGGCTAGGGTGGGGGGGGGGGGTAGCATTGTAGTAGATTCTGGTAAGCAGACCCACGTTCAGTAGGCGGGAGCACCATCTTGTAATTGCCGATACTAACGACTGTACGACTCGGTCAGCACTCCAGACAAGATCAGGTCTCCACAGGTAGGGGGGCCCCCCCATTACAGTATCTTCACCTCAGCCAACTACTGGTGAGTACAGTAGTTATATCATTGGCGACGAGGATGGCGACGTTTGGACGATTAGCTGAGTTTGGGCTGGATGGGGGGGGAAGACTGGGAACAGTATGTGGAAAGAATGGAACACTATTTTGCGGCTATGACATTGATGATGCGGGGGAAACAGAAAGCCATTCTTCTGAGTGCATGTGGTGGGGCCACTTACAAGCTCATGAGTGACCTACTGACCCCAGCTAAGCCTGGTGATAAAACGTACAACAACTGAAGAGGTGGTTTTAAAACCACCTCAAGCCCAAGCCCTCAGAAATAGTACAGCGTTTCAAGTTCCACACAAGAAGTGGAGGCTCCAACGAGACTGTAGCAGTCTTGTTAGTCAGTTACGTAGGCTGTCGGCAGACTGTAACTTTGGAGAGGGACTGGACAGTATGCTCAGGGACCGGTTGGTGTGCGGCATCAACAATGACCGCACACAACGACGCCTGCTGGCAACAACGGACTTGACCTTTGCCAGGGCCTTCGAAATAGCAACAGCATGGAACAGGACGAAAAGAGCGCAGAAGACATACAGGGAAGTTCAACTGCAAATCCACTGACAGTGAAGCTAAAAGTGTCTTCAGGGTAGACCGTTCAGCGAAGCAGAACAATGATAGCATCAAGGGACACAGGAGATTACAGACAAAAGAGACATTGAGTGCTGGTTCTGCAAGAAAAAGGACATATTAAAAGACAGTGCCGAAAGTATCAAGAAAGAGCAAAGAATCGTCGGGACGAAGTACTTGGGGTCGTGGAGTTGTCAGAAACGGATGATTTTGAACAGAGGACAGATGATGACAGTGAGGTGTACACAGTGTATAAAACACAAAGCAAAGAAAAACCATACCTGGTAACGATACACATACAGGGTGTTCCAGTCGAGATGGAAATTGACACAGGAGCGTCTCTCACCGTGATCAGTGAAGAAACTTTGAGGCAGGTCAAAGAGGAGGGACTTATCCGCCTTTGCAGAAATGCGGGCGGCAACTGAAAATGTACACAGGAGAGGATATTCCAATGGTAGGCATTTGTTCGGTGGACAGTTACATAAAGCATAAGGCACCAACGACACGGGGAAGTAGTGGTAGTGAAAGGAACAGGGCCCATTTTTACTGGGTCGGGATGGCTGAAAACATCTTCAGTTGGACTGGTCAGAGATTTTTTCAATCCCACAAGGTACTCACAACCCCTGATTCTGAGCTGCAGCAGATCCTGGATGAACACGCAGAAGTGTTTGAGGAAGTACGGGGCCCATTAGAGGGGTTCATGCCAACATATTCGTTGATCCGAATGCACACCCATGCTACTTCAAGCACGTCCAGTGCCCTATGCACTCCGTGAAAAGGTCGGCCAAGAACTAGATAGACTAGAAGCAGAAGGTACAATCGAGAAAGTCCAGTTTTCAGACTGGGCAGCCCGATTGTAACAGTGGTCAAGCCAGATAAGAGCATTCGGATCTGTGGAGACTACAAAGTCACGGTCAACAAGGCATCCAAGCTGGACAACTACCCAATCCCAGCGACGGAGGATGTGTTAGCAGAACTGGGAGAAGGAAATTTGTTCTCAAAACTGGATCTAACACAGGCCTACCAACAGCTTCAACTGGATGACAAATCGAAGGAGTTCACCACCATCAACACGCATCAGGGTTTGTACCACTACAACCGGCTGCCTTTTGGAATCTCCTCGGCCCTGGATATATTTCAGCGGACCATGGAAAACCTTCTGAAAGGCATTCCTCATGTACATGTTCGACTGGATGACATTTTGGTGGCAGGCAAGACTCACATGGACCATCTAGAGACCTTGCGAGCAGTGCTGCAACGCTTGAAATGCAGCAGGGGCAAAGGGTTTTAACAGCCGAAGTGTGTGTTTTGGGCCACGGAACTTGTCTACTGGGCCTGGAAAATCGACCAAACTGGACTCTAGCCCATACCTGAAAAGATGCAAGCGGTTCGGGACATGCCGCGCCCAGTGGATGCCAAGCAGCTGCAAGCATACTTGGGGATGGTCAACTACTACTCCCGGTTCCTGCCAAATCTCTCCACAGTGCTGTCACCCCGTATGCATGGCTGAAAAAGGACAACAGGTGGTCATGGACGGAGCTTCAAGAGAAAGCATGGATCGAGTCAAAGAAGCTGTTACAGTCACCCCAGCTACTCGTTCACTTTGACTCTGCAAAGGACATAGTGCTGGCGTGGGCGCTTCCAGCTATGGGGTGGGGGCAGTACTTTCACACAAAATGGAGAATGGTAGTGAACGTCCAGTGGCATTTGCTTCACGCACCCTGAACAGCGCTGAAAAGAACTACAGTCAGGTAGAGAAGGAGGCTTTGGCTATTATTTTTGGGGTGAAGAAATTCCATCAGTATTTGTTTGGCCATGCTTTCGAGATTCATACAGACCAAAACCACTGCTGGGATTGTTCAGGAAAACAAACAGATAAACCGCCATGGCTGCCATGCGTATTCAGAGATGGGCATTGATACTGGCCTCTTATGAGTACACCATCACATACAAAGAAGGAAAGAGACACAACAATGCTGACGGTCTGAGCAGATTGCCCTCGAGGTGACTGAAGAAAGGCAAGCAGATCAGGGAGAAACGGTGCTACTGATAGAGCAAGTTGAAACCATGCCAGTCACGGCTACACAGATTCGGCAGTGGACAAACCAAGACAAAGTATTATCTCGAGTCAAGGAATACACTCTGAAAGGGTGGCCTGACAGTTACCATGATGAGTACTTCAACCTTACTGGATTAGACGCAGTGAACTGAGCATCGCAGACGGATGTGTGTTGTGGGGCACACGGGTGGTGGTCCCACCGAAAGGCCGTGAGCGTCTGTTGCAGGACCTGCATGAGTCACATCCTGGAATGACCCGAATGAAAACCTTAGCTCGTTCCTACATCTGGTGGCCGAACATGGACAAAGAGATTGAAGACACTGTACGCAGCTGTTCCATCTGCCAAACACAGCGCAACATGCCTAGCCCCGGCACCCTTACACCATGGGAATGGCCAAATCGTCCATGGAGTAGACTGCATGTGGATTATGCAGGACCGTTTCTCAACAAGATGTTTCTGATCTCATCGATGCACACTCAAAATGGATGATGCATACCCAATGAATTCATCCACTTCGGCGGCCACTATAGAGAAGCTGCGACAGTCCTTTGCTACTCATGGAGTGCCAGAAATCCTAGTATCGGATAACGGCACATGTTTCACCAGTGCAGAGTTTGAAGATTTTCTGCAGAGAATGGTATCAAGCATATCAAGTCAGCTCCATACCATGCATCCACGAATGGTCTAGCTGAGCGCGCTGTGTAAACCATGAAGCAGGGGTTGAGAAAAGTTAACCAAGGATCCATCGAGACAAGGGTTGTCGCGGTTTTTGTCAAGGTACAGGGTGACTCCAGAAACAACGACCGGTCAGTCTCCAGCAGAGCTCCTCTTCAACAGAAAGGTGCGCACTCGGTTCGATATCCTTCAACCGTGCATGGAGCAAAAGGTGGTTCAGAAACAGTTGCAGCAGAAGCTGAATCATGACCATTCGAGCATGAGAATCTACCAGGTGGGTGATCTGGTTTAGCCAAGAATTTTGCAATCGGACCAAAGTGGCTGCCTGGAGTGATTCGGAAGCTGACAGGACCCTTTGTCATATGTGGTAGGATTGTCGAGTGGTCAAATGCTGAAACGACATACTGATCACGTACTTCCACGACAGGGGGGCACAGATATATCTGATAGTACAGAGCAGGATATCAGTGTGGAAGCGTCACCTAGTTCCTTGTTAACCCTGTGTCTTCACCAGTGACTCCGGCATCTGGAAACCCATCGGAGCAGACAGAGACTGGGCCACAGCCATTCTCTCAGGACACTCTTACACCAGAGAGGGCAGTGTTAGCGCCTTCCTCCTCAACTCTCCAGGAGGACCCGGCTGTAGGGTCACCCAGAGCCCCGCTACGGCATCTGAGGCTGCATTGGGTCCACCACCAGTCCGGCGCCCTGTCCGTAAACGACATCTGCCTAGGCACCTCAGAGACTTTGTGCACAACAGTCTGAGATCATGTTAGTGACTGGTCCAAGTCACAGACAGTCATCAATTAGTTGTTACAATTTGTTCAAGTTGTAGTTTACTTATAGTTATTATTTTAGTTCCAACCCAGGGACATTGGGTCTTCAGTTGGGTTTCATGGTGAGGGAAGGAAGCAAAAGAAGTTGTGCAGGACAAAGAGTCAGTTGTTGAATCCCTTTTAAGTTTATTAAAATTAGCGTTCCATTACTACACCTTCGAAGCACAAACAGTCACTCGTGGGAAATTTTGATTTGGGTGGCAATTAACTTGTAGAGGGGGATATGTAGTAGATTCTGGTAAGCAGACACCGCGTTCAGTAGGCGGGAGCGCCATCTTGTAACTGCCGATACTAACGACTGTACGACTACGGTCAGCACTCCAGGCAAGATCAGGTCTCACAGGTAGGGGGCCCCCATTACAGTATCTTCACCTCAGCCAACTACTGGTGAGTACAGTAGTTATATCAAGCATCATCACTGTTCAATACACAACAGTGTATTGAAAATTATGCTCAAACCCCCTTTTTTTTCTGTTCATCAGCCCTGAATACTAATGTTTCTTTAACAACTTGATGTTGATTTTAAAAGGAACGTAAAGTAAACTCACCAGATCAACAAATAAAAAGACAAAGCGCGACGCGTTTCGACCTCTTAGGTCTTCTTCAGACAAGATAAATAACATTCAGGACAATGAAAACAAAGACCGGCAAAGTTTCTTTAAATTCCTGTTAGAATTTGTTTCAATTTCTGCCGGCGGTCACCTCACTTTGAAACTAACTTGACGTTGGCTAACAAACAGGAATGGAAGAGACAGACTGCATTGGAAGATGGGATGGAATTACCAGGGGTGGGGTGAGGGTGGGGGTAGGGAGTTTCCTTCAGGAGCACTTTAAACATGCATCTCTGTGTGACGTACTTTGTTCGACATTTAGCCACTGCAGTGCGAACAGTTCTCCTGCTCACTAAACACGGCAGGCTGATCGGAAGAAAAAAAGAGGACGACACTAGATCAGGTACACAAGATCGGCTTCGCTCTGTCCCTCCCCACTTGTTCCACATTCCCTTCGCCGCTCCTCTGTATGTAGTGTATATCTACACATGCTTCGTTGCTCTGTATGTAGTGTTTATCTACACACTCTTCGTTGCTCTGTATGTAGTGTTTATCCACACACTCTTCGTTGCTCCTCTGTATGTAGTGTTTATCCACACATTCTTCGTTGCTCTGTATGTAGTGTTTATCCACACATTCTTCGTTGCTCTGTATGTAGTGTTTATCCACACACTCTTCGTTACTCTGTATGTAGTGTTTATCCACACACTGTTCGTTGCTCCTCTGTATGTAGTGTTTATCCACACACTCTTCGTTACTCTGTATGTAGTGTTTATCCACACACTCTTCGTTACTCCTCTGTATGTAGTGTTTATCCACACACTCTTCGTTACTCCTCTGTATGCAGTGTTTATCCACACACTGTTCGTTACTCCTCTGTATGTAGTGTTTATCTACACCGTAATGGTATGCCACACACTCAATAAGGTAAAGGCGGTGCTTGATTCCAAAGATATGGACTTTATTTGCTAAGTACACGAAGATACAGATGCGGTCGCTGCCATCATGCAGAGCCGAAGCTGATATACCGTTCCGGTACAGTCCATGCTTAAAACAGCATACACTACAACAAGCACCGCCTTTACCTTATTGAGTGTGTGGCATACCATTACATGGTGTCAGAAGTGTAGAAGTAGAGAAGAAACCCACGACCATGGCAGAGACTGTCATCGTAAGGACACCAGATCCGCTCTGTGTCAACAGCAGCAACCCCAGTGCTGAATGGAGCAAGTGGAAGATGAAGTTCAACATCTTTCTTCAGGCTACTGGCGCAACAACAAAGCCCAACGTCGTCAAGGTAGGACTTCTCCTAAACCACATCGGCGATGAAGGCATCGAAATCTATTCGAATTTTGCCTACCTACCAGCCAGAGACAACCCTGAAAATGCTGACGAAAGGCTCCAGCAGAAGACCAAAATGACTACGCAACCGTCCTGCGTAAGTACGACGAATTTTTTAACTGTCGCGACCCCCAATTGATGCTGAGGGAACAGTTCTGGTATAATCTGCGTAGAGAACCGTCCCAGACATTCGATGCATGGCTACACACTGTAAAAGAAAAAGCTAGTGCATGCAAATTTGACAACGTCGACACGATGGTTAGAGACAAATTGGTATTCTCTTGCCATGACGACATTGCAAAGATGAAGCTGTATGACGTGGGAGCTGGACTCACCCTTCAGAAAACAGTTGAAACTCTTTCTATGAGAGAACTGACGAAGAAAGAACTGGCAAACACGAAGTCGGCAACAGTGGACGCCCTGCAGGCTGCAGAAAAGGCGAAAGGGTCATTGTCGCACAAAAACGGCCACAATCAAACGGCACACAGTCATCCAACTGGAGGGTCAGTGAAGACCAATACATGTGGTTACTGCAACCGACGACACCCTATAGGCAAGAAAAATTGCCCTGCTGCAAAAACTCACTGCAGAAAATGCAACAAAGTGGGACACTTCGCTATTGTCTGCAGAAGTTCCTTGGCAGTCAGAGAAGTACAAGAAGAAAACCAGCAAGTCGAAAACTACTTTGTCGGAGGTGTACAGGCGAAGACACCATCAGATCCAGGCTGGCACATCAGACTGAAGATAGGATCTCAGGAACTCACCTGATGTATCGACACAAGAGCCCAAGTTTCTGTGATGCCAGACCACATCTTCAAACCAGCATATGGGAAATTACACAATCCCGACCATCAGCTCCTTGGACCTGGAGACCAGCATCTTGAGATCAAGGGTTTCGCCTTCATCAAGCTTTCTCACGGGAAGACCCACATAAGTGAGAAAGTTTACATTGGCAAAAGCTCCAAATTACTGCTTGGTATGCCTGCAATCCAGAAACTGGGACTGATCCATGACATTCCTGGTGCATTCACCGTGCGTGTGATCCGCACTATGCCAAGCAAAGCAAAGCACCAGACACGCCAAAGTGGGAATCAGCCTCCTCCGAAGTTCTGGTCCAAAGAAGATGTGAAGATGAAATATCCACAAACTCTTTGGAAGAGTGGGTGAACTCGAAAATGAACAACATATTGAGCTCAAGGACAACGCCAAACCATTTTGTCAGACCGTACCAAGAAGAGTTCCCATCCCTCTGTTGGAGAAAGTGGAAGCAGAATTGGACAGGATGGTCAGCAGCAATGTCATTGAACCAGTAGAGACACCAACAGACTGGTGTGCCCCAATCGTTGTCGTCCAAAGCCAAATGGAGACGTCAGAATCTGCGTGGACCTGACGAAGCTGAACACAAGTGTGAAAGAGAAATCTACGCCATGCCTTCGGTAGAGGAAACGCTGAACAAGATCGCCCATGGCAAAGTTTTCTCCAAACTTGATGCAAACTCAGGGTTTCACCAAATCAAACTGGACGAAGAGAGCTCAAAGCTTACAACTTTCATTACTCCCTTTGGGCGCTACAGGTTCAAACGCCTTCCCTACGGCATCTCTTCAGCGCCAGAATATTTTCAGAAAAAAATGGACCAAATTCTTCAAGGGCTTGAGGGAGTACTGTGTCACATAGATGACATCCTTGTCTTTGGCAAAGACAAAGTAGACCATGATGCAAAGCTGAAGGAAGTTCTTGACCGATTGTCACAAAGTGGCATAACCCTCAACTTGGATAAATTTGAATTTTTCATGCCCCGCCTCGAATACTTGGGACAAGTGATCGATGCAGATGGGGTGAAGAGGGATCCAGCAAAAGCCAAGGCAATCGCTGATATGAAGGAACCAGAGAATGTAGCAGAAACCCGAAGATTCCTGGGGATGGTCAACCAACTCATGAAGTTTGTACCCACCTGGCTGAGAAAACCAAGCCCCTGAGAGACTTACTCCGAACAGATGCAGCATGGACTTGGGGACCAGATCAGCAAAAAGCCTTCAAAACCCTAAGCAAGATCTTGCGTCACCAGTGACTCTTGCTCTATACAGCCCAGAGCGTGAGACAGTAGTTTCAGCTGACTCAAGCAGCTACGGACTGGGGGCTGTCCTTCTCCAGCGCCAGGACAATGGCATGCTTCATCCAGTCGCCTATGCAAGTCGCTCGTTAACGGCCACAGAGCAGCGGTATGCCAGATCGAGAAGGAGGCATTGGCGATTACATGGAGTCTTGAACACTGGTCTGACCTGCTCATTGGCATGTTCTTCCGAGTACAGACGGACCACAAGCCCTTGGCACCTCTGTTCTCTTCCAAGCTGATTGACGAACTGCCCATTCGCATCCAGCGTTTCAGAATGAGACTGATGCGGTTTTCCTTCGAGATCTCCACGTCCCGGGCAAGGAGCTTTATACTGCAGATGCCTTGTCAAGAGCCCCTTTGCCAACGACAGACACTAAGGGCAACAACCTGACAGGCCATGTAGAGGCATACGTCAATTTTGTGCTTGTGACCATGCCAGTCAGCGACAGAAGACTGGAAGAAATCAGGTCAGAGCTACAGAAGGACGATATCCTGCGTGTGGTCATGCATCATGTTCAGACTGGCTGGCCAGATAAGACTACCCTAAATCGTCTCTCTAAGACCTACTTCAATGAGAGAGGCAGCATGTCTGTACATGATGGTCTCCTACTCCGGGGGAAGAGGCTCGTCATCCCATCATCAGTGCAGCAAGATGTCCTTCGACACCTCCATGATGGGCATCAAGGAGTCAACAAAACAAAGGAAAATGCTGCCAACTCAGTGTGGTGGCCTGGCCTCTCCAAGATGTCGGCCAGATGGTGAAGACCTGTCCGGAGTGCACCAAGCATCGAAAGGCTAGGGTGGAACCTATGAAGGGGACTCCATTTCCGGAGAGACCTTGGTCCAGGATTGCTGCAGATTTTTCCAGTACAATGGCAAGCTCTTTCTGCTTGCCATTGACTACTACTCCAGAGACATAGAAATGGCCTGGTTTCCAGTAGAGTCACAACAGCAGAAACAATAGCAAGAATGAAAAAGATCTTCAGTCGCCACGGCATCCCAGACATTGTCGTGACAGACAACGGGCCGCAGTTCACTGCAGAAGACTTCAAGTCCTATGCACAGTCCTGGGGATTCGACCACGTTACATCATCACCCCACTATCCCAGTCTAATGGAGAGGTTGAACGTGCCGTTCAAACCATCAAAGGTCTCATCAAGAAAACCAATGATGAATACCTTGGCCTCCTAATGTATAGGAATGCCCATTACCCAATGGTTTTTCCCCTGCCTAGTTAAGCATGGGACGCAGACTCAAAACCAAAGTCCCATGCCATCCCAACCTCCTCTTGCCCAGACCCCAGATTTCATGACGGTGAAGAAGAGGGAGAGAGAGTACCGTGAGAAGATGACAACCAACTACGACAGAAGACACAGGGTCGTCACCCCAGAAAACCTGTCACTGGTGATGCAGTCTGGATCCCCGACCTGAAGAAGAAGGCACAGTCATCCAACGCCACGAGGCTCCAAGATCTGTGGTTATCGAAACATCTGACGGTGGCCTCCTACGCAGAAAACCGTCAGATGACCAGGAAGCTCCACCAGCCAGCAGACCAGTCCAGCCCAGCACACGTACCTCCTCTACAGGTCAGCCCACATCCTGGAAGAGAGGTGCCTCCTACCCAACTCCCAGAAGACGGGACCACATCTGGAGAGAGATCCCTGGCCAGAGCCCCATACGCCAACAACAGACGGGTGCCAGAGGAACACCTACATCCCAGAGGGACTTCAACCCTTACCCAGAAGATCTGCACGGGCCCACAAGAAGCCACAGCGGCTCATCGAACAGTTGTGAAAACAAAAAGAGATGCTGGTGAAAGACCGGTGCCACGAAAGGCAAAAGAAAATAGACACTGGTGAAAGACCCGGTGCACAAAGGCAAAAGCAAATAGACACTGGTGAAAGACCCAGTGCCACAAAGGCAAAAGCAAATAAACATGGTGAAAGACCTGGTGCAGTGATTTACATCTAGTCAGACACCCTTACCGGTTCTAGTCATGATTTAAATTAAAGTTTACACAAAGATTAGATTAATCTTGCATCACAATTCCGTAATTAAGAACAGTTTATTATGATTGGAAGACTGAAACTGATTTGATAATGAAAAAAAACATTTAAGATGTTTTCGTCAGACAAGGAACCTTTAACGGTAGAAAGATAACTTTCCGCCTTACAAAAAGGGGAGATGTAGTGTATGCTGTTTTAAGCATGGACTGTACCGGAACGGTATACCAGCTTCAGCTCTGCATGATGGCGGCGACCGCATCTGTATCTTCGTGTACTTAGCAAATAAAGTCCATATCTTTGGAATCAAGCACCGCCTTTACCTTATTGAGTGTGTGGCATACCATTACATACACACTCTTCGTTGCTCCTCTGTATGCAGTGTTTATCCACACACTCTTCGTTGCTCTGTATGTAGTGTTTATCCACACATTCTTCGTTACTCTGTATGTAGTGTTTATCCACACACTCTTCGTTACTCTGTATGTAGTGTTTATCCACACGCTGTTCGTTGCTCCTCTGTATGTAGTGTTTATCCACACACTGTTCGTTGCTCCTCTGTATGTAGTGTTTATCCACACACTCTTCGTTGCTCCTCTGTATGTAGTGTTTATCCACACACTCTTCGTTGCTCCTCTGTATGCAGTGTTTATCCACACACTCTTCGTTGCTCCTCTGTATGTAGTGTTTATCCACACACGTGAATCACGTAGGCTATTTTGTGTTGTTCATTTCTTTTCCACCAAATACTACTACACTTACTACTACCACTGCTGCTGCTGCTGCTGTTGCTACTGCTCCTCCTCCCTCTCCTTTTACTACTACTACTACTAAGTAGTAGGCTTCTGTCAGTCATAGCTGACCATGGATAGAATATATCCGACCAAAGATTTATATCTGTCCCGGGCTGTCTGCTCGCCCCGAGCAGCGTCGCTTGTGGCTGTAGAGACCGATACAGAGTGGCAGTCTCTGTCACAATGGTCACATCTGTATGTTGACACTGGTTTGTGGCTGCCACCCCCTTTCTGCGGGCTTGCTTTTCTGCTGCAGCAGCTGTCAGTTTGTCTTCGCCAATCTGCAGCTGTTTCTTGAGAGTGCTTCTCCAACTATTGTGGTCTGCTGCAAGGTTCTGCCCGGACTCAGTGTTGATCTAAAGCACCTTCATGTCTCTTTTGCAAACATCTTTGTATCTTAGCCGAGGGCAACCAATGCTTCTGTGCCCTGCAGCAAGCTCCCATAGAGGACGTCTTTTGGGATGCGACCATCCTCCATGCAAGGAACATGGCCCAGCCAACGCAGTCGACGCCGTGTCAGCAGGTATAGTTGGTAGGGAGGCAGCGCCAGACAGGACTTCTGTGTTGGTCACCCTGTCTTGCCAGGAGATGCCGAGTAGACGCTGGAGGCTTCTGAGGTAGAACGAATTGAGCCTTTTCTCCTGGCGAGTATGTGTGGTCCAGGTCTCACTGCCATACAGCAAGGTGCTGAGAACGCAGGCGTTATACACAGCCATCCTTGTCTTTGTGGTTAGCTTGGGCTTTGTCCACACTCTGTGTGAGGTGAGCAAGTGTTGTGGCTGCTCCTTTCGATCCTCTTGTCGATCTCAGTGTCAGGGGAGAGGTTATCGGTGATGGCGGACCAAAGGTTAGTAAACTGATGGATGGCATCAAGCTTATAGTCATCAATGGTGATGGCTGGTGGTGACGGCGTGTCTTGACCCAGGACATTTGTCTTCTTTAGGCTGATAGACTAAAATGTTTGCAAGCCTGGGAGAAGCGGTCCATCAGCGACTGCAATTCCTGCTGGATGTGGGTCACAACAGCAGCAGCATCGGCTAACCGCACATCTCAGATGAGAGCTTCACGGACCTTTGTCCTTGCTCTAAGCCAGGCAGGACTGAAAAAGCCTGCCATCTGATCTGGTCTGCAGGTAGATCCCCTCTTGAGTGTGCTGAAAGCATGCCTCAGGAGAAGAGCAAAGAAGATCCTAAAGAGAATGGGTGTAAGGACACAGCCTTGTTTGACACTGCTGCGTATATCGAAGGGCTTGGAGAGGTTGCCATTTAACTGCACAGTCTCTTTCATGTTGGAGTGGAATGACTCAATTAAGCTGTGTAGTTTGGGGGGGGGGGGGGCAGCCAATCATTCGGAGAGCCCTGAAAAGACCATCTCTGCTGACTGGGTCGAAGGCATTGGTTAGGTCAATAAATGCGACATACAGGGGCATCCGCTGCTCTCTGCACTTCTCCTGGAGTTGCCGAAGGGAGAAGACCATGTCTACTGTGGATCTTTCTGTTCGAAAGCCACACTGTGACTCGGGTAGACACGTTTGCCAGCTTCTGGAGGCGGTTCAAGAGGACCCCAGCGTAGACATTGCCGACTATGCTAAGAAGAGTGACGCCTCTGCAGGTATTGCAGTCACTTGTACAGGGTGACAATCTTAGCATCCCTCATGTCCTGCGGCACAGCTCCCTCATTCCAACACTGACTGAGGACTGCGTTCAAAGGGTGCGGAAGGGGAAAGTGTTTGATAAGGTCTGGAGGAATACCGTCATTGTCAGGTGCTTTGCCTGATGCCAGGCTGTCAATGGCCTTGCTGAGTTCGTCTATGGTCGGCTCTACGTCAAGCTCTTCCATGACTGGCATGCATTTGATGGCACCAAGGGCTGAAGGGGTCACTGTGTTCTCTCTGGAGTAGAAGTCAGAGTAGTGCTCCACCCATCTCTCCATCTACTGGCTCGGGTCATATATTACTTCCCCAGTATAGGATTTGAGGGCCTATACTGTCTTGCTCTGCGTTGGTCCCAGTGCCTTCTCGATGCCGTCATACATCGCTCTGATGTTGCCTCTGGCAGCAGCTGACTGTATCTCCTCGCTGAGCTCTGTCCTGTATTCATTGACGCAGCACCTGGCATTAAGCTTTGTTGTCTCTGCTTCAAGATTTTCACTGGCGATGCCCCTGCCTATCTATCCGATCTCCTTCAAGTATATGTCCCATCACGTACGCTCCGCTCCTCCACCGACACTAGGACCTTCCGCTTTCCCAGTTACCGCCCCCATCGTAAACAGCATGGCGAACGAGCTTTCTCATACGCAGCTCCCAAACTCTGGAATAAACTCCCCTATGACTTAAGACATTCTCAAACCTTTTCTTCCTTCAAAACCTCCCTGAAAACCTACCTTTTCAAACAATACTAAGAAGACAGTCATTACCAGATAGTTGATTGACTTTTGTCATTTTGTGGATTGCTTAGTAGTTTGTGCTTGTTGCGGCTGTTGTGTATTGTGTGTCTGTGCGTGAGAGTGTGTGTGCGCATGGGAGAGAATGAGAGAGAGCCTTTGTTTTTCATTTCTGAGCCGTTTTTTTCAATGCATTTTCTTTACATTTAGCAATTGCATTTTTTCTGCCTTTGTAAAGCGCCTTGTGCCGTGGAAGGCGCTATATAAATCCCCATTATTATTATTATTATTATTATTAAGCTTAATCTTGCTTCTGGCAGCCCTGATGATCTGCAGGTTCTTGTTGGGTGGCCACTTGTACTCAATGAGTGCGGTGCGCTTGGCCTCAACACTAACGATTTGGCCTCAAACCAATCGTCAGACTTTGAAGTTTTCTTCCCAAGGTAGCCATGGAAGTGCGGTGCGTGGTGTCTCGTAAAGTTTCTTATCTCTCTGTGGCAGAGTCTCCGTGCAGCAAACATCGTATTCTCCTTCAAAGGCCTCGGCGAACTGTTCCACAAGATCTGGCGGAGACATCTTTCTGACGTCGATGCGGATGCTCCCTTGTTTCTTTGAGCAGTGGAACTTCTTTGGTTACAGCCTGATCCTGCAGCATACAATTGAGCGGTCCGTGTCGCAGCCTGTGCTGTGGTAAGAGCGAGTGTGGGGAAGGTTTTTGACAGTGGAGCGTCTTACCAGGATCAGATCCCATCTGGTGCCAATGCTTTGAGCGTGGGTGTCTCCAGGAGACTTTGTGTTGAGGCTTCGTCTTGAGGGAGGAGTTAGCAATGCACAGGTGTTCATAGAACTCATTCTTGGCATCCAGAGTGGCAGACAGAGTCGGAGCATATACGCTGACAAGGGTGACAATGACTTCGGTGGTGTTCAGGCGGAGCGTCAGGAATCGCTCTGAACCGCCACTGCCTGGCTCTACCACACTTATCAGACTGTTCTTTTGCAAAACTTACTCCATACTTTCTTGGGGAGTCAGAGTTCTTTCCTTGCCAGAAGGTGCAGTCCCTCTCCTTCGGTGTGCCTGTGTCAGCCAGCCGTGTTTCCTGCAGGGTGGCGATGCCCACATTCAATCTCTTGAGGTCATTGTTTATGACAGCTGTTTTTCTAGCGTCGCTGATACCTTGAAGGTCTTGAGAAAGCCCAGGCATCATTGACCAGACATTCCAACATCCCAGGTTTAGCACTGATCCCTTTCTTGAAGTTTTCTTGTTGCCTGGTGCGGTAGTTTACAACCTGCTTATCGGATGTTCTCCTAATCTCCATGCATCCAGTGAAGAAGGCAGGCCGTGGCAGAAACAGCACTTTATTGGCTGGGGGCTGCCCACCTTTGGCGGACGGTAGCTGTCCAGTGAGACGCAAAGATCTCTCCCACAAACGGAATCAACCCCTAGCGTCACGCTCTACGCCAATTGAGCGCTGACTTATAACCGGTATCTGCTGCTTCACGTGTTGTGTCGACGCAGTTAGTGAAGCTGGAGTATCCTCTCCAGGTCGTAGGTGCGAGTGTTTGTGGATGAATGGACGGATATAACCCTGGGCATTGTAATATGGAGGACAGGCTGTTGCCCATGTAGCTTGTCCCCCCTCTCCATCTCGCTGACTGACCCAAAGGAACAGCAGAGCTGTTGCATTTTGGTGCCAACGCGGGAGCAGGAGTTGCCGGAGGGTGACAAAGTTTGCCATCCAACCGCCATAGGGGCTCCACTCCGGATTTTTTGTCAGGGTTTACTCCCTTTGGCCATGAATAGCGTTCCTGAGCTGGCGCCCTTTGATGGATGAGGTCAGATAGATAGATCTGCTACAGGTAACCTGGATCCCAGTACTGCCTGTCACAGGGTCGGATTGTCGGCGACTAAACCGGCACCCCCACTCAGGAGGATGGCGAGGAGGGTGGCTAGACACCGTGATGGAAATACTACTATTGTTACTATTACTGCTACTACTACCAATACTAGAGAAGACAGAAAATACTTTTTTGACTATGTTAGGGGAAAAAAGTGTGGAAAAACTCTTAGGGAGAGCTTGACAGCAGATGGTCTTCA
The DNA here is from genome assembly GCA_018398815.1 of Conus ventricosus. NCBI lineage: Eukaryota > Metazoa > Mollusca > Gastropoda > Neogastropoda > Conidae > Conus > Conus ventricosus. Next base: position 74,365,720 of record CM031615.1, read on the forward strand.
GAGAACAACTGTGGCCGTTTCCCGTCCAGTCACAAATGTTCATGCAACCGTGCTAACCAGAAGGTAGTCGTCCGGAAGCCGGTTGAAAAGTTTACCTGACTGCTGCTCATCTGCGCTCTGTTTAAGCCGGGTGAGCTGAAACGGTTAGGCAGTCTCTGCAGTGATTCCGGCAACGCAACTACCCAGAAGCCGAAGAGGGACTCCCATATGTTTTTCATGGCAGTCAGGTATTTATCATTCAATATTTATTAGCAAACCGAACCCGTATTCCCGTTTAGGAGCGACTGAAACTTCCTCAGCGCACTGTGAAGTTTTGTTTAGAAAAGAAAAGTATTTGTTGTATTCTGTTATCCTATGACTTGATAGGGTAGCAAAAAGGAATTATTTCGGAAAACATGAATAGATCAAGTGAGTGTTAAAAGAAGTGGTCTTGATGAAAAAAAAAAAAAGATGTTGTTTATTCTGTGACTTAACTAGTTATGAACTTCATGATGAAAAAAAAAAGATGTTAGTTATTCGAATGTGGTTTAGCTAGGCTTTGCGAGAAGAGGGAGAGTTTTGATGCTATGGATAATAAGCTCCCAAAGTGAGCGACTGGTGACATGCCAGTTTGCCGCGTGCCAGATTGCCGCGTGCCACTATACTGCAAGGCTCCCCCCTGGCGTAACCAGTGTCCCAGTCTACTCCAAAGCAGAATCGATGGTCTTTAGATTACAGTAGGGCGAAGCCCGAGAGAGGACGAAGGACGAATGAACGAAGGCCGTTAGGCCAAGTCGTGCTCACACATATGGTAGGTAGACGAAATGGGAGTAGACCAACGCATAAAAGTCGGCACGGTGGCACGGCGGCAAACTGGACCGTACCCTATAGACTATCATACATGCTGGTTTTGATTTTTGATGTGAATGAGTATTTAACTCACTCTTGATATGAATATTGAATAGTTGTGTGTTGGTAAACAAGAGTGTGTGGAAATCTTTCCCTTGCATATATTGAAGTAGATGAATCTTTTGAAAAAAGAAACCTTCTAAAATCTGGTGATTATATGAAATGAAATGAACATTCTTGTCGTGTTACAAGAAAAAGAAATGAACATTTTGTCATGACGAAAGACATTCATAGTTTGATGAAAAGCAATCATTAATTGTGTGTAATGATTGTATTCATGGTTCATTGAAGAGGGTCTACGTGGAAATCCTTCCCCCAATTTGGAAAACTAGATTATGAAAGGTTTATATTGAAATTCTTTCCTGTGTAGTGTTGTGATTCCAGAAAAGGGAATGTTGTAGTGTTATGATTCCGGTAGTAAAGGGAATGTTGTAGTGTTGAAGAAAGAATATGCTGATGTTTGTCCCCAAGTTCTAGTGGAATGTGATGTGGCTAATGTAGTCGTGATTGTAATGAACAGTAGCCATGATAATCAAGGTAGTTAATCAGTTCCCCCCAGGTAGAAGTGTACCCTGGTCTGAAGGGGACTGGCTGCCACTTTCTGAGGGTCGGGGCCGTTGCTGTGTTCTACCCCCTTGTTCTCCGCCTTGTGTCGGCGTTGAGAGGTCAGCCTGAGTGCCGACAACTATCCTACCTGCCACTGCGCCCGGGACCGACTACCCGCGGAGCCAGTTGGGCCGGAGACGCCGCTGCTGCCAAGCCAGAGCGCCGCTCCCGAAATTTGATCCAGCGACTTGTTGGCTAGGCCGTCGCTGCGTTCTGTGTTTTGTGTGTGAGCCACAGCTCCTGTGCGAGACTGTCGCCTTGTCGTCGGCAGAGACGCCGTCAGTGTGGTAGTGATTTTGAGCCACAGCTCTGTGATGCTCCATTAGTCGTGTGTCGGACTTGACTCTGTAGATGTCCGTCTTCGTCGTCTTCATCGTCTTTAGCATCCTCCTCGTCATCGTTATATCATGTTTAGTTATAGTTCTGTGTGTACGCCTTATGGTTGGCGTGCCGACCTATTGATGAACTTGTATTTATTACATATGTTTGTCTGATGGCTCAGGCAGCATAAAACAAAAAAAAAGAGTTGTTCTGTTGCCTGGCTGTCAATGTTCGGGTGAGTGTGTGTGTGTATGTGAATTGGAAAAGTCGTGCATGCACCCGTAATTTCTGTGTGAGAGTCAGACAGTCAGACACCCTCAACACACCCATTCCATCCGTAACAAAAAAAACCACCCCCTCAGACAGATTTTCTGGCCATAACCTCCTTACGGCCTTTTGGGGTCAAGCCACATCAAGGTCATGACATCCACATGCCCCCCCTGCGGGCAGGAATACCTGGCCTTGACCTGGTTTGAACGTGCAACTTAACGGTTAGGTAGGCGTTTAAGGCAGGCCTTGTTGATGGATGTCTTACCTACGGAATTACCAGAAACCTGTTCTTTAAAAATACAGGATTTAAAACAAGCTGAGAAATTTAAGCATGATGAAGTTCACTTATGTTCCTTCTCTACCACATCGAGCTTGAGCTCTTTTAAACTGCCTCTGCCGTTGTCTTTGTTTCTGGACCTCTTCTTCTCAGAAACCGAGAGCTGTTTCATGTGATGACAAGCTGATTCGCCTACAAGCACCCTTGATCCAACCTCTACAGCAAGGACATTGGCCTCGGAACCCACATTCCCTCAAATTGTCAACTAGGCTGGTCTCCTCAATTTTGCTTTTATCTGGTACAGCGAGTCCGTTCGCTTCTTTTGATCTCCGCCTCATTTCTGTTGATCCCTATCTCTAACTTTGGGTTTGTGCGAGTCCTTTCATCTCCATGATCTTGAAGGTTTTTGTGTTTTTTCATAATGCGTCTGTTACCTGAATTGTCCATTTTCTGCCAGGCTTTACTTCGGGCTGGACTGATATCACAACCTCGTCTCCTTCGGGCTGGACTGATATCACAACCTTGTCTCCCGAATCCTCAAGCATCATCAGTATTCTGGCTTTTCCAACTTCGTACTGTTTGAGGATGGACTTCTCGGGTGGCTTCAGCTTTGCTTGCAAAATGCGCACAATACCCAAAGCTGGTGCCATCATACCCCCTAACATGTACGCAGCCAATCGTCTCTTGCACCTGCTTTCTTCTAGAAGAACCCCGCTCCTTTGAGTTAAAGACAGCCGCTTAAAGAACAGGTTATCGCCCTTGGCCGTAAAGGCAATCAGTCAGTAGACCCCTTCAAATACTAACTTGTCTCCCACTAACCCAGTGACATTGTGTTGCAGTACTAATCACGGTTGTTCGATGTCATTTTGTTGGAAATGAGAGAGAGAGATTGTGTGTTGTGTATGTGTGTGTGAGAGAGAGAGAGAGAGAGAGAGAGAGAGAGAGAGAGGGAGGGAGGGAGGGAGAGAGAAAGAGAGAGAGAGAGAGAGAGAGAGAGAGAGAGAGAGAGAGAGAGAGAGAGAGAGAGCCCATGTGTGGGTATGTGCGTGCGTGTGTGTGTATGTATGTGTGGGCGTGCGTGTGTGTGCTGAATATAAAGTATATTTATCCACGGTTCTTGATGTTCACCCCTTTAACATCCAATTCCACAAACGGGTATACCTTTTATTGATTGTCGTCACTTTCCACACGCATGCCGCTTATGGTCATGTGTTGAATGATGCAAACTGAAAACTCAAACCCTTAACCTTGGCCAATTCTGTGGTAAATGGAGAATCTTGCAATTTATGTGTTTGGGCGACTGGTTCCTTTTTTCACTGGTCGATTGTCGCTTTGTATGTTCATAGATGGTGGTTTTGTTCGTTTGTTTGTTTGTTTGTGTTTCTTGATTTTCAGGCAGAGGGTATGATGGGGGCCGCGAGTGGATTAGTACATTTATCGAAAACATGTGCCATGTGCCATGACGTTTATGATTTCATCCTTGTCTGTTAGGTCACTGGTTTGTTTTTCAACAAAAGTAGGCATAAAATGCCAAACCCATTCCAACAAAACTCGGTAGAAAAATGGAATGTGGCGCAAAAGCAAACCCGCTAGATTTAGAGGCGGATCCGCATTAAACGACAGTTCCAGGATTCGTTTGCGTGATTATTACAAACTGTCCACGAAGCAGGTTCGGTGTGAAGTTGATAGACATACATTAATACCGATCCCTAAAGAAAAAGATTCCCATGGACTTTGGAAAACAAATAGAATAAACATCACTACCTTTGCAAGGTTTTATCCTGGATAAAACGGAAAGTTTGTGGAAGTAACTCTGTCACTCCACAGCTTCCGTTTCTTTTTCTAAATGTGAAAAATGGTTCTGTTTTCATCTAGCAACTTACTTGCTTAGAAAGTTTAAAACCATTTGAACAACTGACAACCATGTGCTCGCAACAGCAAACAACCTTTGATTCGACCAAGGGGAATAATCCAGATTTGTTCCGTCCTGCCGGGGCCTGTGCTCTGTAGTTTCACTTCCTAGGTTCATGTGTTTTTATGTTGTTTCAAGGTCATTGCACTAACCCAGTGTTCTATAACTGACAGCACAAGAAGATTCGGGATACATGATTGTCGTGATGACGTCGCCATCATCTGGCTACATGACAATGAGAGGAAATCTGAGTCATGACGACCCTGAAGTCGTGTGGGGACATCTGCCTGTTCCGACCAGACACACAGTCATGCTTAGTTTACACAAACTAACATCACATAAGCCCGACATCCAGCTCTATCGTCAGTTTCAGCAGTTCGATCGGTCAGTGATGCATGTCAAGAAATGCAAGCAATAGTATGGAAAGACTTCAGATTCGCTGAACTTGATGTCGCTTATGTACACAATGCCACAAAGCTGAGTCTGAAAGTGAAAATAGAATCATGCCTGATGACAAAATGCTTTCAAATTTCCTTTACCTTTTTCCCTGAAAGCAAAGCTCCCCAGAAATTGCCCGGTGGCGTCTGGAACTGTTCAGGGGATCGTTATTCCAGTTTTCGTCGCCACATGGAATGTGACTTGAAGACAGAGTGTGAAGATGGACGGGATGAAGCAGGACACTGTCCTACAGCAGTCCTGACTGCCAGGGCATGATAGCCATGTGTGGACGGTGCTACTCGTTCGTGCGCAGTTTACGTGGATTAAAAAATGGTAGTGTAGATCTTGCCAAACTAAGTCAGGACCATTGCCGTTCTCTGGGGGGTACTGTAGGTTTGCCTCTCTGTGTGTTTGACTGGTTTGGTGTGGTGATGAACACGACAGGTGTGGTGCGGAACCATCTGAAGTCCTTTCATGTCGGCGTGATCTCGAATGACCTGTCCTCGCCTCCTATGTACAGACATGAAACTCTGCAGGACAAAGTAGTGGTTTATCATACGTTTCCTACTATGCATTATAGAGATCACACTGGTCATAGGTTCTGTTTTTATTCTTTCTATTACCGAGAGTATTCGAATCATGGATTTATGTGTGTGGTTACTTATCAACGAGTTGTAAGATATGATTTAGATGGTGCAGTATGTGTATTCACGACGAACAGGTCTATTGAGCAATTTCTTCAAGCGCAACCAGCTCCATTAAACAACACTCAGTTTGTGTTGCCATGGCGACAAGAACCTATGACGTTGTGCCATGGTGGTCACGTGACATACACTTTTCTTCTGTGTGGCTTTCATCATTTGAAAGTGTGTAGTCTAAACCATACATCTTGTCATTTTCATGGTCACAGCAGCCCGTGGCACACAGCACATGAACACAGTCTGTCAATCCCCTCGTTCCCTTGCAGTGATGGTGTTGCTACAGTGTCCCACTCCCTGGTGTGCAACTTCATAGACGATTGTCAGGACAGCAGTGATGAATCATTCTGTACACATCTTACCTGTACCCACACATTCACATGTATCAACGGCCAATGTGTTTCGTACACCAAGGTATGTGATCAAACGCCTCATTGTCTGGATCACTCGGAAGAACGCAGCTGCAATCCATTCAAGAAAAGAAGCGAGAGAAACATAGTTTTTCCTGCCCCTGCTCTGGTGAATTTTGATGGCATCAGTCAGTTTGGCTCAACAGAAATGTATTCAAACGAGTCCTGTCCAGACAGCCATTACCGCTGTCCTGGTGACATCAATGACTGCCTGCCTGTCTACACACGATGCAACGGAATGCATGACTGTATTGACCTTAAGGACGAAGATGGCTGTGAGGACATGATGTGTTCAGGATTCTTCAGGTGTAGAGCCTCCACAACTTGTCTACACACTGACCACCTGTGTGATGGCTGGCCTCACTGCCCGATGCGTGATGATGAAACAGTGTGTGATACAAGTTGTCCTGTGGGCTGTCTATGTCAAGGTCACACGTTCCTTTGTTTCCAGCCTTTCTCCACGATACAGTTTCCAAATATTCGCTCTCTGGATGGAACCAGTTCTGGACTAACACTTTCTGATGTTAGCCATCTCACCTATCTCATTCGCCTTATTCTTTCTGAGTGTTCCTTGACTATCTTCCCTCCGATTAAACTGGTGAATTTAAGGTTTCTTGACCTAAGTGAGAACAATCTGAAGCACGTAAACACAACCTCTTTTCTTCCCTTGTACAATTTACAAACACTATCGCTTTCCCACAATCCAATTACATCTCTCTATACTGACTCGTCGTCCGTTGTTCAGCACAGTAACCTGTTGACAGTAGATCTGTCATTCACTGCTCTCACAGTGTTTGATTCTCAAGTCTTTTCGCCATTTTTGCTCTTACAGAAGCTCAACTTAACGTTTACTGCTATCCATACTGTCGGTCCCAATGGATTTCGATTCACACCACAACTCACTGAACTTTACATGGACGGCAGCCCATTTGCAATGTTTCCACTGGATTTGTTCAAAGATATTTACCGTTTGCGTGTTGTTTCAACAGACAACTATAAAATATGTTGTCCCAAAATTCTAAGTAATTTTGATGACGTCTCTTGTCATGCCCCCAAAGACGAAATTTCTTCATGTGAAGATTTGTTACAATCATGGTTCTATCGGTTCTTCCTTTGGCTGGTTACTTCTTTATCAGTGAGTGGTAATGTCTTCTGTTTCACCGCCCGTTTACTAGCGGGAAGCAGGACTTTGTCGAGAGGATTCGATGTGTTTGTCCTCAGTCTTTCACTGGCTGACTTTTTGATGGGCGTCTACATTGCAATTATTGGAGTAGCCGATGAACATTTCCGAGGCAGATATCTCCAGTTTGATGACACATGGAAAGACAGTATAGCCTGCGAAGTGGCCGGCTTTCTATGTCTGTTGTCCAGTGAAGTGTCCGCTCTGATCATCTGGTTGATCACACTGGATCGTTTTCTGGTCCTTCATTTTCCATTCAGCACATTGAGGTTTGGAAGATTGTCAGGAGCCGTGGCCTGTGTGTTGGTTTGGTCCATTGGTCTGATTCTGGCCTTTTTGCCTTTACTCCCCATGCTGTCACACTGGGAATTTTACAGTCAAACAGGCATCTGTATTCCGCTACCAGTAACAAAACAAGACTTTAAAGGAAAAGAATACTCCTTCAGTCTGCTTGTTGTCCTTAACTTCATTCTGTTCTTATTTATCTCAGTTGGCCAAGCACTTATATACTGGTCGGTACAGAGCAATGCTTTCAAGACCAACACGACCAAAGTGTCACAGGACATAACCATAGCCCGGCGACTTATCACTGTTGCGGTGACAGATTTCATGTGCTGGTTTCCCATCGGGCTGTGTGGGATGTTGGCATCGGCTGGTACTCCAGTCCCTAGTGAGGTGAACGTGTCACTGGCCATTTTCATACTGCCCTTGAACTCTGCAATCAATCCCTTCATGTACACCTTCAACACACTAGCAGAAAAACGGAGGAAGTCCAATGAAGCCAAACTTCTACGATGGCTGGAGTCCCACTTTGATGTAACTCTTGCACAGCAACCTGTAGCGTAAAACTTCCTGCTCTTTAACCAAATACGAAAATATTCATTGAAACGAAGCTTTTTGTTTCATGCGGCGTGATTAACCACACGGACAATGCTGACAAATTTCAACCCGAGTTTCAGGAGCCGTACAGTGTTTCAGCTTTGATATAAATATGTTGCATCATTCTCATTGATAAAAATTAGTGTGGCGCACTGGTGAATGTGTGGGAAGGGGGTACATGTGGTGAAAACAAGAAGAAACTTTGAGAACAGATTTGTTAGATCGAAAGTCCTTGAAATTTTTGGGACTGTTAAAATTTCTTTACTGAATTCTTGGTAACCTTTCAGTCATCCAAAATATTCTACATGTTCGATCATGCCTTTCCTTGGTAGAACGTATTGCTTCGAGTTCCTTGCATGTTTATCATGTTTGACTGTATGTGTGTATAGAAACTCACGTCACAGACCATTTCACGAGACTTTGCAGATTAAAAGCGGCTGTTACATTCGGGAATCCCAAGGGAGAAGGTCTGAATATGAATCCTAACATCAGGTTTGTGATGCCTGGACTGCACAACAAGCTTTTCATGTTCGCTTTTTATGGGCTGCACTCCATCAAAGTGTGTCCGTATCACAACTGTCACGCTTGGTGATAAGTAAAAAAAAAACTTTTGTAAATATGCACATAGATGTTGCTTTGAAAGCACTAGATAAGTTGAGTGTGAAGGGTTTTTTTTCTTTTCTTTCTTTTTTTTTAACAAGTGTCTAATATCATCTGGCGATGAAAAGACATCAAATAACCCACTGAACTGAACTGAAACTGATAAGCAAAAAATCTTTACAGCTGAGAATGTGAAAAATGAAAGGGAAAAATGTGTCCGATGCACATCCCAGGCTGATGAGGTGAATATGGGAACAATAGAGTGAGTATGATACGTTAGTTTGAGTCCATAGATTTCATTCGGCAACAGGATGAAACAAAGGCAATTGCTTCTTTGGGCTTGAGGGGCTAAACCTACTGGTACTAGTTGCATTGGGGAAAAGATTGCGTAGTTTTGTTTCCTAGAGTCATGAGTAGGTATTGTTGTCATATTTACTGTGGTAATAGGATTCGGTAAAACGTTATACCACAATTGATCTGGAAATGAGTGGAAGGCGTATATTTCTATCGATTTTTTTTTTTTTTTTTTTTTTTGGGGGGGGGGGGATACAGAATGATACAGACTCAGAATCTGATTAGGTTCAAAGCAACGTTTATCTGAATATTATTTTGAACATAGAATATAAAACAGGAATGACTTTCTGTATAAGATAAAAATGCTGTGGGGAAGGGGAGTGGGGACGAAATCTTTCCCTGGGAAGGACGGGAGATAAAAACTTTCTCTAATTCAGAATACAATGTAAGTTGCAAGTTTAAACCTTCCGATTGCTATAAATTACTCCGCATTATTGCTCACTGTGGTAGCGTTTAGTATATAAGGAACCTGTAAACATAAATAAGGAAGCAACACTCGATCTACTATCTGAATTTGAACATAAAAAATTTGCTTTGGAAAGATGTTTTCAAGAGCTATATAGAATTCTTTGAAAAAATCGATTCATACGACAATAAAGACATACTGATGAAACCCCTATTTTACAATAACAAATTCAAGATTGATGGAAAGGAATTCTATTTTGATGAGTGGGCAGAAGGAAATGTTTTCCATGTAAAAGATTTACTATAAAAAAAATGGTAAATTCATGAATGTTAATGAGTTCCAAAACATCTTGCAATGTCCAGTTCAAAGACAAATATTTTGGCTGTGTAAGTTCTATTAGAGAATTCTTGAGAAAAAAGGAAATAAAATTACAAAACAACAGTAACGAAGGAACTGAACACCACAAAGCATTTAGCCAAATGATTCATGCTCCCAAGGAAAAAAAATATTCTATGAAATACTGATTGGTAAACCAGTGTTACCCAATGCATGTGGGGGATGGGAAAGAACTCTGCAAATGGAAATTCCCTGGGCAAATATTTTCATGGAAACAAAATAAACCAAAAAAGATATAAGGTTTAGTGGTTTCAAATAAAAATTAATTATCGGTTTTGGTGACAAATTCAATTCTAACAGATACGGGAGTAACAGAAAACAATAAGTGTAGCTTTTGTGAAGATGCTAAAGATTCCATTTTGTACGACTTATGGGAATGACAACATGTGCAAAGTTTTTGGACAGAATTTACAGAGTACATAAAAGGAAAATGTGCAAACTGTGATCGATTGGAACTAAATCAGTTACTAGTACTCTTTGGAAATGACAACAAAACAAAAACGGACAACTGTTTTCTGCACATCTTATTACTAGCTAAGTATACTATTTATAAATGCAGAATAAGAAAAATAAATCCAACACTTCAATTATTCACAAGAGATTTAAAAGAAGCTTACGAGATAGATAAATATGTATTCAACACTTCTATGCATTATGATAAATTTGTACTGAAATGGGCATCATACAAAAATTTGATGACCCCAAAAAAGTAAAATACTGTTACAAAAGGGTTTGTTGTTGTTGTTGCTGTTAATAGAAGTCATGTACTATATACACAAAAGTACACAATATTTTGCCAAACGATGTATGTTTTTTTTTACAAGCTCTGGCTGACCCAAGTCAACATTGACCATAAGATGATTGATCTATGATTACGCTTGTCCAATTATATATTCATAACGGTATGTAGACAGCTCACGAAAGTTCTGCCTTTCATTTGCGATTAACTATAACATAAAGTGACTATAATGAAATGCTGAGCAAGTCTGTATGGTTAACAAGAGAACTAAGTTTACATCAAGTCTATTATTAAGTACTGTACTAGATATTGACATTGTGTATGTGTTACATGATCAACCCCATGTATACTAAGAATGACGACACATTTGTGTGCAAACCTTGTTCAACGGGGAAAAAATGGAATAAAAAAAATTGCAAATGATTTCGATTTCCTTTGGTTCTACAAAACCTACTACAGTTCCTTGGTATCCCACCTTGGTTTAGGGTGGGAGAGGGAGGGGAGAGAGGCGGTGTACATTTGTTTCCGAGAAATCTGTGAGTGAAGATTTTCAATTACGTTTACAATACCAGATCTAATATGCCTTGGTAAACAAAAACAGTTTTGCAGTTAATAAATTGTTTCTGCAATCACCCTTCCTTTGGTCAACTGTATGTCTTTTGTATAGGTAGGCACTTTCGTTTTGGGGGTTGTAGTGTGTATTTCATCGGTGGGTGCGCGGAGGAATAGGGGTAGGTGGACCAAGAGTAGTATGTGTGTGTAGATATATATGCATGAGCATGTGTGTGTGGTGTGTGTGTGTGTGTGTGTGTGTGTGTGTGTGTGTGTGTGTGTGTGTGTGTGTGCGTGTGTGTGTGTGTGTGTGTGTGAGCAAGTGTGTGTGTGTGTGTGTGTGTGTGCGTGCGTGTGTGTGTGTGTGTGTGTGTGTGTGTGTGTGTGTGTGTGTGTGTGTGTGTGTGTGTGTATGAGTGCACTCGTGAGCGTGCGTGTGTGTGCGTGCGTGCGTGCGTGCGTGCGCGCGCGTGCGTGCGTGCGTGCGTGCGTGCGTGCGTGCGTGCGTGCGTGCGTGCGTGCGTGCGTGTGTGTGTGTGTGTGTGTGTGTGTGTGTGTGTGTGTGTGTGTGTGTGTGTGTCTGTGCGTGTGTGTATAAGTGTGTGTGCGCCCTCGTACATGCGTGTAGGCATGAATGTGTTTTCTTATCAAAGAACAAGCCTCTTTCTCTTTCTGTCTGGATATCTCTCTCTCTCTCTCTCTCCTCTCTCTCTCTCTCTCTCTCTCTCTCTCTCTCTCTCTCTCTCTCTCTCTCTCTCTCCTCCTCGATTTTAAGAAAGCGTTTGATCTTGTAGACCACAACATATTATTAAAAAAAATGACTGCATATGTTCAAAATCCGGCAGTAGTCACCTTCTTTCAGTCATATCTTGAAAGCAGGACCCAGCGTGTTTACTTAAACGGTACTTATTCCTCTGAAGGAATAGTGAGCTGTGGCGTTCCACAAGGCTCTGTCCTTGGACCTCTTCTCTTCTGTATTTTTATAAATGACCTACCGATGCACATATCTCACAATGATGTCAGCTGTGATCTGTTCGCTGATGATAGTTCTCTTCACTGTAGTGATACAAACATCATGTCTGTACAAATATCGTTACAACAAAGTATTACTGATGTCTTAGAATGGTGCAACCAAAACCGAATGGTCCTTAATCCGCACAAAACAAAATGTATGGTCCTAGCATCGAGACAGAAACATCAACGACAGCATCTTATGTTGAGCCTAAAAATGAGTGAAACCTTGATCGAGCGGGTTACCGAACACCGTGTCTTAGGCGTGATCATTGATGAGAACTTTAAATGGCAATCACATATAAATCATGTTTGCAAACAGTTGGCTCGCAATTTGTTTTTACTCAATAAACTCAGTTATTATGTTGAACCACATATCCGGAAATTATTTTTTGAAGCCCATTGCCTTTCTCACATCAACTATGCGTCCACTGTCTGGAGTGGTGCCGGTGAAAATCACATAAAAAAGATCAACTCTATGCATAGACGGGAATTAAGCTGATTCTTCCCGACAAGTCTCTATCAACCAGGGGCAAATTCGCAAAACTAATGATGTTACCACTGCAGAGCCAACTGACCTATAATAAGGCAGTACTAATGTTTAAAGTCCATGCAAACATGGCGCCAACATATCTTGCTGAGTTTATCCAAATGGCAACAACGCGATATGATTCAAATAATTACATTTTACCACGTGTCCGCATTGATTTGTTCAAATCTAGTTTTGCATTTTTTGGTCCATCTGTGTGGAACTCTCTTCCTCCGTCTGCCAAAACATGTCAATCGCTGCCGTCCTTCAAATCAGCAGTACATAAACATTTACTTGAACAATAAATCTAACCTTTTGATCATAGTCTCAACGCCCTACTTTTATGCTTGCCTCTATATTAGCTAATGAAAATGTGTGTGTGTGTGTGTGTGTGTGTGTGTGTGTGTGTGTGTGTGTGTGTGTGTGTGTGTGTGGTGTGGATGTGGTTATGCGCATGCGTGCGTGTATGTGTGGGCCTGTGCATGCATGTGAGCGCGCGCACGTACGTGTCTGACTGTGTTTGTGTAATTTTGTAATGGATTTTTTTTTTTTTAATAATTATTATTCTTATTACTATTGTTATTGTTAATATTATAATGTTGCTATATTCTTCATTGTTTCTGTCACTATTAATATGTGCAGTCTGTTTAGTTGAATGTTGTAGAATAGCAAGGACAGATTGGAAGAATAGGCACTGCCTAAAATCTCTATCCTTGAGTAATAAAGTTTTTGAGTCTTGAGTCTTGAGTCTCCTCTCTCTCTCTCTCTCTCTCTCTCTCTCTCTCTCTCTCTCTCCTCTCTCTCTCTCTCTCTCTCTCTCTCTCGATGATGATGATGATGATGATGATGTTGACGAGGGTAATGGTGATGATAATAATGATGATGATGTTGACGATAAATGTCACCAACATTAGTTTAGAAAATAGGAATTCAAATTTAGAAAATACTTTTGTGCGCTGTTCTAATGATTTATGTTTAAATAAGTTTGGCAAGTCTTTGTTGGATTTGTGTTTCATGTTTGAACTTGAAATTGTGAGTGACTTGTTAGAACACTTCAAAAGGAGAATTCACATTGTGTCACCTAATGGCACCAGCGTTATAGATTATTTTACTGTATCACAAAACTAAGATGCTTGAAACAATATCAAAGAATTAAATCAAAAGAATTGAAAACTGAACGTAAGGCAATCTATGTTAAAGAAACAAAATAGTACACAACAATGAAAATAGATAAGAGAAAAAAAATTCGATGAGAAACGATTAGATAAGTTAAAGGCAGCTGCGCACGACTCCAAGCTGTTCTGGTCAACAATTAGATCGATTAGTAGAAAACCAGTCATTTACAAAGAAATAAGTTCAAAGCAAAGTAATAAGCACGATCACTTTTTTAAAGTATTTAACTGTTTTAACGACGACTCGGAAAACTCAAATACAGAGTGGCTAATGAAGATTTCTGCACAGAAGAGCCATTATTTAACTATGAAATAACAAGAGAAGAGGCTATAAGCGGCATAAATCATATTAAATGCGGCAAAAGCGCGGGACCGGATAAAGTAGTTAGTGAAATGTTCAAATGTGCCGACTCAGTTGTTATAGATTTCATAGTAAACCTGTTTAACTCGCTGTTCGAAAAAGGGATCTTTCCTGAGGCATGGTCAAAATCCATAATAATCCCTCTTCACAACAAAGGAGGTAGTAACAATGCAGATAATTACGGAGGCGTTGCACCGACACGTGTTTTAAGTAAAATATATACTCATATTCTCAATAAAAGTTTAACTATCTGGGCAGAAAGAGAAGAGAAAATAGTTGAAAAACAAGCCGGATTTCGATCTGGATATAGCACTGTAGATCACATATTCACATTGTATGCTCTAGTACAGAAATATGTGTTAAAAAAAGGCAAAGTTGTATGTTGCCTTTGTTAATATCCAGAAGGCTTTTGATTCTGTGAATAGGAATATCTTGTGGAAGATTTTATGGGAAATGGTGTGAAAGGGAAATAGAATGCAGCTGTGCGTGGAGTATATGATTCTGTACCTACATGTATTCGTGATAAAGGTATTTATTCCGACTATTTCAATTGCCCACGTGGTGTGAAACAAGGATGTATGCTCAGTCCCCGGTTATGTGCATTTTTCATCAATGAACTTGCAGTCGATATTTCAGAAAATGGGACGCATGGAATTCAAACGTTACCAGGGCTACTGAGCTATTTCTAATACTGTTTGCTGATGATGTTGTTCTACTCGCAGATACACCTGTTGGTTTGCAGAACCAGATAGACGCTTTGAAAAAAAGTATCAGATAGATTGCAACTAACAGTGAATCTGAGTAAGACTAATATAATGGTTTTGAGAAATGGTGGGCATTTAGCACAACATGAGAGTTGGTTTTACGGCAGATCAGAAGTTAAAGTTACAAACAGTCATAAATATCTAGGGATGTTTTTCACTACGAAATTAAGCTTGAGTAGCTGCTGGTTGGAAATGTGTAGGAAGGGAAAGAGAGGAGTCATTGATATATTGACAGTAATGAAAAGATTGAATTCAGCTGACGGGACTTTGTTCTGGAAATTATTCGATACCCAGATACAACCAATTCTAACACATGCTTCAGAGGTATGGGGTCTGTTAGACAACGCCCATATGGAAAACGTTCACACTTACGCAGCAAAGCGTATAATGTTTTATGGTGAAAGTGGGCGATATCCCGTATTTATAGGAGCGTATGTTTAATCAGTTAAATACTGGTTAAAATTAGTTCAATTACCTACAACCAGACTCTACAACCAGACTATGCAGCCAAGCATAGAGAATGCTCTTGCTACAACATGATAGGGGAAAATTTAATTGGGTTTCTTGTGTAAAGAAAATGCTGACAGAAAATGGCTTTGGTGTCGTTTGGCTTCTTCAGGGAGTGGGCAATACTACACAGTTTATTTCTGAATTCAAGGATCGTTTAATTTGCTCTTACAAACAAAATTGGCATTCCAGCATGGATGGAAATGTCAAATACGAATGGTATCTCTTATTTAAAAGTAATTTAGAAAATGAAAAATGTTTTGTAATTGTCACACATAAATTGCATAGATATAACTTAACAAAATTCCGAACTAGAACACTGGGCCTCAATGCAAACAAAAAATGGTTCGAAACATCAGATAATAAAGCATGCCCCATGTGTGTAGAAAGAGACAACAATGAAGATGAAGTACATTAATAATTTTTTTTGCTTTTGATTGCCCTGCTTACGCACATATTCAAAGGAGTTGCAAATTTTTCAGTGAGCCTGCTGCAGAGAGAAAAGATCTCATCGCAGTTCTATCCAGTTGTAATGAAAACATTACTGTATCATCTGCAAAAATATATAGCAGAAGCCAGTTTTCTCGTTCGTCATTTCTTCAGATGGATTTCCCCGTCTCCTCGACAAAGGTGGCAGTACGTCGCAGGTCCTCCAAACCTCCATAGAGCTTCCGGACCACTGGGATTGGGTCGGGCCAGGTTTTCTCTCGGAGCGCTTGGTGGAGCGGGCAGGACTGCAGCAGATGTTCTGTTGTCTGGCTGCCTGTTCTGCAGGGGCACTGCTCTGTGTTGCCGATGCGGAGTTTAGTGAATAGGTGGTGTTTCAGGCGGTTGTGGCCTGTCCTGAGCCTGAAAATGACTACCTGCTCTCGACGAGTCAGCAGATAGTACGGGTCTGCTCTGTTGTGTCGTGGATGCTGCTGCTTCCACTTGTTCTGCAGCTTGGCCTTAATGATGGTCCTGGATTCAGGGTAGCTGGTAGATCTGTCCATCTGCTCCTTCGTAGTGCCCTCCTTTGCCAGGGAGTCAGCAGTCTCATTGCCAAGCACGTTGCAGTGCGAGGGAATCCACTGCAGGGTGATTGTGTGACTTGCGCAGAGCGAGGCGAGAGATGAGGACAGGTGGTTGAGCTCTGGATCTCTGCTGGACTGAAGGGCCTGCAAGATGGACAGGGCGTCGGTCAGGAAGACAACGTTGTGGCTGGCGTAGGGACTGACCTCGATGTGAGCTGCTGCTGTTTTCAGGGCTTCTGCTTCAGCTCTGTAACTTGTGGAGTACAGGCCGGTAGCGAGGCAGATCTTTTCTTCTCTGCCTCCTGGATATTGAACATAGACTCCTGCCCCTCCATTATTTATCATTATTTATTATATTAGGTCACAGACCAAGCTCTAAGCGCTTTACAATAACAACACTACCTCACTCGCTCATTTCGATTGGCATCTGCTGCAGAGCCGTCGGTATAGACATGAGTCCAAGACTCTTTGGGGAACTGGGTGTAGAGGTGTTCAAAGGTGAGGGGCTTTCTTTCAGGGTCGCTCTGGGAATCTTTGGGTCAACACCAGGGATGCTGCACTGGATAAGGGGGGAGGGGGGTTCTTCGCTCCAGGCAGGAACGGCAAGACACCGGAGTATCATTTTGGGGTCATGGTCAAGGATATGTTGATGTTGCCGTTCTAGGATCCTGCTCTGGTGTACGAAGTTCCCTCTCTTTAGCCGTCCTTTTGCAGAAGCCAGTGATTTTCGGAGAAAGAACATCACAATCTGTTGAGTTAAAATTTTGCGACTGTACATGAATCCATATTCAGCACTTATTCTGTATTCTTCATGGTTTGATGGTCGAACAAAACCGATTAGAATGGTGCGCAGACGTGTGTGCGTGTGTGTGTGTGTGTGTGTGTGTGTTCTTGTGCCTTACATATCCAGCCCTTTTGGCTCAGTGGATTTCTGTCATACCTTGTCTGTCCAGTCACCAGACGGACGCTTTGGAGTGAAGCCCCTGAGTGGAAGGACCAGTCAAACAAATGAATCCTGTCGTTATTCTGTTGTTGTTGTCTTGTGTGTACCATTTTATTCGACTCTTTGCTATGGAGTGGTGACCTGCCCCTTCAGAGGACTGAACTTTCTTATATTTAGCACACACACACACACACACACACACACACACACACACACACACACACAATGTATGTATGTATGTATATATATATATATATATATATATATATATATATATATATATATATATATATATTGTTGTTTGTCTTGTGTGTAACATTTTGTTCGACTCTTTGCTAAGGAGCGGTGACCTGCCCCTTCAGAGGACTGAATTTTCTTATATTTAGCACACACACACACACACACAATGAATGTGTATGTATATATATATATATATATAATATATATATATATATATATATATATATAATAATTATAAACAAAGCTTGCTCGTATTTCCTAGATCGAAGAAATAGTGGGAGATAAGCATTCATATCTGCAGTGGTAGATAATTCTGCCTAACTAACAGTATGTGCTCAGGTGGGTGGATGGGGAAAAATAAAATAAATGCTTCTCAAAATGAGCCTTCAGCAAGCTTATAGTCTCCAATGGGGAGACAATCTCCAATAGGGAGGAAACTCACTAACACTTAACTCCTGGTCAGATACCGATATTTCGAAACCTGATTGTTTCTCCTCAGTGACCGCGGAAAGTGGTAATTTGACGCCTCTTCCTTTTCGGTTTTATGAAGAATGCAATCCCAGAAAAGGCTGGTGTGCAATACCGTAGTATGTTTGTCGAGTTTTCAAAAAACCAACCAAAGGTGCACCTAAGAAGCAAAAGAAAATCATGAAAGAGCAAAACAAGCTACAATTTCTTGTGAAAAGTAGAAAATATAAAAAGATAACCTCTTAAGACACAAGTGCTGAGGGCCAGTTCTTGGAATGAATCCGCATGGGACTAAATTACAAAAACTAATAAATTCCAAGGATAAGTACCGAGCACCATTCCAGCAACTTACAGAGCAGCTTGGTGTTGCAATGACTGCAAGAAATATTGAATTATAAACAAAGCTTGCTCTTATGTCTTAGATTGAAGAAATAGGGGGAGATAAGCATTCATATCTGCAGTGGTAGATAATTCTGCCTAAAACCCCCTTCCCACTATGAGCGAAATGACGGAGTGATTGTGTTTTTGGGCCTAAATTCGTTAAAGTTCTCGATGAATGCAGGTAGCATTCCCACTACCAGACCCTTTCACTCCTAGCCAGCTTTGAGTGATTGTGCACGGTCAGATCACTCCGTGGTCGAGATTTGTGTTCAAACATGTTTAAACACAAGTGGCACCTACTGCATTCATCGTGTCCAATTTGCATACCGCGGGAAAATTTTCGGTTGCGTGCGAGCCTTGCCAGCCACAGTCTGAGGCGAGGTGCGGCGAGCGTGGTCCACAGGAAATGCTTGGGTCAGCTCCCCAAATAGATCACTCACACCGATCACCCAAATGCATTCCCACTATTTTGGAGTGAAAGGGCCCTTTGTCGCTTCACTCCTGAGTGATCCACGATCACTCAGAACTTTCACGCACAACTTTCACTCCGACAGTGGGAACGCGGTGTAACTAACAATATGTGCTCGAGTGGGTGGATGGGGAAAAATAAAATAAATGCTTCTCAAAATGAGCCTTCAGCAAGCTTATAGTCTCCAATGGGGAGACAATCTCCAATAGGGAGGAAACTCACTAACACTTAACTCCTGGTCAGATACCGATATTTCGAAACCTGATTGTTTCTCCTCAGTGACCACGGAAAGTGGTAATTTGACTCCTCTGCTTTTTCGGTTTTATGAAGAATGCTATCCCAGAAAAGGCTGGTGTGCAATACCGTAGTATGTTTGTCGAGTTTTCAAAAAACCAACCAAAGGTGCACCTAAGAAGCAAAGGAAAATCATGAAAGAGCAAAACAAGCTACAATTTCTTGTGAAAAGTAGAAAATATAAAAAGATAACCTCTTAAGACACAAGTGCTGAGAGGCCAGTTCTTGGAATGAATCCGCATGGGACTAAATTACAAAAACTAATAAATTCCAAGGATAAGTACGGAGCACCATTCCAGCAACTTACAGAGCAGCTTGGTGTTGCAATGACTGCAAGAAATATTGAATTATAAACAAAGCTTGCTCTTATGTCTTAGATTGAAGAAATAGGGGGAGATAAGCATTCATATCTGCAGTGGTAGATAATTCTGCCTAACTAACAATATGTGCTCGAGTGGGTGGATGGGGAAAAATAAAATAAATGCTTCTCAAAATGAGCCTTCAGCAAGCTTATAGTCTCCAATGGGGAGACAATCTCCAATACGGAGGAAACTCACAAACACTTAACTCCTGGTCAGATACCGATATTTCGAAACTTGGTGGTTTCTCCTCAGTGACCGCGGAAAGTGGTAATTTGATTCCTCTGCCTTTTCAGTTTTAAGAAAAATGCAATCCCAGAAAAGCCTGGTGTGCAATACCGTAGTATGTTTGTTGAGTTTTCAAAAAACCAACCAAAGGTGCCACCTAAGAAGCAAAAGAAAATTATGAAAGAGAAAAACAAGCTACATATTCTTGTGAAAAGTAGAAAATATAAAAAGATATCCTCTTAAGACACAAGTGCTGAGGGCCAGTTCTTGGAATGAATCCGCAAGGGACTAAAATACAACAAACTAATAAATTCCAAGGATAAGTACCGAGCACCGTTCCAGCAACTTACAGAGCAGCTTGGTGTTGCAATGACTGCAAGAAATATTGAATTATAAACAAAGCTTCCCCCCCCCCCCCCCCCACCCATTCACCCACTCAAGCGCATACTGTTAGTTAGGCAGAATCATCTACCACTGCAGATATGAATGCTTATCTCCCCATATTTCTTCAATCTAAGACATAAGGGCAAGCTTTGTTTATAATTCAATATTTCTTGCAGTCATATATATATATATATAATATATATCTATATATATATATATATATATATATATATAATATATATATATATATATATATATATATATATACACACATTTAATGAAACGATTCATGTTTCACTTGTTCCTCCACCCGGGACTTGATGTCACAAAGTTTTTGGGGTGTTCAGAAAGAGTAACTTTCGGGATGTGTTCAGGGAGAGTAACTCTGGGGCTGTGTTCAGGGAGACTGACTTTTGAGGCTGTGTTCAGCGAGAGTGGCTTTCGGGTTGGGTTCAGGGAGAGCAACTTTCAGGGCTGTGTTCAGGGAGAGTGACTCTGGTGCTGTGTTCAGGGAGAGTGACTTTTGGGGTTGTGTTCAGGAGAATGACTATGTGGCTGTTTTCCGGGAGAAGAACTCTGGGGCTGTGTTCAGGGAGAGCGACTTTTAGGCTGTGTTCAGGGAGAGTGACCCTGGGGCTGTGTTCAGGGAGAGTGATTTTTGGGTTGTGTTCAGGGAGAATGACTATGTGGCTGTTTTCCGGGAGAAGAACTCTGGGGCTGTGTTCAGGGAGAGCGACTTTCAGGGCTGTGTTCAGGGAGAGTGACTTTTGGGGCTGTGCTCAGGGAAAGCGAGTTTTGGGTTGCGTTAAGGAGAGTGGCTTTAGGTTCTGTATTCAGGACAGTGATTTTGGGGAGCTGTGTTCAGGGAGAGTGACTGTGGGCTGTGTTCAGGCACAGTAATTTTCAGGGCTGTATTCAAGGAGAGTGACTCTCGGGCGGTGTT
>CM031615.1:74399995-74435875 GCA_018398815.1 Conus ventricosus
CGGGCCTTCCCATTACACTTTTCACATTTTACAGCATGTTCATGGAATCAGTCGTACATGGCTTGTTGATTCTGAGCTGGTCTGTGGATGAGAGCCAGTGATGTCTTGTGTTATTGCTTCGCCTAGGCTTGAAGTTGCTGAACTGTATGCACCACTGTCTTCCGAATAGTGTATATTGTTAGATGATTAAATTTTGTCTGCATGTGTGTTTTGCAATATATATATATATATATAATATATATATTATATATATATATATATTATATATATAATATATTATTTTTATATGGTTGTGTGTGTGTGTGTGGTGGTGGTGGCGTGCTTTGCGTGCGTGCGTGCGTGCGTGCGTGCGTGCGTGCGTGCGTGCGGCGTGCGTGCGGCGTGGTGGTGGTGGGGGTGGGGGGGGTGTGTGTGTGTGTGGTGTGGTGTGTGTGTGTAAAGAGTGTGTGTGTGTGTGTGTGTGTTGTGTTTTGTGTGTGTGTGGTGGTGTGTGTGTGTGTGTGTGTGTGGTGTGTGTGTGTGTGTGACAGAGAGAGGGGAAGAGAAGAGTGGAGAGAGGAGAGAGAGAGATTGATTGATTGATTGATTGATTGATTTTTAAAATACCCAAGGGATGAAGATTTTAGGCCAAAGCCTAGTCTTACATTGTCCTTGTCATGCTTTACATATTTCAGCACTATCATTCATACAGCAATTCAACATACCAACAGATAATCTAATTCTACAATGATAAGCAATGCTCATAAAACCCATAGTGAGATGGGGGATGGAAAAACAAAAGGAAACTTACAAGCAAAAAAAAACCAAACAAAAATACACAAGAGAGAGGTCAGAGGAGGGTGGGGAAGAGAGAATGGAGGTAGGGGGAGGAAAAGGGATGGTAGACAGAGTGGGAGTGGGGATGAGCGATTTTAACGGAGTAGGTTTTATTTTGAGACGATTTATTCAAAGTATGGTTCACAGAAGACTTAGCGAATGGACGCTAATCATTGTAATCGAATAATTTAAATACTGAACATAAAATGTTTTTGCAAATGTTCCTTGAAAGGTTTTAAAGTATTCATGTTTTGTAGTTTCGGTGGAAGTGATTTTCCAGACATAGGGTCCAGAGAAAGCTAGGCTTGTTTTGTATAGATCAATGCGTGGGTAGGGAAGAAGGAATTTCGCCGAGCCAGAAAAGCTGTTCGATCTTGTAAAAAGGGCATTGAATAACATGGCATAGAAATTGTCAAGATTGTAAACATAAATGATGCCTTGTTAATTCCAATTGCCTATTCAGAGGAAGTAGTTCAGCACTTTTAGTTTTTCGTCTTTGTTAGAGATACAGCTGGGTGGAGTAGCTTTGCTGCACGTCTATGGAGAGAATTCACCCTTTTTTGTGGACGTCACTACTCCCGTCCCACATGTTGAGGCGTAATTTATACGTGACATTATGTGTGCATTGAAGAAAATTTTTAAGCACATACTTTTGGACGTAGCGCTTTAATTGAGATAACAGGAAAAGGTGTTTTGAGACTACCTTGCATACGTTATTTAGATAAGATTGCCATTTCAATTTTTAATCTATCGTTAACCTAAAACACGATGCTCGTCTACCGTCGATAGAAGTGCCATTCACGAAGTTTTAGGCGAGAGGAGTCAACTGGGTTTTTGGCGGGTAGCTATAATAATTAGATTTGGTTTTGGCTGGGTGTATGACCATTGATTTTGAATGACACCAGTCTGACACGTCTTTGTAGACTTTCCTGGAGAGAATTTCCCTTTTCCTGTAGACCCACTACATTCGTTTGGAGCGACGAGTCATCAGCAAATAAATTTGTTGTGACCTTTCATCTGATACGGACAAGGGTAAATCATTGATAAAGATGCAGAATAGTAGGGGGCCTAGTACAGAGCCCTGTGGGACTCCATGTCTGACAAAGTCTGAATGGGGGTTTTGCCATTAAGCGCTACATAACTGAGTCCTATCGTTCAAATATGATTGGAATAATGAGATTGTCGGGTAGGGTTTTCAAGTAGACAGATAGTTTCTTTAGAAGAATGGAATGATCAACAAGATCAAACCCCTTTTGAAGTCAAAAAAGACAACCCTGTCATTTGTGATTGGTTCATATTTGAAATCCATGAGTCACACATTCGTGATAATGCTGTGTGGCAGGAATGATTAGATCGGAACCAGTTTGGAGTGGGTGAAATAGTTTGTTTTTCCCATGAACTGAGATACGTGTGTGTGTGTGTGTGCCCTTTCAGGGGTTTGGATAGAATCGATAGAAAGGAATGGGCCCTGAAATTATTTGGATCCGACAAATCATTTGATTTTGGAAGGGGGATTACTTTGGCGTTTTTGAACGCCTGAGGGAAAACATTGTTTAAATGGTAGATTATATATGAATGTAAGAGACTCAACAATGTAAGGTAGAGCGAGTTTGAGAAAAAATGTGGGTATGTTATCAGGACCCATGGATTTTTTATTCTTTAATTGCGCCATGTGCATACCTACTTCATGTCAGAAAGAAGGGGAATTTTAATTGAGTTACTGGATCCAAGTTTTTGTTTGCAAAATGACATTAGGGAAGTGGGGCATGTATATTCTTTTGGGTTTGCTTTATAGTCGTGAAGCTTGAGTAAGGGCATCTGATAATGACAGAAAGGGGGTATTAAATTTGCCCGGGGGTGATGTTGGTGCTTAAAGTTTGTGAATTTGTACGCTTTGTTGCGTACAATAGTGTTTATTGCCCTCCACATTGGCGCTGTGGATTTTGCATCCGTTATCATTTGACTGAAGTAGCCCTCTTTTGGGCTTTTTAACTTCGTTTGAAACAAAGTTTCTCTGCTCTTTGTATTCGTCAAACAAATTTGCTGCCTTGATTGGTCACGTAGTACCATTTCTTGCAGAAATTCTGGAGTTACCAGGGGTTTCATCTGCGGATGCCTAATTTTTTTTGATGTAACGGCACGTGTTTTTTATGATGGTGAGGAATTTTTGGTACCAGAAGGACATTTGCATCATCGACGCTGATAATTATAAGTTAAGTGAAATGGGGAAATGTTTAAGTCATAGAGGTAGCTGCTTCATTAAACTTTTTGAAAGAGCGGTATTGGATGGTCGGTGACCTTGGTGGTGGTTTTGGGAGCCTTAAGGACCACGTGCAGAAGACTGTACTGGATCACTAATACCAGAATGTACCATGAAACATCTAGTTTTGGGGATTTGTTGTTAGTGTATACATGAATCAAAGTGTCGCAGTTGTTTTAGTTATTCTCGTTGGGGTTTGTACTAACTGATGGAGTGCAGAAGTGATAGTGTACTTGTCCAGCTGGTTTTGTTTTTAACTATAAATTATTGAAGTCCCCTAACAGTAGTATATTTGAATTGTTGTGACAGATCCAATCCATCATTTGTACAAAGTTGTCATACCATTCGTATGTGGAAGATGGGTTTCTATATAAATTCCGTTTATTAATGGCGGTGATTTGGAGTTTTTTATTTCAATCCAGATACATTCGACAGTATTATTTCAAGATCAGTTTTGCGTCGGGTAATGTTGGCAATTGATTGATGAATGTAACGGCAAGGCCCAGTATGTTGGGTTGATCACTGTCGCGTCGTTCTATGTTGTTTTCCCGGGAATGCAATAAGGTTATCTGTTATGCAGAGTCTAACCTTGTTTCATTATCCCAAATACTTGTACTGGATGGGGTGACTGTTTTAAGAGTGATGAGATTTCATGGACCTTATTAAATAAAAAGATAGACATTGAGATGTCCAACTTTAAGTCTGGGACAGTGGGATTATGAGAAGGCATGGGTAGTAAGGGAACAGAGGCACAAAAAAGACGAGGGAGACAGTTTTCACAAAAAGACACAGAGAATTATAGGTTAAAAACAACAACAAAAAACAACAACAACCCAACAGCACAACAACAACAACAACAGAATACAGGTGAGAAAAAACAAGTTTGTGGATAACGCACAATAATGAAAGGCACACAAAGAATTTAAAGGTTAATATTATGCCTAAAACAGATAACAGAAGTATCTTTAGAAAACTCAATTAAATCAGTAAAACAACAAACAACAAAAAGAGCAATGGTTGAAGCACAATGTCGAACAAATAGAAAGAAAGAAAACAAAGTATCAGGCTTAAAGCAATGAATGACGATAACACCCACACAACCAACAAAAAAAAGTTTACAGCGGTGCAAATAAAGAGGATGCCCATGAGTGCTATGAGCACAATCCACTTTAGAGCAGGTTTTTAAAAAATGTAGATGAAGAAAAGGCAAACAAAGCACACAAAAAAGAAAAAACAAAAACAAACAATTAACAAAAACAAACAACAAAAACAACAACAACAAACAACAAAGCCAAAAAGAAAAGAAAAAAAAAAATTTTTTTTTTTTTTTTTTAAATATCTGTGATTCACGAACAGTTTTTGGCGGAGAAAGTGTCCTGGTCCCAATTTTAGGAGGCTGGCTCAAAGTTTCTTCTTAGTCCACAAAACGAGAGCACCTGCACGAGCCGCCTGCCTCACTTCAAAGTTTGTAATGTCAGCCTAAAATGACAATCATCTTCACAAGCTGGTAGATCGGAACACAATAAACACAATCGATGTTCTGAGCACAAACAAAAGCAGAAATAAGTGAGTGTTCACACATCCCTTTGTGTCCATGAGTAGACCATATGATATACTTGTTCTGAAAAAAAAAAAACAAAAAAAAAACAACTAACAAACGAAAACCAATAAGAAGGAAGGTGAAGGATGGGGGGGGGGTGTTGGAGTGGTGAGGTATGGTATTTTTAAAATTGTAGAACTTGTATCAACATAGTGGAGCTTGCATATAAATTTGAGCTCTCACGAATGCGCGTACGCGTTTGTATTCACGCGCGCGTGCGCACACACACACTTAAAACTAAAATCGCACACAACCCCCACACAAAACACACCACCCACACACACCAACACACACACACAACACCCCACACACACAACACACACACACACACACAGGGAAATGCCCCCCACTTGATTCCAACACACACACCCAAGGGAAAAAATAAAACGGGCGCCGGGTGGGGGTGGATGTCGTTCCCAAAACAAAAAGGGAGCCACCCAAAAAAAACCAACACCCCCCAAAAAACAACCCACCTGTTGATCCCCATTGAGGGGGCTGAGAACCACAATTGGGGGGAGGGCCGTTGGAATGAAACCCCAAGGGGGAAAAAAGGTTTTTGGTGCCAATCGGATGGGAGGGCCGGGGGTGCAAGGATGACCAGCTTGGGGGCCCCGGTTTAATGGGCGCCTTTCCCGGGAGAGGTTTTCCCGGCAGGGGTGGCGGCGATTTGCGTGTAAAAAACCAAAACCGTGTCCTGTGCCTTTGGGGGGGGGGGTCGGGAATTCCGCTGCTTCCGCTGGTTTTAAAAAGGGGTTGCGCATATCCCGTTTTTCCTTTAGGCACCCAACCCGTTTGGGGTGTTTGGGGGTTGAGGTCTTAATTGGGGGTGCGTTTTCCCTTGGGGGATGAAAAGGAGGGGGCAACAGTTCCTGGGGGGAAAAAATGTTGAGGGTCTGAAGTGGCTCCTTTTTTTTGAGATGTTGTTTGGTGTAGGGCCAATGTTACCCAGAATGTTTTGTTTTGTTGTTGGCCCTGAATGTTTTTTAAGCCCAATTTTTTTTGAATTTTAAAAAAATAAAACGACAGTGAGACCTGGAACACTGATGATTTGGCTGTTACCTTTGTAAAATAAGAGGCTTGGGGTAATGTTACGTATGGCTGAGTCTCCTATAATGACATTTGAGATATCAGTGTCAACCGTAGTTGTGCAAGAAGTGACGAGGTGATAATGTGTTGTTGCTGCTAGTCTGACCCTGACTGTTTTGGTTGCCTCATTAACCACTATCTTTGACTGTGTGTTTTTTTTGTTCCTTGTGGTGGTTTCTGTTGTGGGCTGTTTTCCAGCCCGTTGTGTCATGGTCTGAGCAGGTGTCTTATCTGAGATGATATTGCTGGGTTTGTTTGGACTGTTTGGGGGGCATTTGTAGTGGTAACTGTGTCTGCACTGTGGCTTGATCGAGTGTGTGTCTGTTTCTGAGTCGTTCTGAACCTCATCTCCCCATTTTCATTAACGTGGAGCAGCATGGAGAAATTGTTGGAGGTGGGGAGGGACAGAGCAGAATCGTATGGTGCCAGATGGTGTGGTTTGGTTTTGGGTTGGGTGAGGTATAAACAAGTTTTTTTTTGAGGTGTTTGAGTTCAGATTTCAGGTGGTTGTTTTCTGCTTCTAATCGGCGAAAAACATGTGGTGTGAGAGTGCAAGAGTTTTGAACCTTTGACCATAGTTTTTGACCGAGTGTTGACCTTTTGTTTGAGGTTGTTACTGCTGGGGTTACATTTGTAGGCGTAGGAATGGCTGGTTTGGTTTGCTTGATTTTGAGGACGCAAGCTGCGTGCCGCTTTTGTGTTGCTTGTATGAGAGGGTGGGCGTGGTGTTTTCACTCGGAGTGGGCAGGTGGTTGGGTTTTTTTTCGTTTGGGTGTTTGCATGCTCATGTTTTGACTGAGAAGAGCTTCGTTCTGCTTTTTGAAATATGTGGAGTATTTGTGGTGAGTGCTGGGGTGAACAGTGTGTGCATGTTCCCTCCGGCGACTTTGGCGGGACCGTAGGGGAGGCTTTTGGGGAGGATGTGGATTGGGCGGAAATGGTATCAGAGCTGGGGGGGATGGAGGTTGGCTGGTCAGCAAATGCAATCTGGGGAGTAGGAGGTCCATGGGGAGGCGGGATGTCCTGTGCAGAGGGCACCAGAAGGAGCGTCTTCAGGGAGGAAGGGGAAGGTCAGACAGGTTGTCGCATACAGCCTTGTTGAGGTTGGATGGAATTGGTGGGTCAATGAGAAGGGTTGTTCGAATCACCTGGGTTAGTGATTCGAACTCATACCGCAGCCATTTCTTGCACAGGTTTTCCCTGTACAAGAACAGTACCTGTCGTGTAAAAGACGTGATGGTGATGAGTTTTAGGGTGGACAGTTGACTTGCACCTTGGTCCGGTTAAAGTCATCACTGGGGAGGTGGTGGGGATAGAGAAAAATCGGCATTGCGCTGAGGGGCAAGAGCGATTAGGTTTGGCGTAGTCGGCCCATTGTACGCTGAACTCTGGGTTTTTGTTAATGTCACCGACATAACGTTTGTAAAATATTTGTCTTGGATTGGAAGAGGTGTATTGGAATTTTAAATGTGAGTTGCTTGGGGTCTATTTTAATGTCAATCTGGGGAACCCAGTCACAAAGCGCGTCACTGATATTCGTGACCACAGACATGGCTGTGGAAGCATGGGTAGGGTGAGAGAAGGAGTGATGTGGGGGGGGGGGAGGGGGTGTGGAGAGTGAGGGTGGGGAGGGGGATGTGGGGAGTGAGGGAGGGGGTGGGGAGATATCACGGTCAACTCATGGTCAGAGTGGTTCAAATACATTGGGGCCGATAAACAGCCATGCCCGTCGCTGAACCAGTGACCCTTGGAGCTAAGAGGATAAGGATAGGGGTTAGGGAATGGAGCAGGAAGAAAAAAGGGGAGGGGGGGGGGTTGGGGAGAGTAGGGGGTATGGGATAGAAGGCGGCCCCTGCCAAGTAAACTGCCAACAAATCAAAGTCTAAGCTCCACACATCCTGGTCCCCTTTTAAAGGGGGGATAAACAAAGTACGTACTTGTTTGGGGAGGTCCGGGAGACGAACACCGTGAGAGAAGAAGGTGGGTAAGGACAACAGATGGCTGAGGCCCCCTGATTAACCAGCTTTCACAGCTGGCCCAGGGTCACAACATGGCACAGGACACACGCACTAGTTTTCAGGCACTTAGACCCCTTTCCCTTGTCCATCGGCGAGGGGGTACCGATGGAAGAGGAAGGAACACGTCTGTAGGGGTGGAAAGGGGCCAGATGATGTCACAAGGCACCAGGAACAAAACAGGCCCTCTTCGGGATCGGGTCCAAATTACCGGTGAGACGACGGACTGGAGCTGAGGCTAAGTGGCCAGTTTAAGATCACAAACCCCTGGCGCTTGTTCAGGGCCTAGCAACGAAGGATCAGGACAGCACGTCGCAAGGAGGGCTGTGCCGAGACTCCACGAGAAATCCGTGATGGTTTGTATTATGAGAAAACGGATAATCATCAATAACTTCCTTTTCCGTTTAGAAAACCAAAAAATATATGAATCCAGGGCAAGGCGTAATCCACACCACTGTCATTAAAAACCAAGCGCTCGGTCACAGCAGGTTAAACTTGAAAAAGCAACATAATTGCGGGAGCGTTCACTTGCGTCCGCACACTGCGACGTCCTAGAGAGAGAGAAGAGAGAGAGAGAGAGAGAGAGAGAGAGAGAAGAGGAGAGAGAGAGAGAGAGAGAGAGAGAGAGAGAGAGAGAGAGAGAGAGAGAGAGAGAGAGAGAGAACGAACGAACGAACGAACGGATTTTATTTTAAGAGGGTAGTGGACTAAGCATGAATGCTTTTTTTTACACCCAGCCCTCTGGGCAAGAAAAAATATCGATATATAGTAAAAACAAAAAGCAAACCAATCAAACACACATGAAAAATGCAACAATTGCTTGCATGAGAACTTTTGACAAAAAGAAAAAAGAAGAAAAAGAAACCAATAAACACCACCACCACCACTACCACAACAACAACAAGAAAACAAAATGATCAGCACAAGAGTGGGGGCGGGTGTGAATGGAGAGAGAGAGAGGAGAGGGAGAGAGACAGTGTGAGCGATAGCGGAGAGAGAGAGAGGAGAGAGGGAGAGGAGAGAGAGAAGAGAGAGAGAGAGATGAAGAGAGAGAGAGAGAGAGAGAGAGAGAGAGAGGAGAGAGAGAGAGAGAGAGAGAGAGAGACAAGAACGAACGAACGAACGAATTTTATTTTAAGAGGGTATGGGCTAAGCATGAATGCTTTTTTACATCTAACCCTCTGGGCAAGACAAAAAAAATCGATATATATTTAAAAAAAAAATCAAACACACTTGAAAAAATGCAACAATTGCTTGCATGAGAACCTTTGACAAAAAGAAGAAAGAAGGAAAAGAAACCAATAAACACCACCACCACCACACTACCAACAGCAACAACAAGAAAACAAGATGATCAGCGCAAGAGTGGGGCGGGGTGTGAATGGAGAGAGAGAGAGAGAAGAGAGAGAGAGAGAGAGAGAGAGAGAGAGAGAGACAGACAGACAGACAGACAGACAGACAGACAGACAGAGAGACCGACGGACGACCGACGGACCGACCGACCGACTGGCGATAGTCAGAGATAAGGAAGAGAAAGACAATGAAGCAGACATGGAGAAAACCCCGCAAAAAACTTTGAAAAACACATTAATGGCATAGAATGATCAGTGCAATTTGCGTAGAATTGAGTCAACTTCGAACATCACATATGTGTTAAATTAGATCAGAATTGCGAATTGTCAATACATTTTAGGGTATAGTGCAGTCAAATCTGAGACATTCATAAGATATTTTGAAAATTGACTTGAATCTTTAAAGTTTGATTGATTTTTTAGTTCTTGATGAATATGGTTCCATAGCCAACCTCCGGAATACGCCAAACTAGATTTGTATAGATTAATGATTGCAAACGGGGGTTTGTTTTATGTGAATGTCGATAGTCGTTAAAAGTGAACATAGAGAAAATGGAACATTTCCGTGGAGTACCTTATGCATAAAGAGTCCTTTATTGTATAGAATTTGGCTTTAAATGGGAGAATGCCTGATTGCTTATAGTCTGAATCTACCAGTGAGGATGGTCGACCTAACGTTGCTTTGACAGCTCTTTTGTGAAGGCTTATTAGTGGTTGAGTGTATTATTGCTCGCTGAGTCCAAAGCGTTGAGGCATAGTCAATAAAAGGCCGAATGTAAGAGTGAAAGAATAGTTTTCTTGCATGCAAATTAAGAATTCTTAATCCTTTTTAGAAGATGTAGTTTTCTTGCAACGTTTCTAGATAACGACTCTAAGTGTTTTGACCAAGTTAGATTATTATCTATGTTATTCCCAAGACTTTGTGACTGGTTACTTCTTCGACGTTTTCGTTAGAAATGCAAAGTACTGGCAGATTTTGCTTAGAGTTTGACGTTTCTGTCTTGTAGTTATTATCATGAATTTAGTTTTATGAGGATGGAGAGCCATGTGATTAAATCGTATCCATTTAAACCAAGAGATTGATGTTTTTCTTGGATGTCACTGCAAACGTGTTTGGCGTCAGAATTACTGTGTCTAAGGTTGTATCATCAGCGAACATTTCACTGTTTATTTTCCAGGGCAATGGCAGATCACTGATGTAAAATGAAAACAATAGAGGACCTAATACTGACCCTTGTGGGACACCAATTTGTTGGGAAGAAAATCAGTTTTGTATGTGTTTACGGACTTCAACCTGACTAGAACTTTACCAAGTCACTTAACTAGAACTTGACGGTAACTTTGACTGTAGCTTTGACTTAGAACTTGACCAACTTTACCAAAGTTACTTGACTAGAACTTGACTAGAATTTTTATCAGACTTGACTAAGAACTTGACTAACTTTACCAAGTTATTTGACTAAGAACTTTGATTAGACTCCACTGTGACTTTTAACTAACTTTACCAAGTCACCTGACCTAGAAACTTTGATCAAACTTGACTAACTTTACCAAGTCACTTAACTAGAAACTTTGATCAGACTTGACTGTAACTTCACCAAGTCACTTGACTAGAAACTTTGATTAGTGTTAGTTAAGACTTATTGAGAAGTCTGTTAGAACTTGATTAAGTGTTAGTTAAGACTTTATTGACTGGGTTGAGAGTTTTTTTATTGGCTGGATTAGCCGATTAATGGTTGGCTTGTAAAGTATCAATGTCTACAATGAGTCTCTGAGTTGCTATTAAGACAGCAGTAGCATTCTACATGGCTGCTGTGGTTCGACTTTATTTACTTTAACTGAGACTAAGACGTTATTTCATCTGAATAATAAGAACTGCCCCTATTTCAACTGACACTTTCTTTAGATGAATGATACTTTACTCTCAACTGAGACTGACTAAAAACTTTTGACTTCAGTTGATTAAGAGAAGATTAATAGTTAATCAATTACCAGGTGAAGAAGAATGAACAAGCAAATGACTGAGGAAAGATTAAAGACTAATCAAGAAATAGAGTATTGAGGGTTGTTAGTTGATCGAGGAATAAAAATGACAGACTTTAATCATGAGAGACTGAGAGAAGATCGGTAGTTAATTGAAAAAAAAGAATAGGGTGATCGAGAAAAGATTAACAAAAAAACATCTACAGCCATTTAAAACCTACATGTTATTACTTGATAAGGATCCCCTTCATAGATGATGTCTTCATAGTCGGACATTTCATACTCAGTACCTCTGTACCACTTTGTTGTAATTCTGGGTCGATGAGGAAACCATCTGGCGTGTTCGTCTGCTATTTTTTTTATAAGGATTTATCGTAGCAGCCAGTGCCACCTGGATCAAGAACGTACTCCAATGGATTCATCTTTCTGATGTTGAGAGGATGCACCGTAGATGGATCGATGGGGTTGTCTTTGTCTTGAATTAGAAGGGGATAGGGAGCCTGATTAGGCCTAGCATATTCATCAACCTTCTTAGGAAGCCCACATACTATATATGTATTTCTGCGAACACGAGGTCTGTTTGGAAAGATTCTAGAATGTCTTTCTACGGCCTCTTGATACTCTGGCTCATCTCCACTGTATGACTGATCAAAGCATGGAAAGTACTCTAAAGGATTTGCGGTTCTTGCTTCTAGCCTAGGAATGCAGTTTGCATTCATTGTTATACCAATAAAAAAAACATTCAAAAAATCTACATACTCAAAAAACTATCAATAAGGAATTTTAGCGGAAATCTATCAGAAGCGGATATGGGATTCCTTTGTAGATAGGACGCTTATTTCCATCTTCATCTATTGTTAGTATAACTTTAGGCGATGGGGAAATAAC
Source organism: Conus ventricosus (assembly GCA_018398815.1). Classification (NCBI taxonomy): domain Eukaryota; kingdom Metazoa; phylum Mollusca; class Gastropoda; order Neogastropoda; family Conidae; genus Conus; species Conus ventricosus. The sequence continues at coordinate 74,411,996 of CM031615.1, forward strand.
TTAGAATGTTCTTTAGCGGCTTTTTTAAACTCTTCTATGTTATAATTAGGGCCAAGCTCAGGAAAATATTCAAGTGGGTTCATCTGTCTAATCTCTGTTGAGCGGATCTCTTTTAGGTCATCAACGTCTCCCTAGCCTCTAGTTAGAAGTGGATAGGGAGAGGACCAGCCATATCTATCTCTACACGCACTTCTTCTAACTCGAGGCCTTTCTGGAAACATTAAAGCATGCCTTTCTACGGCCTCTTGATACTCTGGCTCTCTTCCGGTTACCGGCTGTCAAATAAGGAAACCACTCATATGGATTCTTCTTTCTAGTTTCTAAATCGGGCAAACAGTCTGCGTTCATTCTTGGTATCTTATGCTTATTTTATATTTTCAAAAATAGTAGTCTGATTTAATGAAAACTGGGTGAGAGATCATTGATCAGAAAAATAACTGAGAAATAATTGATCGAGGAGAGTGGACTAATCAAGAAAACAGTTAATAGTTAGTAGTTGATTGAGAATTGAGAGTTAATCAAGAATTAGTTGAAGTTAATTGAATGTTAATCAAGAATTAGTTGAAGTTGAGAGAGGCAGTTAGATAAAAAAAAAGACTGAGTATTAAAGAAAAAAATAAAAACCTACCAATATGCTACTAGGATGGGTAGGGATTCCCTTCATACATGACTTCATCGTACGCTCTAGGAGGAAATTATTGTTAATTGGTCTCATCTTTATTACCGGTCGATGGGGGGGGGGGGGGGGGGGGGGGGGGGGGGGGTCATACTTTGCATGGTCTTCAACAGCTTATTAAACCATTCATCGCTCTTAAATTTAAATTTTTGGAAAAAAAATTCTAGTAGATTCTTCATTTTATTTCTAGTCTGGGGATAGCTTTAGGGTCATCCACAGGATCTCCTTTCCTTTTAACCAAGACTGGATATTTAGCATGACCAGGATTAAATACTCATCACAACCTTTTCTGGAAAGTCATACTCGCCTTCATAATACTCGTTACTTTCTAACTCGAGGCCTTTCTGGAAACATCAGAGCGCGTCTATCAGCAGCTACATACTCTGGCTCACAATCGTCACGCCAATAGGAATATAGGGAAAGTACTCATATGGATTCTTCATTCTTGTCTCCAAGTCGGGAATCTGACTAGTGTCTAACCATCGTTGTACGTCTAGAGGAGTAGTCATATTTTCAAAATTATTTACACTTACCTGGAGTGCCTGATTAGAAAGGGTTAAGAAAAAGAGCGTCGTTCAGTTGAGGCAACATAAGATGAGAGAAGAGAAAAGTTTAATAGGGTTAAATTTTAGTTATGAAAAAAGAACATAGACACAAGCCTAGAGATGGCAACATATGGAGATGAGACTGGACTACAGGACATTCAGCCATGTAGTCTAAAAGGAGCTCGAAGATCTGTTCGTCGTGCTGTGTTTTCTTCAACTGTCGTCATTGAGCCAGACAGATCTGAGACATATACAGTGTTGATATGAGATTTCCTGCACTGGGACCGGATGATTGTGTTGTACCTGGGAGTGTGAAGCTGGGTGCAGACATTGTCATTAAGTCATCTGATCCCAAGGCCACCGTTGTCAGCAATGTTGGCCGAGTAATGATACAGGCTACACGTTCTACCCTGAACACAACGCATCACTGAAATCTCTAATGCCAGTCACTATTTCCCCTACGCTGATCTATGGCTGCCAAAAACAGAGAGAGAAGACAGAGTGTATCAAGGAATACAGCCTCTAGTCGGTCGGATCTGTAGAATGAACTACAACCCAAGAGGATGAACGACTGTGACAACTCACAGAAGAGGAGAAAGTAATAGCAAGACTTTCTCTAACAGGTTCTGTATTCCAATAGACTGGGACCAATTGTTACTCAGGGTTCTACAACCAGAGAGCCATTCAAGGAGAGCTTGTCTACAAGCTGACGTTCACAAAAGCAGGTGGGTTCTCTGTCTAGTGACAAAAGTGCCTCGTATTCGCTGCGCAGTCTTGCATTCGATGTTTGAGTTGTGACTGACAAGCCTTGGCAGACAGCTTGGTTAAGATCTACAGAAATAAATCATTCCATTTGACTACATTCACCACTACTGGCTTAATCAGAAAAGTAACAATATCACAGGAACAGACTGGACTTCACGCTTGATGGCCCAATAAGACACTGAAAGGTTTTTATGCTATGCTCCTACTGCTGTCCCAGGTACGAAGCCGAAGAAGTGGAAACTTTGTCAATCCTGAATCAGAGGAAGTTATTTGTACTGTTCGATGTACCACAACTGGCAGACTGGAATCAAAAAATGCATCACTCAGGATTGACATAAAGACTGGCGAGGCAGTTACATTCGGGATTTGATTGTAACAGGTTTAAAAAAAAAAGCAAACCAATCAAACACACATGAAAAATGCAACAATTGCTTGCATGAGAACTTTGACAAAAAAAAAAGAAGAAAAAGAAACCAATAAACACCACCACCACCACTACCAACAACAACAACAAGAAAACAAAATGATCAGCACAAGAGTGGGGCGGGTGTGAATGGAGAGAGAGAGGAGAGGGAGAGAGACAGTGTGAGCGATAGCGAGAGAGAGAGAGAGAGAGAGAGAGAGAGAGAGAGAGAGAGAGAGAGAGAGAGAGAGAGAGAGAGAGAGAGAGAGAGAGAGAGAGAGAGAGAGAGAACGAACGAACGAACGAACGAATTTTATTTTAAGAGGGTAGTGGGCTAAGCATGAATGCTTTTTTACATCTAACCCTCTGGGCAAGACAAAAAAAATCGATATATAGTTTAAAAAAAAAAATCAAACACACTTGAAAAAATGCAACAATTGCTTGCATGAGAACCTTTGACAAAAAGAAGAAAGAAGGAAAAGAAACCAATAAACACCACCACCACCACTACCAACAGCAACAACAAGAAAACAAGATGATCAGCGCAAGAGTGGGGCGGGGTGTGAATGAGAGAAGAGAGAGAGAGAGAGAGAGAGAGAGAGAGAGAGAGAGAGAGAGAGACAGACAGACAGACAGACAGACAGACAGACAGACAGAGAGACCGACGGACCGACCGACGGACCGACCGACCGACTGGCGATAGTCAGAGATAAAGGAAGAGAAAGACAATGAAGCAGACATGGAGAAACACCCGCAAAAAACTTTGAAAAAACACATTAATGGCATAGAATGATCAGTGCAATTTGCGTAGAATTGAGTCAACTTCGAACATCACATATGTGTTAAATTAGATCAGAATTGCGAATTGTCAATACATTTTAGGGTATAGTGCAGTCAAATCTGAGACATTCATAAGATATTTTTGAAAATTTGACTTGAATCTTTAAAGTTTGATTGATTTTTTAGTTCTTGATGAATATGGTTCCATAGCCAACCTCCGGAATACGCCAAACTAGATTTGTATAGATTAATGATTGCAAACGGGAGTTTGTTTTATGTGAATGTCGATAGTCGTTAAAAGTGAACATAGAGAAAATGGAACATTTCCGTGGAGTACCTTATGCATAAAGAGTCCTTTATTGTATAGAAGTTTGGCTTTAAATGGGAGAATGCCTGATTGCTTATAGTCTGAATCTACCAGTGAGGATGGTCGACCTAACGTTGCTTTGACAGCTCTTTTGTGAAGGCTTATTAGTGGTTTGAGTGTATTATTGCTCGCTGAGTCCCAAAGCGTTGAGGCATAGTCAATAAAAGGCCGAATGTAAGAGTGAAAGAATAGTTTTCTTGCATGCAAATTTAAGAGTTCTTAATCCTTTTTAGAAGATGTATTTTCTTGCAACGTTTCTAGATAACGACTCTAAGTGTTTTGACCAAGTTAGATTATTATCTATTGTTATTCCCAAGACTTTGTGACTGTTACTTCTTCGACGTTTTCGTTAGAAATGCAAAGTACTGGCAGATTTTGGCTTAGAGTTTGACGTTTCTGTCTTGTAGTTATTATCATGAATTTAGTTTTATGAGGATGGAGAGCCATGTGATTAAATCGTATCCATTTAACCAAGAGATTGATGTTTTCTTGGATGTCACTGCAAACGTGTTTGGCGTCAGAATTACTTGTGTCTAAGGTTGTATCATCAGCGAACATTTCACTGTTTATTTTCCAGGCAATGGCAGATCACTGATGTAAAATGAAAACAATAGAGGACCTAATACTGACCCTTGTGGGACAACCAAATTTGTTGGGAAGAAAATCAGTTTTGTATGTGTTTACGGACTTCAACCTGACTAGAACTTTACCAAGTCACTTAACTAAGAACTTGACGGTAACTTTGACTGTAGCTTTGACTTAGAACTTGACCAACTTTACCAAAGTTACTTGACTAGAACTTGACTAGAACTTTGATCAGACTTGACTAAGAACTTGACTAACTTTACCAAGTTATTTGACTAAGAACTTGATTAGACTCCACTGTGACTTTTAACTAACTTTACCAAGTCACCTGACTAGAACTTTGATCAAACTTGACTAACTTTACCAAGTCACTTAACTAAAACTTTGATCAGACTTGACTGTAACTTCACCAAGTCACTTGACTAGAAACTTTGATTAGTGTTAGTTAAGACTTTATTGAGAAGTCTGTTAGAACTTTGATTAAGTGTTAGTTAAGACTTTATTGACTGGTTGAGAGTTTTTTTATGGCTGGATTAGCCGATTAATTGGTTGGCTTGTAAAGTATCAATGTCTACAATGAGTCTCTGAGTTGCTATTAAGACAGCAGTAGCAATTCTACATGGCTGCTGTGGTTCGACTTTATTTTACTTTAACTGAGACTAAGACGTTATTTTCATCTGAATAATAAGAACTGCCCCTATTTCAACTGACACTTTCTTTTAGATGAATGATACTTTACTCTCAACTGAGACTGACTAAAAACTTTTGACTTCAGTTGATTAAGAGAAGATTAATAGTTAATCAATTACCAGGTGAAGAAGAATGAACAAGCAAATGACTGAGGAAAAAATTAAAGACTAATCAAGAAATAGAGTATTGAGGGTTGTTAGTTGATCGAGGAATAAAAATGACAGACTTTAATCATGAGAGACTGAGAGAAGATCGGTAGTTAATTGAAAAAAAAGAATAGGGTGATCGAGAAAAGATTACAAAAAAACATCTACAGCCATTTAAACCTACATGTTATTACTTGATAAGGACCCCTTCATAGATGATGTCTTCATAGTCGGACATTTCATACTCAGTACCTCTGTACCACTTTGTTGTAATTCTGGGTCGATGAGGAAACCATCTGCGTGTTCGTCTGCTATTTTTTTTATAAAGATTATCGTAGCAGCCAGTGCCACCTGGATCAAGAACGTACTCCAATGGATTCATCTTTCTGATGTTGAGAGGATGCACCGTAGATGGATCGATGGGGTTGTCTTTGTCTTGAATTAGAAGGGGATAGGGAGCCTGATTAGCCTAGCATATCATCAACCTTCTTAGGAAGCCCACATACTATATATGTATTTCTGCGAACACGAGGTCTGTTTGGAAAGATTCTAGAATGTCTTTCTACGGCCTCTTGATACTCTGGCTCATCTCCACTGTATGACTGATCAAAGCATGGAAAGTACTCTAAAGGTTTTTGCGGTTCTTGCTTCTAGCCTAGGAATGCAGTTTGCATTCATTGTTATACCAATAAAAAAAAACATTCAAAAATCCTACATACTCAAAAAACTATCAATAAGAATTTTAGCGGAAATCTATCAGAAGCGGATATGGATTTCCTTTGTAGATAGGACGCTTATTTCCATCTTCATCTATTGTTAGTATAACTTTAGGCCGATGGGGAAATAACTTAGAATGTTCTTTAGCGGCTTTTTAAACTCTTCTATGTTATAATTAGGGCCAAGCTCAGGAAAATATTCAAGTGGGTTCATCTGTCTAATCTCTGTTGAGCGGATCTCTTTTAGGTCATCAACGTCTCCCTAGCCTCTAGTTAGAAGTGGATAGGGAGAGGACCAGCCATATCTATCTCAACACGCACTCTTCTAACTCGAGGCCTTTCTGGAAACATTAAAGCATGCCTTTCTACGGCCTCTTGATACTCTGGCTCTCTTCCGGTGTACCGGCTGTCAAAATAAGGAAACCACTCATATGGATTCTTCTTTCTAGTTTCTAAATCGGGCAAACAGTCTGCGTTCATTCTTGGTATCTTATGCTTATTTTATATTTTCAAAAATAGTAGTCTGATTTAATGAAAACTGGGTGAGAGATCATTGATCAAGAAAAATAACTGAGAAATAATTGATCGAGGAGAGTGGACTAATCAAGAAAACAGTTAATAGTTAGTAGTTGATTGAGAATTGAGAGTTAATCAAGAATTAGTTGAAGTTAATTGAATGTTAATCAAGAATTAGTTGAAGTTGAGAGAGGCAGTTAGATAAAAAAAAAGACTGAGGTATTAAAGAAAAAAATAAAAACCTACCAATATGCTACTAGGAGTGGGTAGGGATTCCCTTCATACATGACTTCATCGTACGCTCTAGGAGGGAAAATTTTTTGTTAATTGGTCTCATCTTTATTACCGGTCGATGGGGGGGGGGGGGGGGGGGGGGGGGGGGGCATAACTTTGCATGGTCTTCAACAGCTTTATTAAACCATTCATCGCTCTTAAATTTAAATTTTTGGAAAAAAAATTCTAGTAGATTCTTCATTCTTATTTCTAGTCTGGGGATAGCTTTAGGGTCATCCACAGGATCTCCTTTCCTTTTAACCAAGACTGGATATTTAGCATGACCAGGATTAAAATACTCATCAACAACCTTTTCTGGAAAGTCATACTCGCCTTCATAATACTCGTTTCTTCTAACTCGAGGCTTTCTGGAAACATCAGAGCGCGTCTATCAGCAGCTACATACTCTGGCTCACAATCCCTCACGCCAATAGGAATATAGGGAAAGTACTCATATGGATTCTTCATTCTTGTCTCCAAGTCGGGAATCTGACTAGTGTCTACCATCGTTGTACGTCTAGAGGAGTAGTCATATTTTCAAAATTATTTACACTTACCTGGAGTGCCTGATTAGAAAGGGTTAAGAAAAAGAGCGTCGTTCAGTTGAGGCAACATAAGATGAGAGAAGAGAAAAGTTTAATAGGGGTTTAAAATTTTTTGTTATGAAAAAAGAACATAGACACAAGCCTAGAGATGGCAACATAAAGGAGATGAGACTGGACTACAGGACATTCAGCCATGTAGTCTAAAGGAGCTCGAAGATCTGTTCGTCGTGCTGTGTTTTCTTCAACTGTCGTCATTGAGCCAGACAGATCTGAGACATATGACAGTGTTTGATATGAGATTTCCTGCACTGGGACCGGATGATTGTGTTGTACCTGGGGGTGTGAAGCTGGGTGCAGACATTGTCATTAAGTCATCTGATCCCAAGGCCACCGTTGTCAGCAATGTTGGCCGAGTAATGATACAGGCTACACGTTCTACCCTGAACAACAAACGCATCACTGAAATCTCTAATGCCATCACTATTTCCCCTACGCTGATCTATGGCTGCCAAAAACAGAGAGAGAAGACAGAGTGTATCAAGGAATACAGCCTCTGAGCGGTCGGATCTGTAGAATGAACTACAACCCAGAGGATGAGACGACTGATGACAACTACACAGAAGAGGAGAAAGTAATAGCAAGAACTTTCTCTAACAGGTTTGTATTCCAATAGACTGGGACCCAATTGTTACTCAGGGGTTCTACAACCAGAGAGCCATTCAAGGAGAGCTTGTCTACAAGCTGACGTTCAACAAAAGCAGGTGGGTTCTCCTGTCTAGTGACAAAAGTGCCTCGTATTCGCTGCGCAGTCTTGCATTCGAGTTTGATGTTGTGACTGACAAAGCCTTGGCAGACAGCTTGGTTAAGATCTACAGAAATAAAATCATTCCATTTGACTACATTCACCACTACTGGCTTAATCAGAAAAGTAACAATATCACAGGAACAGACTGGACCTTCACGCTTGATGGCCCAATAAGACCACTGAAAGGGTTTCTTATGCTATGCTCCTACTGCTGTCCCAGGTACGAAGCCGAAGAAGTGGAAACTTTTGTCAATCCTGAATCAGAGGAAGTTATTTGTACTGTTCGATGTACCACAACTGGCAAGACTGGATCATCAACCAAAATAACAACTGCCATTCCATCTCAGGGATTTGAGTCAGCTAGAAGATTCTTTGGCGGAGGCAAGTACGTACATTCGGGCACATATTCTATGTGTAAACAGCTCCATCTGCATGATGTACGGTTGAGTGAGTTCCTGACAACCAAGTTTTGTCTGTGGGTTGACCTGCGAGCAATCATCCAGACAATCAAATCTGACAAGGCAGATGCGTCTGACTATGTTATTGACGTATGCATGAAAAAACCCAAGATGTACAAAAAAATGGTATGGATGCGTCTATCGAATCATTGACGCTCATGTTGAAATCACAAACAACACAACTACAAAGACTTCCTTGATGACCTATAACTAAAAAAAAGCAACAATATCAGACAAGCTCCGAGAACAAAAAGTACTGTAGGTATGATAACAATCTCCAAGAACAAAAAAGAAGCACAGTTTTTTGAGATATTTATGCTTTTACAAAAAATATTTACGTCTTGTGTGTTAGATTAGACTTGAACATATTATAATTTAACTATGTCTTAAAGTATGGTAGATTAGACTATAAATATAATTGTTGAGGTTTGTATATGGGCCATCGGTAGAAACACAGTCAATGGACTCTAGTTAACTGTGTAAGCAAAAAAACATAAAACGTATAAATATCTGTTGTTGTTTTTTGTCCATTGTTGTTTTTATCTTTATTCTTCTGTAAATAGAGTGTGATAACACGATGTTCTGTCTTCTTTTTTTTTGTTACCGGTTCTCTAATCTTGGGGCTATAAATCAATGCAAGTTCCTTTACTAATAGATACACAACTCAGCAAACGCTTTAACTGTGGATTTACTTTAATGTGTAGAGTAGATATCGCTAAGGAGAAACAGACTGTCGGGACATTCTATATATTAAAAACAAAAAGTTATTTGGGGTGTAAAAGTCTGTTGAATAAAAGCAATCACATGAGGACAAAAAACTACCATTTTGCTACTAGAACAGGATAGGGATTCCCTTTGTAGATAACTTCGTGGATGACTTCGTCGTACCTACGGTCATGAGCTCCAATTTGCCTCATTCTTATAATCCTTGGTCGATCAGGCCACAGATCTGCATGTTCTTTAACGGCCTTATCAAACTCTTTGTTATCCATATACTTAAAGAATGGAAAGTATTCTAATCGATTATGCATTCTGATTTCTAATATTGGAACAGCTTTGGGATCGTCTACTAGCTCTTCTTTCTTCTTGACTAAGACTGGATATTTAGCATGTCCAGGAATAAAATACTCATCAATACAGTAGGGTGGTGTATTGTCGCTATACCAATTCCTTCTAACTGGAGGTCTTTCTGGAAACATTAAGGAGTGTCTCTTAACAGCAGCTCTATACTCTGGATCATCGTTGGTAACACTATTACTAAAATATGGGAAGTATTCATAGGATTCTTCTTTCTTGTTTCCAAATCAGGTAATTGATTAGCGTCTACCATTGTTGGGGTACAGATTATAATTTCAAATTATCTACTTTAACAGATAATGTAAAAAAAGTTATCAGCCTCTGGAGTTTCTGATTAGGAGTGGATAAGGATCTCCTTTGTAGATAGCTTTTACTCCAAATCCACTATCACGTAGAACCAATACTGCTATTATTATTGGTCGATGCGGCCATATTTCTGCATGGATGTTAACTGCATTCTCAAACTCTTCATCGTTTATACTATCAATATCTTGGAAGTATTCTAGGTGGTTCTTCTTTCTTGTTTCCAAATCAGGGACACACTCAACATCCATTGTTATTAGTATTAACTACATATTGGTTATATTTTCAAAAACTAAAGAACCGAGAAGAAAAATTACCAAGGTAAGAGAGAGGGATTAGGCGGTGGAGACAGAAAAGAAGGGAACTGTTGTCCAATCCAGTTCCCACATCCTCCAGAGTGGCCAGTGATCATCCTCAGTGCAGGAACTTTTCGTGTCAGGCATTGTCTGCAATAAGCTGACATAGGAACGTCTTGATATGCAGACACACTGTCCATGTCTTTGATCAGTAAATAGTGTTGTTCTGATCTGCTGTTAGAATATAACAGCATGTCTACATGGTTGCTGTGTGACTCTCCACTGATTGGTGCATTGGGAGAGATTCTATAGGGGAGAAGTTTGTCTGTAGCTGTCAGAAAATACACATTCACTGTAATGGGTTTGTTTTGTTCTTCAAATTTGGCTATTCTTGCTGGACCTACTGGAAAGAAGATGTTCTCAAAGTTTAGCCCGTCTTTGTATTGTTCATAGCTGGAAAACGTTGTTTGCTTTCTCTTCAGTGGGGTGTAGATGCGCTAAAACACACCACATGAAGCACTTTCTGTCACAGTTTTTGATGTGTAGAACTGCTTTTGTTGCTAAATAGTTCTTCTATGGGAAGAACATAGTCGTTGCTCTGGAGATGAGTCTTTGCTGTATACCCCGACATCTTGGTATGTATAATTAATATAAAGACAATTTTGACACTAGTATAAAAATTAATTAAATATCACAGCTTATGGAATTGGAGAAAAAAATCTGATACTCTTCAACTATATTTTTGAATGCATTTTTTGTTGATAAAGACCGAATAAAGAGAATGTATGTGTATATAACTGAGCAGCCAAAGAGATTATTTTTACCACATCCAATTAACAACACTCTGGGCAAGTATAAAGTTCGCCTCAGAGAAATTGGCTTTAGAGCTATATGGACTAATATATTTGAAGAGGCTCAGAATAACTGGATTAGTGTCAATGACGAACAAGGCAATCAAATAACTCATGTGCAAATACCTGATGGTTACTACAACTTTTGTTCCTTAAAAGAAGTACTTAGCGAATATGGTATTGTTGAAAATTAACGAAGCAAACCTCAGAATTACTATACATTTCCCGCTAGAAGAAAGAAGAGAGTATACTTTCCCTAGAGGTCTAGCTAAAATCTTGGGCTTCCACAGTAGTAATATGGCTTACAGATTTAGTACAACAGAAGGCGTTTATCAATTGAAGGTAATGACTTTTCTAATTTTCTCGTGAACTCGACATTGTATGTTCATTTAGAACAGTTAAAAACAGAAGCTAATTTGTTTGATGGCTATCCGTCTACAGTTCTAAAGGTTTTGCCATCAACTAGGGCGGGGGTTTGTGAGTATCGATTAATCTCAGTTGGAAAAACCAGTGAATTTAAAGAACTAATTAATGAACCTATAAATTCATTGGATGTAAAAATAACCAACCAAGATGGAAAGCTGATTGTTTGTTCTGATTTTATTAATGGTGTTAGAAGTAGAAGATCATACTGTAAGCCCTTAGATTTTTTATATTATAGGGGAGAGAATGTAAATTGTGAGTTCACGACCACCCTACCTTATCTAGCACGTACTAATTACGTCAATTTTAGAGGTTTTTGGCATGTTAAGTTTTTTGAAAACAGGTGTTAAATTTGGCAGAAATCAACATGAGAAGGACGTGATTTGTATGTGAAAAGGGGGGGTTTCGTAGAAAATAAGATGGGTGGTCTTGAACGAACATATTTACATTCTCTCAGTGATATACCACAACTGGTGCTTTAGCATTGGTTTGGGGTTCCCAGGGTCGTAGCAAGGTAGTGTGGTTCAGTGGAGAACTGGAATACTGGTGTGTCGTTGTGGATGAACGTGAATGGTGGCGCCATAGTGTGGGTGAAATAAAGAAGTGTGCATGATTGTAAAGCTGGGTTAGTGTGCTGTGTTGTCTGATCTAGCGTGGGTAGGGGTGGTAGGGCAGTCCGGCTTAGCGACCGTGACAACATTATTTCCCTTATTTCACTTATGACAATGATCATCATCCAATAGTACTGCTGGCGTTTCCAACAATGCTGTTGGCATGAGCCCCCCCCCCCCCCCCCCCCTCCCCCCCCCCTCCCCCCCCCCCCCCCCCCCCCCCCCCCCCCCGCCTTCGCCGATGCACACGTATGTATATGTACAGAGAGATGAGCTTTCCCTCCCTTCCTCCCTTCTCCCCTCTTCCCCCTCTCTGCTCTCTCTCCCCTACCCCCACCCTTTTACTTCCCTTTTTTCCTCCCCCCCCCTCCCCCAATCCTTTCCAACCATCATTATCAGCACAAAAGCATCCCCACATATAACAATGATTATGACCACCACCCTTTAGCTCTGCTTGATGGGTATCCCACCTTTGTGTGTGTGTGTGTGTGTGTGTGTGTGTGTGTGTGTGTGTGTGTGTGTGTGTGTGTGTGTGTGTGTTGTGTATATGTGTGTGGGGGGATGTTGTTGCTGGCATGTCAACACTTTTCCCATTGATCATTTCCATTCAGCTCCTTTCGACCAGCATTATTATACTATTATCCTAATACCAACACTATCTCGCTTCTCACAATTAGTCTCATTATGAGCATCAGTCACCCACAACCCACAATACTGTTTACATGTTTTTCTCTCCTTTTGTGTGAATTCCCCCCCCCCTCCCCCTCCCCTCCCCAACACGATAGCCTTTTTCTCATTGATCATTGTCATTTCTCCTCAACCAACAACACCATATTAATGCCAACACATAATTTCACCTGCTACAACTCACTCGTTGATCACTTCGATTCCTTTCCAATCATTATCATTATCATTACCCACCCCCACATATAACTACTATCACCACAATCACACCCATTGTTCTTTTTTATGTATCATTTCTATTCCTTATCACTAAGCATTATTATCAATCCACCATAATCAACACCACCACTATATATCATACCATTAAACAATGATTACAAAACAAACAAAAAACCCTACTGTTTCACCCACCCACCCCCCTCCCACCCACCTTTTTCTCAAAAAGAAGATGAAAAGACACACACATTACCAGTGTCCGTCCTCTTATTATATACATTTTCTTCATCGCCACTATTGTCACCATTATTGCCATTGTTTCCATTATAATCACGATGACCATTACTATTTCAACTCCCATGATCCCTCCTTAACGGCCTCGTTTTCATCCAGCCGCCATTTTGCGCCGAATATGAGAAGATAAGTGGTTTTTCGTTCTTCGGTTTCACTGTCCTAAATGTTGTTTGTTTTTGCCTGAAGAAGACCGAAGAGGTCGAAATGCATTGTTTTTATCCTGCGATATGTTTATCTGTATCTGTGGCGGTAACTTACCCCTTTTGTTTTTAAATGTAGCAAATGTGGTTTGAAAATTAAAATGCAGCTGAAAGAACCCTTCACACGCAGCATCTCTGCAGCCCTGTTATAATAACAAATAAAAGGAAATGAAAATTTTTACTGTTACTACTTTAATTTTCATAATTACTTGCTCTTTATTGTTCTGAAGGCTTATCTCCTGAAGTGAGACACGATGACAGTAAGTTGATGTTAAAAATTATGGGCTGTGAGGGTCCAGGGCTGGGAAGCAGGGATGGGGACGGAAACCTGAACTGATGCTTTTAACATTATAGATTTATCTGGCGATGATACAGAGGTATAGCTGGGAGGTGGGAGCAGGCAAGTGCAGAAGTTTAAAGGTTTTCCAGCTCAGCAGTCGCTGTAGGCGTAAGAGAGCCCACCACAGTCAACAGCTGTAATGGCCGAAGGTGGGAGGCTCGGATGGGGGAGAGAAAACTGAACTGATATTTTAAGCATTAGAGATTAATCTGGAAAAACTGAGGAGGTATAGAGTGGTGGTGGGGACAGGCAGGTGCAGAATCCAGCGGGGTTTTTTTTTTTGTTTGTTTGTTTTTTTAAAGATTGCCAGCTCACCAGTTGCTGTAGGCCTATGAAAGCCCAGCACAGTCAAGAGCCAATGGGATGTGCGCACAGCAGAAAATTAGCTCATTGCTGTCCAATGGAAAGGTAGGTTTCAAACGTCACCTAGAGATTCGTGATCAAACGTCCACGTTGACACTTTTCACTATAAGTAGCTTAACTCAGCCCCCCAGCCAGCCAGACTGCTGTCAACGTCAGATTCACAGCAACACGAGACGTGCAGGCCAGTGACGACGAAAACCAGTGAGTGACAACAGGTGGGGAAGGGTGTACACAGCTGGGTGAGAGAACGTAAAAACACGTATTCTGGCTCACCCGGTCTCAACCAGTTTCGACCGGGTGACTCCAGAATCCGTGTTTTTACGTTCTCTGACAAGTAAGACTTCAATAACCAAAAAAATATCAATTATCTACAAACAAACATACTGTGTAGGATTATCCGTTTTCAATACTAATTTACTAAACTTTTCAGATTTCAGTTTTTGCTTAATCCTGCGTTTTTCCTGATCATTTTCAATAACATCATTTTCGCGCAAACATTCATCAAATGAGTCTCTGTCTTTCATGTGAAATAAAACTACAGTCTTTAACTGTTCTCTAAAGTCTTTTAAAACTGAGTTATATTTTTGACATAAAATCCACACACTTATTCCATCATGTCTTCCACTGAAAGCCAGTTTTGACAAAGTATTTCTTTTTTAACTATGACTTTTTCTGCTGAACAGTCATCTATAATAAATAGTGTCTGCGTTCCTTCAAACGCTCTATAAAAGTATTCTAAACACTCACTCATTTTATTGCTAGGATCAACTAAATATATGTCATCATCCGTCCATTATAAACCTTCTATTATGATATGCTTTGTTCCGTTTAAGCGTTGGGCAGAAAATCACAATATAATCAAAATTATAGCGATAAACTGTTTGTAATAGGTCTAGGACAAATATTGTTTTTCCACAGCCAGTTTGTCCACAAATCAATGAACAATGAGGCTCTTTTGTCATAAAGTTTAACTGCTCCATAGTTTTTTTATAACAGAATTTAATCTAATCCAGTTATTGTTTTTATCATACTTTCTGTTAAAACCTGTTCAGTATAATAAAATCCTATGAGGCCTAAATGTGTAAGATTAATCCAATTTGTTCTGTAAGATTGTTTCTTATTTAAGTCAACATGATTTTGTTGCTTGTTGTTATGACCTTAATATCCTCACCATTGTGAAGAACGACGATGGTAACTTTAGACGTTTAACGTCTAAGTTTTGCCAGCTAATATTAATTCCTTTTATAAGGACGTCACTAACGCCCACAACCCCATCCCTTTCCTTATCTTTTAAGACAGAAATTTCAAATATTATTGTGAAGTGTCTCCTAATTTCCTGTGTGGAAAGAACTGTAATTTTGTAGAAGCTTCCTTTAAAACCGTTTCTCTTCTTGTGGAGGATGTACTGTTTTTTCCCATACGGCGTTATTTCAATCTCTTTCCGACTATTGTCCTCTGGCATAAGACTTACATGTAAAGGGCCAGAGTTGAATGCTTTTCTGAAACTTTTTTGACGGCTAAAAAATGTAAATGGGCTTATGAATTCAAATTTATGTCCCATTCTAAATATGGTTCCAAGTGCCATTTGAGGTCAGGTTTTCGAACTATTTTATATTCATACTGGCCAACATTATTTGCTTCTAGATTGCGCAGTTGTTCTAGTTTAGGAAACCTTTTGTTGTCGCCAACCTCTTTGCGTTTATAATCACCGTCTTTAGTGTACTCAAAACCATACAAAGCGCCTATCTCACCGTTCTGTTCAAAGTCCGCAACGTCTGCAAGGTCTTTTAATTCTAAGGTTATACACCTTACAGGCGCTAATGTAACTCCCGATTCTTTGGCCCACGCGACATTATTTTTTAGTACAGTTTATTATTTTATTTCCAAAACAATGTGCAGGTTATCACATTTTACGACTTTCCCTGTTTTGTCTGTGATTTTTACATTAAATGATCCGACCTTTCCGCAAACTAATTTTTTAAACTGTAAATTAGGGAATTGTATAATTTCATAATCGCAATATGCAGCTTTCCCTGATGGAAGAGCTCTTAAAACAGTTGAGGGCCTTCCATCATATAAGTTTTCATCAGTGCTCAGCTCATCCAAATGAACATAGAGTAATGAATGTAATGCAAGATCGAGCGGACTTTCCCCCTCATAAGTAGTTTTGTCTGGTGTAACTCTAAATCTATGATCGTCAGCTTCAAAGCCTAACATTTTAGCTAGCTCTACATCAAAAAGGTAATGTATACTTCTTCTTCAGGTTTGAATGATAACATTGTTTTTAGATTTGCATTGTTAAGTTTGAGAGTAATGTCGAAGTTACTCATTGCTTCTTTTAGTGAGCAAAACCGTAATAACCATCAGGTATGGTTAACTGGCTAACTTTGTCCCCTGATTTGTTAACTTTTAGAATTGTATTATTATTCTTGGATTCAGTTATATTAAACCATACGACTTTGTAAAATATTTCATGAAGTGCGACCATTTTTGGTTCCGCAATCGTTCTTAAACAGCATGTTCTAAAAACGAAGGACGGTCTTGGGTTGTTATTGTTACAAACATTTTTTTAAACGAAATAAAATGAGTGCATTCAATATACTAATGCAAAATATTCTGTTGGGCCGCACTATACAATCTTAAAAATATAACAACTGACACCCTCGACATTTCTGTGACCCAGACAGACACCTTTCAAGTAAAGGTGAGTACTCCATTGGACAAATATCTCAACCCTCCTATTAAAAAAGACTACATCGCAAAAGTGTGGTTCAGTCATCCAATGCAGTTTTATCAGAACCAGTTAAACTTTGCTGTGTTTTGTGCATCAACTGGGTGTGGAGTGTCGTATGCTGATCATTTAAATCATCCTGATCCTTTGGTGAGGTCAGTGTATAGATTTCATTTTTATTACACCTTCAGACGTATTTTGACCTGAACTGCAAGCACCATTACCAAATGACAAACGTTTAATCCATTCAGCAACCGAATAGACATGAAGGCTTTTGAAAGGATCTGTAACGAATTCAATATTAATGTTAAGGAAGACTTTAGACAAAAGTTGGATCTTAATCATGGTCTAGGCACCCCTTATTTTTGGGGCGTGCACAGAAAGTATAACTATGACTGGAATCCTCCTTACACATCTTTCTCTTCAAGCACAGCTGTTCACCTCGGGTCCATAGAGCAAGAGCATAAAACAGCATGGACAACATTTATCTTAGACACTTCTAAGGGCCTAACTAAAGCAGGAATAGAACGAATAAACGACTCTATTCGTACTTACGTTTGGTGTTTGCTAGGTTCGCAAGCACAAACGAGATCGAGCATAACTGATCCTTCTACTGGTTTTGATGCGCAAAAAACAGTACTTAGCAAATTTAGAGGACGCCATTATTCTACAGTTGATTTGCCTTCAGTATAAAAAGGTACCAAAATGTTTTACAATACGCAAGATCGAAAGTAGACTTTGCTGTTGGCACTGGTTTATACATGCTGCCTTCTGACCTCAGACTCCAGATAGGTACAATAATAAATTACAATAATGAAATCCTTGTGGCAGGCAATGAACAGAAGGTCGGAAAAAACGACATAAATTCTGAGCCAGTAATATTACAAACAATAAAAAAACAAGATGACCCCCCAAGATTAAGTCATCCAATCCCGAGGTCCAAAGCCCAAAGACCGTTGAAGAACACGAAGTCCACGAAGTCAAAAAAATAATGACCATGAATATGAAAAGACAGCACTTGTTTTTGGATTAACTAGCCTAGGATTACTCCTTCTTTATTTTACTAAATATTAACCCAACTATTAAGAGAACTAATGTCCATAAGTGCTCGGCCATAAGCCAACTACTTTGCTTGCAGTAGACAAAAGCAGCTAACAATACCCCTAATATACCAGGTAAAGAGTCTATAGCTTTACCAGCTAATTTTTTAATAAACTCGCAAGATGATCAAGCTGTTTTTTTACCCATGATTTATCAGGCGGTGATGGAGGCGATGGCGGTGGAGGCATTGGACTTGGACCACCACCGCCTGTAATAGCCAACACCAATGTACTTATTGCAAATCCTAAGGCTGTTATAACGCTTGCTAATGTGACGCCTTGCTCTCTAAACAGTGTTCGTATTCGTTCTGCTAGCGTCGCGTCTTCATATAAAATTTTTTCGATAGTTTCTCTTATTCTATTCACTTGAGTTCGTAATTGGTCTCGGTTAGTAGTCGTCACTTCTAGTCTTGCTGATCTTCTTGTTCAAGATCTTTTAGTCTTTGTTTTATTTTTCTTTAACCTCAGGTCCTAAGTTGGCGTTGTCAGCCTCAACGAGTTTTTCTTTTTCTCTTTTTATATGCTTATCTAGTTCACCAGTTTTGCTAAATTGTTTGTTAATTCACCTTTGATGGTTCTTAAAGTACGATCAAGGGCTAATAATTCTCTCATAGGTAGCTGTGGTTCGCGTATAGTTTGTAATGCTCTTTCTTCTTCTTCAGTGGTTTCTGCTTCTATTGCTTGATTTATTTCACCCGTTTTTTGACTTAAATCTTCAAGTTCCATGTTTTGCATTTGGTTATCTGTTGGGAGTTTTTGTTGTATGTTTTGAAGTTTAGCAACTGCCTCCCTATCTAATTTTGGTTCAGTAAAAGCCAAGACGATTTCGCTCGCTTGCACTAAGCCTTTGTCTAATTGTATCCATGCCTACAAACCTTGATGGGTCTCGTTTAAACGTAAGCGGAACACGTTCTCCTTTATCGTTTTTCATATACAAATGGTTATCTTTTAGTTCAAATCATCAGGGTATATAGTTTCGGGAGGTTCTAGTCCTAAACTTTGGTATAATGATCTGGCCTTACTTTCTGTTAATTCACGTCTTTGCCGCGCTTCTACTAATTCATCATGTATTGAGAGCTCCGAGCGATGCTGTTCCCAAAGGGAATCACTCATGTCGTCTCCAGGATTAAAATTTAATCTTCATCTTCAATCCCCGCCATGTTTTTAAATAATTATTTTTATTTTTTTTTTTATAAAAAATGTTTACATGATATGGCTCGATTCTTGACCCGCATAGAAGACTGAAAAGCCCTTTGGCGTGAAGGGAAATAGGGGAAATATTACTTTTAAAAATTTAATCCATCTACTATTGATGCGATCAAATTCTTACTGTAAAATTTTCCAGACCTAGGAGCGGATGAAGTGATTGTGCCAGGCTCTGCACGTCTTACTTTCAAAATAAAAACTCGCTTCAACAACAGACCCAAACGGGGACGGTTGTACAGAATCTGGGGCGGGCAATCGTTAGAAAATTTCTATAAATTTGGGAGGGGCAAAAAATTATTTTCTTTACATAATGCAGACATATTTTTTAACCTATTTTTGATCTATGGCTAACCGGGAACAAAAGGGGCTGATCTTGGTTTCAAGGAATCGAAAATGAAGAAGCACTAAAACATAGAATTAGGCGCCGCAGACGCTAAAGAGGGCAAAAGGTTTGTAGCTGTAGTTATGCGTATGGAAATCGCTTTTTCATACCCTAGATTTTGAGTTGTAAAGCGCATGCCCCATACTTTCAAGGAGCATTAAAAAGCCCAGATTGTCATATGAACTAACTTTTAATGACCACAAATATGTTTTATATCTGAAGACACCGAAGCAAAGTATAGCATTTCTGACATCTCGTTAGAGTTTGACGTTTTTAGCAACCCTGACTTAGCGAGGTTGATCCAGAAAACAATATCAGTCAAAATTAGCTAATATTACGAAAGAGTGATTATCATTCTAAATATCCTAAAAGCAGGGCAGACATATATGGAATTTTTAGTTTTAGTGCCACAGCAAGATCGTTTTAAAGGGTATTTTATTCCCTGTGTGGAAATGAAGAACCATTCAAAAGACAAACTAAAAATTTTATTAATCCTAATAACAAAAGTGCAATGTACAATTGAGGTAGTCCTAACCAAAAATCTATGCTAGCGGGCTTAAACCTTATCAGCATTTTGATGAAATAAGAAAACTGTTTGGAGGGGTGAGGTGTAGAAATCCGACAGTTGACCTTGTGTCTAAAGATTACATCTTCACAGTGTTAGACTTGTCATTATTTAACAAAAAAATACGGTTTATGGATTGACCTAAGGTCAACGGAGGATAATCAGTTACATGGAAGCGGGAGAACTGTTAGAGACATAATAAACATTCAATTGATAAAGAAAAGAGGCCGATAAACCACTTAATGTGCATTTGTTTTTAATATATGATCCCGCAGCTAAATTCAAGATAACAGATTAAAAAATATACATTACTAAATTATTTTTTTATTTAAAAAGCATGTCTGTTCAGCATTATCCGAGAGTACCTAAAGAAGGGGACAGTAGGCAATTTCTGCTGCTATAGAAACCCTCGACAAAAAAAACCTTCAGATTAACAACATTACACAATTGCAGCAAGTACTAGAGCAAGACCTTTCAAAATACAGCAAACCCAAACGAAGGTATTCTGCTGCCTTTAATGCTTTTACCTATGTTAATATGGAGCATCGACTATAAGTGCTCTATCAGCAGGAACGATTGTTGGTCTTTAGCAACAGGCATAGGCGAAACCTGCAGCTTTCCCTCTAGGCGGTTTGTCTTTAGCTCTTGGCCTGTGTTCATTAGCTGTAGGTGCTGCTAGAAAAAAATTTAAAAAAACAAAACTCCAAAAGCACACAGCTAGGGTTTTAACTAATAACAGCTAAACTTAGTTCGTTCAAATGACAATAAATACACCCACTAGTTGACTCAAACATCAGGGATGAAGAATTTAATCGTTTACAGGCCGATTTTGATGACTAAAAAAGACAAAAGTTTGATCTTCAAAGAAAGGCAAGAGCAAGTTTTTCTCAACAGCCAGACACCGAGCAGATAAAAAAGGGAAATTTTTAAAAAAAAAAGTAAACGAACATTAAACTCTGTTCTAAACAGCTCACATTAACAACCCCAAAAGGGTGTTTATACTTTAGTTTATGAGTCTAAGCACAAAAAGCCCGTTGATATTGATTCGGATTAAGTTGTTTTTTTAATTTAAATAAATATTTGAGTTAGAAAAGAAACTCAGCATGGATAAGATTATATAAAGGGTCCAGACGAATTGTTTGAAGAAATTTGCGTAAGGAAGAATATTTATCAAAAGCTTTAAATGATATCAGTCTAGATGTCATTGATCCAGCAAACGTACAGGCAAGTGTGCTCATGCTATTTCTCAAGTTCCTGGTAAACTAACAATAGGACCCGCTTTTAAAGTAATGTTAGCTGTTTTTAATCGACTATGTAACAATAAATGAAGAAAATCTAGAAGCTGGGTCTCAATAAACAAAACAGATTTTCTTTCTCATATGATTTAAAACGCCTGGTTGGGCAGACGAACTGCTTACACAGTTTGATGTGGCCGCTGAAGAAGCCAAAATGAGAGGCTCTGGTTGGTCGAGGGCGAAGTCTTAGAGATTAGATTAAAACAGGCTAAGTATGCGCCGATTGTTGGTAAGGCTTACATTCACTACCTCCAGCATTTGTTGCAAAAAAAGCAGTTCTAAACATAAAGAATACAGACGACAAATGCTTTATTGTGGTGTGTTTTCGCAAGGCTGCATTACGTCCGCCAAAAACGCAGAGAGAGTGTTAACTATGAACCTTACTCAATGATCTTAACTTTAGCGGAATATCCTTTCCTGTTAGGTGGACAAAATTGATTTAGTTTGAAGAAAAAAAACAAACCAATAACTGTTAATGTATACACATGGGATGAGGAAACAAATCTACAGCCCATTAAAGTGTCCAAGAACAGTCCAACAAAAGGCGAACCCGACAAAAATCATGTTGACTTACTACTGATGTTTTCACCAGCAGGGCTCCGCATTACAATTTATACGAACAATGAGTAGATTATTGACGTATACTTCAAAGCAAAAAAATAAAAAAAGAATTCTGCAGAAAATGTTTAACAAGAATTCCATCTGTTCAAGCCGCAAGCGAACATAAGAAACATTGCATTGGCCCAGTTGACTGTAATAGAACAACTACGCCCCCACCCGGATCTAAAGGTTAGTTTTAAGAATGGAAACGGATGCAAATTACTCCATACGTAGTTTACGCAGACTTCGAGTCGCTTATTGTTCCTTATGAGGGGCCAACCCACAGAGACTTCCAAAAAAAGCCTTAGTGAGTAATCATCGGATTTGCTCATTTGCTTTTTCATTGTCAGGTCGGATGGCGTTCATTCAAAGCCAGAATTATACAGAGGACCTAATGTGCAGGGAAAACTTTTTAGAACGCATGCAGCAAGTGCGTAACCCCCTGTCTAATAATCTGAAATTTTTCTGAAATCATAATGACGCCTGAAGATCAACAACAGTATGATCAGCCACACATTGTTGGATTTGTGGTTTAGGCCTCTCATCAGACGCAGCGAATTTCCCAAAAGTAAGAGACTGATCACATTAGCGGAAAGTTTAGAGGTGCAGCGCACAGTAAATGCAATCTTCAACTAAAGGTTGACCCAAAGACATGGGAAGCTGCCTGTATTCTTCATAACTTGCGAGGTTACGACTCTCACCCTTATAATGCAAGCAGTAAACAATGCCTTCAAGGTAACATGCTTGCACAGTCATCAGAAAAATACATTTTGTTTCACTTTTAAAAAACATGTCTTTTTATGACTCTATGCAACACATGATGGGTTCATTAGAGTCGCTGGCTATGTCCTTAAAGTCCTGCCCAATAACGGAAGAATATTTTGACCCCAACACTTGTTAGAAAGGGTGTTTACCCCCTTTTGAGTACATGAAGAGTTGGGAAAGGTTTGACGAAGATACACTTCCCCCTAAAGGCGCGTTTTCTTTTTAGCCTTAGAGGAAAGGACATCAGTGATTCTGATTACCAGCATGCTCAAGATGCGTGGCAGAAGCTAGAGTTTTAAAACGATGGGAGACTATCTGATGCAACTTGATGGCTGATACATGTTTGTTGGCGGAACGTCTTTGAAAATTACAGAAAGACTGCATGAAACATTATAGCTTGGATCCCGCGCATTCATTTCTGCGCCGGGATGAGTTGGGTGCTTTCTTAAAGTTTACTGGAGTACAGATTGATTTATTGTCTGACCTGCCAATGATTCAAATGATTGGAAAACGGATTGCTGGAGGAATTAGTATGGGTCGCATCATTACTGTAAAGCAAACAAAAATAAATTAGATGATTATGATCAAGTAAAAGTCTAACTATCTCAAAGTATTTTTGATGCAAACAATCTGTATGGATGGGCTATGGCGCAATCACTTCCATTACGTAACTTTTAATGTACACAGGCGACAATTTTAAAAAATATTCAAAGAGCATTAAAGTGGTTGAGCAGTTTGACGTCGTCAACAGCGTGGTTCCATTCTAGAAGTTGACTTAGAATATCCTCAGGAACTCCATACCTGCAAATGACTATCCTTTAGCAGCAGAAAGTCTAAAGATGGGGAAAAAAGACCGCCTAAAAAATGTGCCTAATCTTCGAGGCAATAAAAAATTATGTCTGTATTACAGGGCTTCTGCAATTTTATTTAAAGACTGGTTTGAAGTTGACATGTTATCGTTAATTGCTTTTGATCAAGAACAGTTCATGAAACCATACATCATGAAGAACATGATCTTAGAACTAAATCCACAGATGCTTCAGAGAAAGACTTTTTCAAGCTGATGAACAACAGCTGTTTTGGAAAGACTATGGAGATACACAAACGTAAGAGTTGATTGGTCCCCCAGAGAGAAAGAAGCAATTAAACAAATTCAAACAAATTATCAGGACTTCAGAAGATTCTGATCAGCTTTTTGGTATAATGATGAAAAAAAGAAGTCAATTGATAAGCCCGTTTTATTGGGTTTACTGTTTAGAATTCGATCATTAGAGCCACAACTGTCTTTATTTTTTTAAACCCATTTTG
>CM031615.1:74443688-74466188 GCA_018398815.1 Conus ventricosus
ATAGCTTTTCCCGGACAACAAGTCCGCTTTAAATTGGCCAAGTGCTTTGAGATATTCCTAAAGAAGTAAAACCGTTACAGGCCGTTACAACCGTTAGTAACGGCTATAACGGGGCAAACTAAAACATCAGGCATCATCCATGACCCATAATGAACATACCTGCTAATTTTCATAAAGGTCGGCCAAGTACTTTCTGAGATATTCCATAAAGAAGAAAAACCGTTACAGGCCGTTACAGCCGTTAGTAACGGTTACAACGGTAAACTAAAACATTGGGCATTATTCGTGACCCATAATGAACATACCTGCTAATTTTCAGAAAGATCGGCCAAGTACTCTCTGAGATATTCCATAAAGAAGAAAAAGCGTTACAGGCCGTTACAGCCATTAGTAACGGCTGTAATGATAATAATGAACATACCTACAAATTTTCAGAAAGATCGATCCAGTAGTTTTGTCTGGAGCGAGTGGAACACATTTGACCACACACACACACACACACACACACACACAAACACACACACACACACACACACACACACACACACACACACACACACAGCATTTCTTCGTTCCCATTCTAAAGTACTGGGAGTACAAAAAGAATCTAACAATGGATGAGGCTCCAGGTATTCTGCTGGTTAAATTTGCATAATTTTAACAGCAGACAACTTTAGAACCGATCATTTGAGGAATTTACAGCAGCAGCCGGTGTATCATTTCAGTGTTACAGACTTTGAAATTTCATGGCTGATCTTGATTGTTGGTAAATCAAACTTGGTGAAATAGCCTTATTTTCTGTGGACTGCCTAACTTTAGGGCACAGCAACGTACACTCAACCCGATACTGAGGTAAACCATTGAACAGACTGCATCAGAACAACATGACTGTATACATGTATGACAGGCCACGTCCATATAATGACTCTCGGACCCAGCTGTGTACACCCTTCCCCACCTGTTGTCACTCACTGGTTTTCGTCGTCACTGGCCTGCACGTCTCGTGTTGCTGTGAATCTGACGGTTGACAGCAGTCTGGCTGGCTGGGGGGCTGAGTTAAGCTACTTATAGTGAAAAGTGTCAACGTGGACGTTTGATCACGAATCTCTAGGTGACGTTTGAAACCTACCTTTCCATTGGACAGCAATGAGCTAATTTTCTGCTGTGCGCACATCCCATTGGCTCTTGACTGTGCTGAGCTTTCATAGGCCTACAGCAACTGGTGAGCTGGCAATCTTTAAAAAATCAAACAAAAAAAAAACAACCCCCGCTGGATTCTGCACCTGCCTGTCCCCACCACCACTCTATACCTCCTCAGTTTTTCCAGATTAATCTCTAATGCTTAAAATATCAGTTCAGTTTTCTCTCCCCCATCCGAGCCTCCCACCTTCGGCCCATTACAGCTGTTGACTGTGGTGGGCTCTCTTACGCCTACAGCGACTGCTGAGCTGGCAATCTTTAAAATTCTGCACTTGACCGCTCCCACCTCCCAGCTATACCTCTGTATCATCGCCAGATAAATCTATAATGTTAAAAGCATCAGTTCAGGTTTCTGTCCCCATCCCTGCTTCCCAGCCCTGGCCCCTCACAGCCCATAATTTTTAACATCAACTTACTGTCATCGTGTCTCACTTCAGGAGATAAGCCTTCAGAACAATAAAGAGCAAGTAATTATGAAAATTAAAGTAGTAACAGTAAAAATTTTCATTTCCTTTTATTTGTTATTATAACAGGGCTGCAGAGATGCTGCGTGTGAAGGGTTCTTTCAGCTGCATTTTAATCTTCAAACCACATTTGCTACATTTAAAAACAAAAGGGGTAAGTTACCGCCACAGATACAGGTAAACATATCGCAGGATAAAAACAATGCATTTCGACCTCTTCGGTCTTCTTCGGGCAAAAAGAAACAACATTTAGGACAGTGAAACGAAGAACGAAAAACCACTTATCTTCTCATATTCGGCGCAAAATGGCGGCTGGATGAAAACGAGGCCGTTAAGGAGGGGATCATGGGAGTTGAATAGTAATGGTCATCGTGATTATAATGGAAACAATGGCAATAATGGTGACAATAGCGGCGATGAAGAAAATGTATATAATAAGAGGACGGACACTGGTAATGTGTGTGTCTTTTCATCTTCTTTTTGAGAAAAAGGTGGGTGGGAGGTGGGGGGTGGGTGAAACAGTAGGGTTTGTTTGTTTGTTTTGTAATCATTGTTTAATGGTATGATATATTAGTGGTGGTGTTGATTATGGTGGATTGATAATAATGCTTAGTGATAAGGAATAGAAATGATACATAAAAAAGAACAATGGGTGGTGATTGTGGTGATAGTAGTTATATGTGGGGGTGTGGGTAATGATAATAATAATGATTGGAAAGGAATCGAAGTGATCAACGAGTGAGGGGCTATCATTGTTGGGGGGAAAAAGAGGGGGGAGGACAAGGGGGGAGGGAAAGCTCATATGTCTCTGCCCACACATACATATGTACAGGGAGGAGGGATGGGAAACTCATATACACAATATTATTGGAAGAGTGAACAGAACTGTTATATGATGTTTATTGTAGCAGGTGAAATTATGTGTTGGCATTAATATGGTGTTGTTGGTTGAGGAGAAATGACAATGATCAATGAGAAAAAGGCTATCGTGTTGGGGAGGGGAGGGGGAGGGGGGGGGAATTCACACAAAAGGAGAGAAAAACATGTAAAACAGTATTGTGGGTTGTGGGTGACTGATGCTCATAATGAGACTAATTGTGAGAAGCGAGATAGTGTTGGTATTAGGATAATAGTATAATAATGCTGGTCGGAAAGGAGCTGAATGGAAATGATCAATGGGAAAAGTGTTGACATGCCAGCAACAACATCCCCCCCCACATACACAACACACCCACACACAACACACAAACCACACACACACACACACACACACACACAACACCACACACACACACACACAAAGGTTGGGATACCCATCAAGCAGAGCTAAAGGGTGGTGGTCATAATCATTGTTATATGTGGGGATGCTTTTGTGCTGATAATGATGGTTGGAAAGGATTGGGGGGGGGGGAGGGAAGTAAAAGGGGTGGGGGTAGGGGAGAGAGAGCAGAGAGGGGGAAGAGGGGAGAAGGGGAGGAAGGGAGGGAAAGCTCATCTCTCTGTACATATACATACGTGTGCATCGGGCGAAGGCGGAGGGGGGGGGGGGGGGAGGGGGGGGGGAGCTCATGCCAACAGTATTGTTGGAAACGCCAGCAGTACTATTGGATGATGATCATTGTCATAAGTGAAATAAGGGAAATAATGTTGTCACGGTCGCTAAGCCGGGACTGCCCTACCACCCCTACCCACGCTAGATCAGACAACACAGCACACTAAAACCCAGCTTTACAATCATGCACACTTCTTTATTTCACCCACACTATGGCGCCACCATTCACGTTCATCCACAACAACACACCAGTATTCCAGTTCTCCACTGAACCACACTACCCTGCTACGACCCTGGGAACCCCAAACCAATGCTAAAGCACCAGTTGCGGTATATCACTGCGACCTGGAGACGCAGCGATAGCCCGCAAAACGTGTGGCTAACTACTAGGGACGAGTACAAATCCAAGCGACGCTAATCTTTAAACTACTACCACCCACATCTCTCCCCAGGACCCACCCTTCTCTTTTGACCCGGGACCACTACCGCACCCGTCGCTGCGTCCCTAAGGGAGGCAACGACAGGTACCCTATGCCGCGCCGGCCACTACGTCCCTAAAGGAGGCAGCAGCTAACACCCCTAGCCCTACTGCCTAATGCTACACCCCCTTCCTACCACAAAATTGAACAAACCCCTTCCTCCCAGAGAACACTGCTCCTCGGCGCTGTCCGTGGCCTCTCGCAGACTGACACCTCCGCGGAAGACCCTGCAGCTCGGTGCTGTCCGTGGCCCCACACAGGCTGACTCCTCCCTAGACGATCCCGCTCCTCGGTGCTGTCCGTGGCGTCATGAAGATGACTCCTCCCGCGATGGGCACGACACCCAACACACACACACACACACCAGGCTCCCTCTCGATAGGTCCAGCACTCGAAGGAACCTTCCCTCCTCTGAAGGCCTTGCCGGAACTGAGGGTGAAGGAAAGCCTGGTGCAGCACCCCTCACAAGACACCTGAGTGGGGAAAGAGGAACAGGTGCTGGAGAACTCCTGGAAGAGCACTGGTGGCAGGAGGAGAACTGTCTCAGACGGCAGATGGCCTGTATGGTCTCCCCCTCCCGGGAGAGCACAGGAAGAGGACGTCGCCGCTCCCCTGCCAACACGCAGCCGCCAACTGTGGTGATCCGGCCCAGCCCCAGGACAGAAACAGGACACCTGCTGAAACAACTGGACAGACAGACGATCAACCACACCCGTTCTGCGACTGGTTGAAAGTGGCTGCCAACAAAAACGACACAGAACCGGCACAGGCTAAGGACACACCAGACCCAACGAGGACCTGGCCCTAACTATGACTCGAAGTCACTCACCCAGAACTAACGGCGCCCCGCTGCATCTACAAGGAGCACGTCCTCCGACGAACACCAGGGATCGAAGTGAAGCTACCACAACGCATTCCGCCCTGGTCGGAATCAAGTGAGCCTCACTCACAACTCAAACAGCGATTGGTCAGAACAGTGTATCCCTCCGCACAGCTGACACACCTGACCAACGGTCTAGTTGTTGCTCGTGCAACAACACCACAATTTACAACAACTCACTGACTTGACAACACAACAACAGCTGATATCCTGCCCCGTCCCTCTGGTTTAGAACCAAAGTAACAAAAGGGTAACAGTCGGAAACGAAACCAACTTCCTCCTACCATTCCCTCAATAGATGAAGACTGGAAGGCAAAATTACTATATATCCTACCTAGCTTAACGCACACGCACACGCTATCTTGAACCACCACCACTCTAAACACATGGACGTGCTGGTTTAGTACCGCCGATCGGTGACAAATGTGTCGGGATACCTATCAAACAGAACTACTGGGTGGTGACCATAATGATAACTATTATATGTGGGGATGTTTTTGTACTGATGATAATGGTTGGAAAGGGGACTGGTGGAGGGGGGGGGGGGGGAGGAAAAAAAAGGAAAGGGGGACAGTGGAGTGTGTGTGTGTGTGTGTGTGGGGGGGGGGGGGGGGGGCACAGGGGATGGAAGGTGGAGATGGAAATCTCATATCTCGCTACCTATGCTACGTGTGCAAGGGAAGGAGGGTAAACTCATGCCAACAGTATTATTGGAAAAACCAACAGCACTGTAGGATGAAGATTATTGTCATAAGAGCAATAATGTGATGGCATTGGTATAAGAATGCGGTTTGGGAAAAAAAGAAAATGATCAATGACTGATGGATGACGATCATTGTCGTAAGTGAGATCAACAGTATTAGAGGATGTGATCATTGTCAGAAGTGAAATGATGTGGTGGCATCAATATGATAATGCTGGTTGGGGGAAAATAGAAATGGCCAGTGACTGATGGATGATCATCATTGTCATAACTGAGATCAACAGTTTTACAGGATGCTGATCATTGTCAAAGTGAAATGATGTGGTGGCATCCGTGTAATAATGCAGGTTGGGGGAAAAAGGAAATGATCAATGACTGATGGATGATCATCATTGTCATAAGTGAGATGAACATTCACACACACACACACACACACACACACACACACACACACACACACACACCACACACACACACACACACACACACACACACACACACCACACACACACACACACACACATACACACACAACACACACACACACACACCACACACACACACACACACACACACACACCACACACACACACACAACACACACACAAAACACACACCACACACACACACACACAGAGCTAATGGGTGGTGATCGTAATGATAATAGTCATATGTGGGGATATTGGTACTGATGATTATGGTAGGGAAGAAGGTGAGCAGTTGAGACAGGGGTGGATAAAAAAAAAAACCACACACCCAAGCATGCACATACACAGTGGGGGAAACATGTTAACAGTGAAGGGAATGGAAATAGTCAATGAGAAAAGGGGGGTTGGCATGTCAAAAAGATAAAAAGAAAAAAGAAGGGGGGGGGGGGGAGAGGGGGGGGGGGGGCAGGAAGAGGAGAGGGGAGGGTGACTAGTATCTGGATAAAGAATAGATACAGTAAATGGAGGAAATGTAAGGGGGGGGGGGGGGGGGGTGGATATAGCTGTAAGTTAATGTGAGGTAAAGAGTTGGGGGTATGGTGGCGTGAGTGAGTGTAATTTAGTGGAGGATATAGAGGGGTTGGTGTTGCATTGTTGGAAAGGTGTATGTTGTCTTTGGATGTTGATATGGGGGTGGCGGGAGGAGTGTGTAAGGGGGAGGGGGAGGCGGGAGGATCAAATACCAGCACCTACACTTATGCATAGGAGAGAACAAAGGTGAAGGGAAATTCATGTGGAGGAGCGACTGGTAGACTGCAGATGGCAACAATGGTCTGATCATATTCATAATACAGAGAGATTTGATTTTTATAGGATTTTCTCATATACTCATGACTTGAAGACTTACTGAACATAGCTATGGATAGACATTTAAAGTATGTAACAAGAAAATTTAGAATAGGTATTTCTGCATTAGCTTGCCACTATTTTATACATCAAACGTGTAATGCTTGTGATTTGATTTGTCATCTATGCAGGGAATCACAGGAAACAGAAATATATTTTGCAATTTGCTGCCCAGCTCTCAGGAGTATCAAAGAAAAGTTCATCAGGCAAAATATTATAGACAGTCATCTTTGTTTAACCAAAATCTTCTTCTATAATCAACTTCTGCTGAAGCTGTCAAACATTTTTCTTTGGTTCTGTATAAATCCTTTAAACTAAGAGAAGATGTTTCGTCTTGAATATGTGACGACAATTTGCTTTTTGATCATTATATAATTGTTTACAATCGTTGTTCTTTGCTTGTCCACACACCCCTTCATTAGGGGCTATGGCCTATTTTAAATTTAAATGATCTGAATCTCTGATTTTCTCTCTCGCTTTCTCTCTCTTGAACTGTGCAGGATGGCATCGAAAGCTATTGTCCAACAGTGATTTGAATGAACTTGTTCCTGTGAATATTGATAAGGGATTCGCGGGGCACATGCGCGAGCACGTGTGTGTGTGTGTGTGTGTGTGTTGTGTGTGTGTGTGTGTGTGTGTGTGTGTGTGGTGTGTGTGTGTGGTGTGGGGTGTGTAGGGTGTGTGTGTGTGTGTGTGGTGTGTGTGTGTGTGTGTGTGTGTGTGTGTGTGTGTGTGTGTTGAAATTGCCGGCTCTGCATGTACTATAGTCGTGATCTCACTCGAGAAAGTTGATTGTGACTGGTAACGTTTTTGGACTACGGTATAACTTCTGCTGAAATTTTGAAGTTATTCTAATATTCTATATATACTTTTGCCTTGAATTTTCAGCTTATTTTGCTCTTGTCCTTTCGTGGATTCGTCTTGTTTATTATCTACAATTGAATTTTTTTCTTTCATTGCTATTAATGTATTGCCATCCGTTTGCCTTGGACATTTTTGTCCCTTATTTGTTTCAGCCAGATCTACTTGTCAGTCTGTAAGAGCTTTGTCTGCTTGTTATCATCTTGTGTTTTAGTTTTGTTATTGTATTAGATATAACAGAAGAAAAAAACCCCTTTGGGCTGAAAAGAGAAGGACTTAGAGTTGGGCATCTCTTGTAAACCCATGCTATTAAAAAAATTTGGACTGAAATAGCATCAGTCATATCAAATTCGGGAAAAAATTTTCACATATTTGGATTTTTGGAGTCACATTTGTCCGGTCTCATATCAAACAATGACACTGAAATTTCCGGGTTATAATGTTGCTCGTAGATATCCTAAACAAACATGGACACTGGTGTTATGGTATATCTTCATCAGTCAGTAAAATTCCAGGGATGCACTTTGTAGAGAAATTTAACGTGGAAACAATCTGTATTGAGATCCAGCTGAATTTAATAAGCCTATACTTATATGTTTTCTGTACAGAAATCCAGCTGAAAATGTTGACTGGGTTGACCTTTTTCACGTTAATGATGGATACGCACATGATGAATCCAAAGACATCATGATTTTAAGGGATTTTAGTATAAATCAACTAAAAATAAATAAACAGTGGAACTACGTTTTTGAGTCACTTGGTCTTACACAGCTAATCAAAACTCCTACAAGGGTCACTGAGATTTCTGAAACACTGATCGCCATTTATATCTTACAAATCAGAAACCATTCTTGAGACTAGTGTACCTGTTTATGGATGCAGTGATCACTTCCCAGTTTGTTGCACTTGGTCAAAAAAGGGTATCAAAATTCCATGGTTAAACCATTTAAAAAGATTACCTTAGAAACTTTTTCCAAATTTGATAGTGACAGATTTCTCTCTGACCTTTTAAAAAGTATCAATATACAGAAACCCAATCAGGCTCTAGAAGTTTGGTATTCCATCTTCTGTAGTGTATGCAACAAACATGCCCAGCTCCAAACCAAAAGAGTCAAACACAGATAAAACCACCTTGGCTTACAAAAGAGATACAGAACGTATTTACCAAAGAGTACCCTGTTAAAAAAATGGCCCTCGTGAAGAATACAAAAAACAAAGAAATAAAGTAACCACTCTCATTAGAGCAGAAAAAAAGAAATATGTTCTAAACTTAATTAGTGAAAAGAAAGACAGCACGTCGTATGGAAAGCCATCCATGGATTAACAAAATAAACATATTTCCTCTGTTTCAAACATAACGAATGATATATCACCGGTAAACTAAAACACATTTTACAACAGTTAGCAGATCAATAATTCAAGATGTAAATCAAATGATAATGACCTAGAAGAATTACTAAAATACTGCAGGGGAAAATAATCCATCGATTTTGATATCAGCCTACTAGATGTTCATTCTGTTTTTCGTGTCCCTTACGCGATTGAAACAGGCAGCCACGATGGAATAGACGGTATAGATGGTTAAAATTCTAAAGCTCTCTGCACCCGTTTATCGCAGAAACGCTAACATACATTTTCAACCTCTGTATAGATAAAACAATGCTTTCCAGATACCTTAAAAAAGCAAAAGTCATACCAATATACAATCAGGAAACACTACTGATCCTTTCAAGTTATAGGCCTATTCGATTCTATCAGTTCTTTCTAAGCCATTAGAATCCACATCAATAAATGTCTCCATTCCCATGCAGAAAAATATGATTTAATCCCCCCAAATCAATCAGGCTTCAGAGAAACCATTCGTGCCACACAGTGCTAACTAAATTAATAGATAGATGGCTCTTAAACATGAACAAAAGCAATTTTCAGGAATTCTCTTTGTAGATTTCGCAAACGCTTTCGACGTTTAATCATGAACTTTTACTCAGAAAACTAATTTTGTATAAGCTATCATACAAACACTGAAACTGATTTCATCTTTTCTCTCCAACAGACAACAAATGTGTCCGTAAACACATACAAAACTGATTTTTTCCCCAACAAATTTGGTGTCCCACAAGGGTCAGTATTAGGTCCTCTTTTGTTTTCATTTTACATCAGTGATCTGCCATTGCACGGAAAATAAACAGTGAAGTTCGCTGATGATACAACCTTAGACACAAGTAATTTGACGCCAAACACGTTTGCAGTGACACCCAAGAAAACATCAATCTCTTGGTTAAATGGACACGATTTAATCACAGGCTCTCCATCCCCATAAAACTAAATTCATGATAATAACTAAAAGACAGAACTTTCCAAATTTAAGCCAAAATTGCCAGTACTTTGCATTTCTAACGAAACGTCGAAGAAGTAACCAGTCACAAAGTCTTGGGAATAACAATAGATAATAATCTAACTTGGTCAAAACACTTAGAGTCGTTATCTAGAAACGTTGCAAGAAAATTAATCTTCTAAAAAGGATTAAGAACTTCTTAAATTTGCATGCAAGGAAAAATATTCTTTCACCCTTACATTCAGCCTTTTATTGACTATGCCTCAACGCTTTGGGACTCAGCGAGCAATAAATTTACTCAAACCCCTAATAAGCCTTCAAAAAGAGCTGTCAAAGCAACGTTAGGTCGACCATCCTCACTGGTAGATTCAGACTATAAGCAATCAGGCATTCTCCCATTTAAAGCCAAACTTCTATACAATAAAGGACTCGTTATGCATAAGGTACTCCACGGAAAAAGTTCCATTTTCTCTATGTTCACTTTTAACGACTATCGACATTCACATAAACAAACTCCCGTTGCAATCATTAATCTATACAAGTCTAGTTTGGCGTATTCCGGAGGTGGCTATGGAACCATATTCATCAAGAACTAAAAAATCAATCAAACTTTAAAAGATTCAAGTCAAATTTTCAAAATATCTTATGAATGTCTCAGATTGACTGCACTATACCTAAAATGTATTGACAATTCGCAATTCTGATCTAATTTAACACATATGTGATGTTCGAAGTTGACTCAATTCTACGCAAGTTGCACTGATCACCTATGCCATTGTCACGACCGACCCTGGAGGTCTGCCCTGACAGGATCGGTCTAGGTGGGAGTGAAGGGAGTGACTGACCTTTGCACGCTCCGCAGAGACCACTCATTAAAGATTACGATAAAACACCCCATTTATTCACACCAGCAAAAATAAAACATTCCAACACACGCCACCATGCACGATCACAATAAAGCACTCTCCACCGCTACACAACATGCACAATCACGAATCAAGCCCCCCAACGCACACAACATGCACAATCTCGATCAAGCATCAAGCGCCACAACAATGCCAATCCACAATCAAGCACTCCACACCACTACATGCACGATTATTAAGAAATATTTCGCCATTCACGACGTACACGATTTCACAATTACAAAGCATTCCAGCACATATGACATCTACACAATTATTAACGAATTATTTCAGTATCGATCCTTTCTTCACAACATGGATGTAGGTCCACATCCTACCTGCCAAGTCGCAGGGAGGCACCTGTCGCACTAGGTGTCCGAGCCGGGCTCGGGTTCTCGCAGGGGAGTCGCCCTAAAGCCGACCACCCTCGACTCAAGGAGGCCGTAGGAACGAGGTGTACGGGTGGGGGGGGGGGGGGGACCGTACGCTGTTACTGGAGGTCTGGACGGGGGTCCGGCCGGCCAGTCAAGACGGCGGGCGCCTCGCAGTCACGTCTCGACCAAGGCGTGGCCTCGACCAGCGCGTGGCACCATCCCGTCCGTGGTCTCATGGCCAGAACGTGGCCTCGGACCAGCAAGTGGCACATCAGTTCGTGCTTCCCGGTGAAGCCCCCGGAGGGGGTGGAGGACGTAGTGGGAGGGGAGAGTCGGAGCGGAAGGGAAAAGAAGAAGGAAGAGGCAGAAGAGAAAGGGTACATGGACACTGCCGTCGTACGTTCTGACCCATTGCTGTCAAGTTTAACGCCACACGCTGATGGGGACGAGGGGCGAGTGTATTATCACACAGGTAAACCCATTGAATCCAAGTCTTCTCACACGATTGCAGGTAAATAGACTGCCATTAACTCAATTGGTTATAAACAATATGGCATTATTTCACCTTCTCTCACTCACGCTTAACGTTGTTCCTTCTCTTAGGAAATAAATCAACACCAGGACCATCGCTTAATAACTGCCACCCACATTTGCATATAGTAATTCCTGGCACAACTGTACAAATTTACTAAACACATTTCAAAATAACACAATCTCCAAACCACGCATCCGACGACAACTCATGCGTACGCCCGCTCCCTTGAACATAAAATCGTTTTCCTTGCACACACAAACAGACGGTGGCGAAGGCTAAAAAGTCCGGCGAATGTGACAAGGGGCGGGACGAGCGAGACAAGCAAGTTCCACTGAATCACCAGGTTCCACTCCTTACCCACCGATACCGCATCACCCAGATACATAAAAGGAGAAGAATTTTGGAAAAAATTTAGAATGGCCAGGTTTATAGATGGACTTATCCAAGAGGAAAAGGTCTCACACACAATTTCTCTTTACAATTTCCGAAACAAAAGAAAATGCGCAAAAGAGCAGACTAGGGCTCCCCACAACACACCGAAATAAACAGCACCCCAAAAAACTGCATTAGCTACCAGCGACCTCGTGGTAGTGACCCGAAGGGCGGGTCAAAGGACTTCCTCTACCTCTGTCCAGTGAGAGGACAGAGGCGAAGATCGGAAACAGAAGAAATGATGTCTCTCTCTAAGGCGACTGCAGGAATTGAACGTATGCACTGTACTCTCGACGATAAGGTTAAAGAACCAGGATGGAGCCGCGCGCCCCACGAGACATTTTCCGCTCGAGGTGAAGAGTTAACCTCCCTCAAGAAAGGCGGCCCCCATGCAGGCTGGTCACAGAGTGAGCATACTTCAAACTTAAAGACCCGAAGCACGTGCGACAGGTTAAAAGAAGGCGAGAGGCGCTCGACAGACAAGTTCCGAGAGAAAGGTACCGGCCACCCGTGAACTTGCAGGATGAATAGCACGGGCGGTTGAATTAGAGAGAGGAGAGAGAGAGAGAGCGAGAGCGCAAGCCCCAACACCCGCAGTTGAGTGAACCACACCATGGTGCAATGCACCACAAGCCACCTAGGGACGGGATACCCGACAACAGCAACGACACTAAACCAATAAGTAACTTCGCACCCTCGGTGGGTCAGGAACAGTCGTAGGCCTCGTGACAAACTCGTGACCAAACCCCTTCTAAAAAGCATCTGTTTCTCTGGCTTACAGGCTCCTTTGAACTTGTCGCATGTGCAACTTCACAACAAGGAGCCGAACCCCCCTCCCCCTTGAGGATCGCACCCGAGTAGATGAATTCAATACCAACATTCACGATAGAATCACACGGGGAAAATAAACCTAATTTACATTTATCCAACAATAACAAAACTTCCACCATGAAAGTGCCAATCCGGAACCATTGGTGATTCCATTACCGTTACCTCCACTGACGTGACAATGACACTACACTGATACAGAGCCATAAAAAGGGTTATAACTCCTCGTTGAGGGGGAAGTCGTTCCCCCTCTGATTCTGATTTTCCAAAATGCTACTACGGAGCTCGGCCTATGTGGGGGGGGGGTATTAGATAGTCTAGCATCCGTCTTACAGGAACTGTGAAATGACGCGAAAGTGAAGCAATGGACTCTGCGCTCCACCGCCTAAACTAATGACGTCGCTGACTGAATGGCCGGATCCGGTCCAAAGCACTGGAGAGGTTGATGATCGCTCTCCGTATCAAACTTCGGCGTACTTCTTCTTGGGCACGCCCAGGCGCGTCCAAAATCTGCCTGAGAGATTTCAGCAACAGAATGGGCATCGACAGTCCTAAGCGGGACAGCTCTGGGATATCGACTCGAGATTCTCCCTACGAAAGTGTAGCGGTGACCGCGAAGGTTGGAGGCTTAATCGGGTCCTCACCAGGTCGACCCCACAACCTTGATGATTGCTCCAAACCGTGGCCACTGACCCTCGGGGCACACGCTTCAAGCGACCCCTTAGGGCGTTGTCGCGGCTGACATCGCAATGCGGCAGGTACTGCCCTAAACCTGTGAGTTCATCCCCGGCCTGAAGACCCATCTTGTCTTCACCCCGCTCGAGAGTCCGCTTGGAGCCCATCTGACTCCCTAGGTGAACGTGGGCCTGCCGGAGAACAGACTCTCTCAAGCTTTGGGAACAACAAGGCTGCTTGGCACTCGATCTGCCTGAGTGAAAACCTAAAGAGGATACCCTTGTGAGCTTTTAAGCTCACTTGGCGTGTCCGGGCCGACTGAGTGGTACCGCTCCACAAGTTGTCGTAGAGCGTTGGGACATCCAAGTTGCTGAAGAACGGATTAATGCTAGCAAGGATCGGCCTTGCAAGCACCCTCGTTA
This sequence comes from Conus ventricosus, assembly GCA_018398815.1. Classification (NCBI taxonomy): domain Eukaryota; kingdom Metazoa; phylum Mollusca; class Gastropoda; order Neogastropoda; family Conidae; genus Conus; species Conus ventricosus. Next base: position 74,457,668 of record CM031615.1, read on the forward strand.
GAGATCGGCTGACGAACGGGGACGCATTTCCAGTGTTCCTGATTCTTAGCTTTGGCGCGGGTGGTGGGACTCCCACGCCCGCCCTGTACGGGGCAGATCCGTAGACACGGACTTTTTGACTGCGTCCGTCAGAAAGGTGGACAGTATCTCCCTACGATAAGGGAATACAGAGGTGCTCCACCGCGATGCCATACTTCGCCACCGAAGTAGGGGGTGGAGATAGAAGAAACGAGTACTGAAGGAGGGTGGGGTAAAAACCAGCCCCTCAAACCGCACACCTCGTAATGGCAGCCGGCCGGGCCTTAGGCCTTAGGGGGAAACTAAATCTTATCACAAAGAGAAGGTTGATGCTCCGCGAATCCCTGATGGTGTCGACAAGATGAACCAACAAAGAGAGAAACACTGGGCACTCGAATCACCAGATGTTGGTGGAACCCACGTTGCCGAGGCACGAGGAGGATGCTTGGAAGGACTAGCCCCTATGACTACCACGGGCTCTAGGGCATTCCTTTCCTGATGTGGCCCAGGACCGCCACCACCAAAGAAACGAAAATCGAGTTGTGAGTTCCCCAGATGCGACGGGGCACTGCTTATTCGACCCGCTAGCAGTTGTCGGCACCTTATGGCTTCCAATCCTGTGGAGGGATTCCTCCAGTATCTGGGCGATGCCCATAAGCTACGCGCTTCAGCATAACACTTCAGCTGTGTGAATCGCAGCCGCGAAATGAGGTTGCTGGCTTCGCCTATTCGGATCCTCAACTCTGGGGACGGAACTCAGTGTGGTGAGCTGTTCAATGCGGAGCAGCATCCTCCCAGCTCAACTTAGCTAACTGACGCCACGTCTACCTAGCGTCTTGCGCAGCCTATCACCAAAACATGCACGAAGGTCACATCATTATTCTTCTTCATGGACCTAAACTTGTCCTTCTGTAGGTTTGGGGTAAGGTGGTAACGCTTACGCAGAGCAACTGATGTCTGATAAGACGCACTTCATTTAGAGTGAGACACACTCCCTTGCAAGCACAAGATTTATCCTGAAAAAGGTGCATTAGCCTTTTGCCTCAGACAATTGGTTGAACAAGGCTACCTTGTCGAATGCTATTAGAACATATCAATGATCTCACTCGGTCTGAAACTCTGGAAGCTTTAACTTTGGGCTCTAACCTATCACATGCCTGGTGATTAACCCCCTGGGTTTACAGTGCGGGAGCCTGCGGAAAGACGTTGTTCCATCTTTCCTGGTAGAGTCCTGTCTGTGACAGCCTCCTCTCTCCGTTGTTCTCAACTCTTCCGACGGAGGGCAGCTCCTCCTGACCTGAGCTCCTGTCTAGCCGCCTACTCCTATGCATAATTCTGTCTGTCAGTCTCCTCTTAGCAGCGGCCTCTTATCTAGCTCTTCCCTACGGAGCCTTGCCTTTACTACGGAGCCTTGCCTTTCTCTACGTTTTACCTACGCAGGGCTTCTGGACTAGCAGCCTTCTTCCCTACGCGGGCTTCCTGCCTGCAGCCTCTATCCACTACGCAGGGCTTCTGCCTAGCAGCCTGTGCTTCACTACGCTGCGGCTTCCAGAAACATAAGGACTGAGGTTTGAGATCTGTGCGGGTTTCACCACTTCGACACGGGAGGGATGATCGTCTGACCCGTCCTTGGGTCTCGACTTTCCCATAAGGAAAATCTTCTGGGGCATGCCCTTACGAGGGGATGCTGGGAGGAGAAGGTTTCGGTCTCTGCGATCAACAGAAGCCCACAGGTGCTTCTGTATACTCTGACGCTTCCGAGCGGAAAAAGTGCCAGTCGGGGTCTCAACAGGGAGGACCCCAGCGAAGGGTAGTAAAAAGTACTCACTGGACTACCTGTACTGCATGGATAGTAGAAGTTACCGTCGTCGAAGTACTGGTACTAATAGTAGGGCACTACAGTAACATTTTGAATACCTTACTTCTTCGACGCTCCGCTTCTCCTTACCACCAGCGACGGACGTCGCCATGGAACAACCCATATCCTACTAGTTTTCCAAATCCAGGGGAAAAAAACAATTCACTAGCGAAAAAAACAAAATATTTTAGGGGCGGGTGTCATTTGTGTGTTATGTTGTGTGTGCTGGAGTGCGGACAAGTTTCCGGCTGTCCCACTCTGGCAACACTCGCGGATCTACAGCACGAGCAACAGTGCGGTGGGCTCACGAAAAAAAAACAAAACTAAAACTAGTCGGTTGCCCCCACTCTGGCAACTCGCGCTCTACAGGCAGAGCAACAGTTGCGGTGGGGCTGGCGTGAAACAAAAAAACCAAAAAAAAACTAGCAGACGGAAAGCCGGAGAGAGGAAAAAAAACACTAGCGTCCGATGCAACCCCAGTTACTCAACAACCCGGTAGAGAAATAAAAAAAGAATTGGTAACTACAAAACCAGGAATAGGTAAGACTGAGCGGCAACAGAAGGCAAGACTTCGGCTCGTTCCTGCGTGAGGTACCGGGCGGAAGGAGGCCCTGGGCGCGGTCGATCCCCTTGGTTACACCTCAACTCCCGAGTAACGCGGATGCTTCCTCAGCCCACAACAAGACTCCTTTCACGCTAGAGTTTTTATTTCCCCCAGCCAACCACCCCAGAACAAACCCCCGACCAACGGACTAAACATCTACACACAGACTCAAAAACTAAAACGGTACTATTGCGACTCGAGGTGAGAGGACAGCCAGAGCCCTTCACATCCCGGACGAGCCCACCCAATTGTCACGACGACCCTTGGAGGTCTGCCCTGACCGGATCAGGATCTAGGTCGGAGCGTGGGAGTGAAGGGGAGTTGTGATGACTCGCACGTCCGCAAGAGACCACACAATTAAGATTTAGATAAACACCCCATTTATACACCCAGCAACATAAACATTCCAACAACGCACCATGCACGTTCACTATAAACGCCTCTCCAACCCACAACATGCCACAATCCACGATCCAAGACTCCATCGCACACAACAGCACAATCAGATCCAAGCACTCCAACGGCGCAAACATGCACAATAACAATCAAGCCTCCACACCACAACATGCACGATTATAAATAAATATTTAGCCAACGACGTACACCGATCACAATTACAGCATTCCAGCACATAGGCATATACACAATTATAACGAAATATTTCCAGTTATCGATCCCTTTCTCACACCTGGAGTGCGTCCACCTCCTACCCTGCCACAGTCGCAGGGAGCACCTGTCGCACTCGAGCTCCGAGCCGGGCTGGTTCTCGCAGGGAGTCGCCCGCAACGCCGACACCCGACTCCCAAGGTGGCAGTGAAGAGCGTGTCCCGGGCGGGTGTGTGGGGGGGGGGGGGGGGCGGGGAGTAGCTGTTACTGGAGGTCCTGGAAGGGGGTCCAGGCCGCGCCAGTCAGACGGCGGGACTCCTCTAGCAGTCACGGTCCCCGACCAAGTGCGTGGCCTCGACCAGCGCGTGGCCCCATCCGTCCGAGGTCTCAGCCAGAACGTGGGCCACAGACCAGCACGTGGCTCCATCCTGGTTCGTGCTTCCAGGGTTGAGCCCCCGGTGAGGGGGGGGAGGGACGTAGTGGGAGGAGCGTACGGAGAGGCGGGAAAGAAGAAGGAAGGAGGGAAGGAAGAGGGTAATGGACCTCTGCCGTCAGTACCGTATGACAATTGTGTTCAGTTTAACAGCCATCGCATGATGGGCGAGGGGAAGTGTATTATTACACACACAGTAAACCCCATTGAATCCAAGTCTTTCTTCACACGATGCTAAGGTAAAAGACTGCATTTAAAATCTAACAGGTTTTATAAAACAATATGAATTTCTTCACCCTTTTATCACGCCTATAACCGTTTTCCTTCCTTAGGAAATAATCAACAGCGACCCTCGTTAATAACTGCCACCACATTTGCAAATAAGTTTAATTCAATGGCACAACTGTCACATTTTATAAACATTTCAAAAATAACACAAATCGCCAACACGCATCCGACGGACAAATCATGCGTACGCCGCTCGTGAACATAAAACTCGTTCTCTTGCACAAACCAACCAAGACGGTGACGAAGGATAAAAGTCGGCGAATGTGACAGGGGCGGGACGAGCAGGACAAAGCCAAGTTCAACCTCTGAATCACCAGGTTCTCTCCCTTCCCCACGACTACCGCATCACAAGATACATAAAACAGGAAAGAATGAATTTTGGAAATAATTTTAGAATGCCAGGTAAGATGAAGTACCAGAGAAAAGGTTCTCACACAATATTTCATTACACTTTCGAAAAACACAAAGAAACAAAATTGCGCAAAGCGAAGGACTAAGCCGGCTAACAACAAACAAACCGAAATATAAACAGACCACCAAAACCTGATGCATAACGCTTCCCGTTGGGGTGACCCCGCAGAGGAGGGTTCAAAGGATCTCTTCTACCATCTGTCCAGTCGAGGAGGTGACAGAGGCACGAAGATGCGGAAACCAGAAGAAATGATGTTCCCTCTCCTAAGGACCGACACTGCTGGAATTGAAAGTTACTGACTTACTCTCGACGATATGGTTAAAGAACAGGACTGAGCAGGCGCCCCAGAGACATCTTACGCTCGAGGTGAAGAGCTACCCTCCCTCAGCAATGGCGGCCAACATTGCATGCTGGCGTCACAGAGTGAGATACTTCAAACAAAAGAAACGAAGCACGTGCGACACGGTAAACAAGACAGGCGAGAGGCCGATAGACGAACGTCCCGAGAGATAAGGTACCGGCCCACCCGTGAACTTGCGGTTCGAATAGCAAGGGCGGTGGAATTAGAGAGGAGAGTGAGAGAGAGAGAGAAAGCAAACGAAGTTGTGCGAACCAAACCAGTGCAACTGACCACACATGCCACACCCTAAGGAGGATACACGCAACAGCACGACAATAAACCAATAAAGTATTCCGCCACCCTTGGTGGGTCGAACGTCGTAAGGACTGTGACACCCTCGTGCCCATCATTAATGTGTTTTTTCAAGCTTTTGCGGGGTGTGTTTCTCCATGACTGCTTCATTGGTCTTTCTCTTTCTCTTCCTTTATATCGTCTATCGCCCGTCGGCGGTCGGTCCGTCGGTCGGTCCGTCGGTCTCTCATGTCTGTCGTCTGTCTGTCTGTCTGTCTGTCTGTCTGTCTGTTGTCTCTCTCTCTCTCTCTCTCTCTCCTCTTCTCTCTCTCCATTCACACCCGCGCCCACTCTTGCGCTGATCATTTTGTTTTCTTGTTGTTGCTGTTGGTTTTTTATTCTGGAACCGTCTCAAATGTTTGGGACTGAGTAATGAAATGAGAATGAGTGGTACTATAACAACACAGAATTGGTTTGAACATTTTCAGAAAACGTTTTCTTTAAAGGAAAGTTATACAGTGAACCAAACTTATCCCCCAACAGATATAAAAGAGGACAGGAGCATCCTCTGAATCGGGTCATTACGCACCACGAAGTAGAAAAAGCACTGAAGAAAATTAAATGTGGAAAAGCAAGTGGCACAGATGGTATTATTGGAGAAATGCTAAAAACAGCGGGTCAAACTATTGTTAACTTTCTCACTGTGTTATTTAACAAAATTTTTGATAATGGCGTGTATCCACATGAATGGTCGAAAACCATTGTAGTGCCTATTTTCAAAAAGGGGAATATAGACGACCCTGATAATTATAGAGGTGCATCTTTGATTAATGTCACTTGCAAATGCTTTACTTCAATTCTGAACCAGAGACTGTATTCGTGGCTAGAGGAAAATAATATAATTGTTGAAAATCAAGCTGGTTTTAGAAACAAATATTCAACGGTTGATCAAATATTCAGTTTATACACTATTGTCCAGAGATGTTTATGTTCAAAAGGTCGAAAACTTTATGTTGCCTTTGTGGATTTCAGAAAAGCATTTGATTCAGTTCACCATGACAAATTACTATAAACCCTGTATAATGAAGGGATACAGGGGAAATTTTTATGTTGCCTGAAGTCCATGTATGATTCTCTCATTTCATGTGTACGATGCAATGGAGATTTTTCGGAGTTTTTTTTTATTGCCCTGTTGGTGTAAGACAAGGATGTGGACTGAGTCCAACACTGTTTTCACTCTTCATTAACCAACTGGCCAACCACATTAATGATACGGGGGTCCATGGAGTGCAACTGCTTCCTAGTTTTATTGAGATCTTCATTTTGCTCTTTGCCGATGATGTAGCTTTAATTTCTACTACACCAGGTGGTCTACAAGCACAACTAAACTCATTGAAAACATGTTGTTGTAGGTTAAGATTAGATGTTAACAAATCTAAGACTAAAGTCATGGTGTTCAGGAAGGGAGGCTATTTAGGCAGACGAGAAAAAATGGTATTATGATGGTGAAGAAATCGAGACAGTCAACAGCTACTGTTACTTGGGTTTCACATTTACTACCATGCTTAGTATGAATCTTGGAATAGAGCACATGGTAACAAAGGCAAAGAAAGCACTTTATCTTCTGTGCCGTGCGTTTAACAATTGCAAAGAAATGTCTCGGAAGGTATTCTTCAAAATCTTTGATTCCAAAATCCAGCCAATTTTACTGTACTCAGCTGAAATATGGGGTCTGCAACGTTTAGAGCACATTGAGAAAGTACACTTATTAGCCTGCAAAAGATTCCTTGGCGTTCCACTTAAAACACCTAATAAACTTGTATATTCAGAATTAAGCAGGCATCCCTTATACATAAATTCATACATGAAAGCATTGAAATATTGGTTTAGATTATTAGATATGGGCTTGAATAGATTACCTAAACAGGCTTATCTTATGCAAGTAAATCTTGATGATCAGGGCATAAGGTGCTGGGTAACAGGGATCAGAGAAATTCTAGGGAGCACCGGATTTAATTATGTATGGCTACGGCAAGGTGTGGATGACGTAAGAGTGTTTTTACCAATTTTCAAACAAAGGCTAGTTGACATGTATGTTCAAGAATGGTCGGCATTAATTAGGGATAAAAACAGATATGTCTTGTACAGATCTTTACAGTGTGGTTTCGGAATTAGTCCTTACTTTGAGTTTCTAGACATCTTTTGCTTTAGAGTGGCTTTGACACAGACAAGACTTGGGGTACTACCTATAAGAAACAATACTGAGAGATTTTGTGAAAATCCCGTCGCAAGATTTTGCCCATATTGTTTGAATGTGGATGAAGATGAAAAACATCTTTTATTTGTATGTCCTTTGTTTACTGATTTAAGAGACAGGTTTCTTGGTCTCTATCTTAATGTTCCGTTACAAATTCTTTTGAAGGGTGTAGATAAACAATTATCTCGTGCAGTGGCAAAATACATATTTCACTCACTTAAGCGTAGACAAGCAACAGTTAACTGCCTTTGAAATATGTAATAGGCTTCAGTCAGATATAGTTTTTGTAACAAGATCAGTTGTAGAAGTGTGGTGTCTTTTCTTCTTCCAAGTCAGAACGCTCATATTCGGAGTCATGACGAGCTTGTTGATCAGGATAGTTATGTTGAATGAGTGAGATCATATCTGAGCTAAGGTTATTTACTTTGAAAGTGTATGTGTATATCATAAGGTGTGATTTTGTATGTGCGTGCTGTTGTTTTCCCGCCATCTACCCACTCCCTTCCCCACCCACGTTCCCGATATTTCCCTCTACCGTTGTGCAAGATGCCTATGGCCTATATGCATTAAACGTTCGCATTCGCATTCGCATTCTCTCTCTCTCTCTCTCTCTCTCTCTCTCACACACACACACACACACACACACACACACACACACACACACACACACACACACACACACACACACACACACACACTCACTCACACACACACACACACACACACACACACACACACACACACACACACACACACACACACACACACACACACACACACACATGCATGCAAACACACACATGCAGACAAATTGAATCATCTAACAATATACACTATTCGAAAGACAGTGGTGCATACAGTTCAACAACTTCAAGCCTAAGGCGAAGCAATAACACAAGCACATCACTGGCTCTCACCCACAGACCAGCTCAGAACTCAACAAGCCATGATACCGACTGATTCCATGAACATGCTGTAAAAAAGTGAAAAGTGGAATGGGAAGGCCTGCTTGGGATGAAGTGATGTGCAGCCTTTCATCGCAGAGACTCGTATGGATAAATTGCATTAGACATAGAGGTGGGAAAGGAAATGAGAGAGTAGATACACTGGCAGGCAAGGCTACGATTACAACTGGATTACAGCTGGGCCAATCTGATGTGATAACAATTTAAAGAATCACCTCAGCAAGCATAATCAAAGCCACTGTACCATAGACCATATTTCAGAGCTCAATATCAAGATAAGAAATGCTGCACATCCAGACTTAAAGGAAGATCAAGAAATGCCACAAAACCAAACAAATATAGGAATAATCTCAAGACCATCATTGTGAATTCTCCTGAATGGGGTACACTCCGACTGGACCTTTCCCATGGCAGACACAAATAGCTATAGACGTCACCCAGATAAGACT
>CM031615.1:74488198-74520698 GCA_018398815.1 Conus ventricosus
TTTCACATCTACCCACTACGCAATTTTTTCTTCTCCCTCTCCTCAGGGAAACACTTTACTAATCACATCACAACTTGTAAACAGATTTCACCTCTGTATCTCTCTCCACACTGGAGACAAATAAATCTGCACACAGGTATCTCCCTCACGTCGGGAGACAAATCAATCTTCCAATGTATCTCTCCTCACACGAGAGACAAATCAATCTTCACACATGGATCTCTCCTCACACCGAGAGACAAAATAGTCTTCACACTTGTATCTCTCCTCACACCGAGAGATAAAATATTCTAGTTCCGCTGCTATAGAGCTATGGCTTCACATTCCGTTATCCAAAAAAATCCGAACCAGGAGAATACATTAACTCCCGTAATCATGAGGACCTGCCTGCCTCAAGAAAAAGCTCCCCTGCTTTCTCAATTCCCTGTCTCTCTTAGACAATATACTGCCCCCTCGAACTCTCCTGTCCTGGAGATACGAGTCTCGACTTCTCTTCCTGGAGTTCTTCTGTCTCTTGAGAAACGACGAGCTTCAACTCCTCTCCTGGAGTTGGTAACTGGCTGGGGCTGAACTACCGGTGTGTTCCCCACACCATGGCCATCTTCAACCACCTCACGGGGTGAAAGATGAAGGGTGAAGGGCGAAGGGTAAAATGGGTGGAAGGGCTGAAACACGAATAAGGTTCGTGTAAGTAACCTGCTTCTCAATTCAACATATGATTCTTTCTCTCTTCTTTAAGTTTTCCCCCTGTAGCTTTCCCAACTATCTATCGCTCACCTGGTAATGGACTGGTCAGCAAAGAGGACCACCGTCCTGACAGGTTCGAGTCTTAGGCCATCTGCTGGGTTAAAACTGACTCTTTCCCCCCTTCTCCTAGTGAGTGCATCTCAGTGTTCAAACACATGACCAGCACCTTACCTTACCAGCCCTTGTTAAACTATCACTCAGTGGTCACTTTCACCCAATGACCACATTCGTTTCTTGAATGAGTCATACTCACAATTATTTTGGGGACGCCGCTACACTAGTCAAGCCACATGAATATCTTCCTTTAATTGTGGCACGGGGAAATGATTCATATCACTAACTACATGTGATGGAGCGTCACATGCCTTGATGTGAGGCTACGTCACATGACAATAAGGATGATGAAGATGATGCTAACGGATTTTCATTTCGATTTGAGACTGCATGACAGGGCTGTACTCTACGCGTCCTTCATAATATATCCCGGCGTCAACAGACCCCAGAGTTACAGGACACCTGCAGTGTTGGTCAAGAATTTGAGCAACACTCTCAGAGATGCATCCATTAAGTAGATAAAGCTCGACTGTGTAGTCCAGTCTTCCCAACCAAGTCCGTAGCAAACTCAACTCTGGATAGGAGCCGGTCGGTGGCAGAAAAATCCCCAATGACTCTGATGAGAATCGAACCACGACCTCCCAGCCGGGAGTCCCCGACGCTAACCACTTCGCCACAGCGACTGGTCTGTCTACCTGGCTAGCTGGCGTCTGCCTATCTAAGGAGAGAGAGAGAGAGAGGAGAGAGAGGAGAGAGAGAGAGAGAGAGAGAGAGAGAGAGAGAGAGGGAGAGGGAGAGAGAACGGGAGACTAGAGAGAGAGAGAGAGAGAGAGAGAGAGAGAGAGAGAGAGGAGGAGGAGAGGAGAGATGAGAGAGAGGAGAGAGAGAGAAGAGGAGATGAGAGAGAGAGAACATCGATTAGAAGAAAAATATTACGCTGGTCGATCACGGCTCAGTGTAGGGCTCTTGATTCAGAGAAAGCCTTGTCATCTGTAACACAAACACACACACACAACACACACACACACACAACACACACACACACACACACAACACCCACACACACACACACACACACAACATCACAGAAGAGAGAAGAGAGAGAGAGAGAGAGAGAGAGAGGTGAGAGAGGAGAGAGGGAGAGAGAGAGGAGAGAGAAGAGAGAGAATGACCTGAAGTAAACATCTCGGGTTACAAAAAGGAAAATTTACTTACGTTTGCTTTACACTTTCATTGCTTGGAGGTAAGGCCCCCAAGTGTATCAGTGTTTCTATGTTCTGAAGTAAGCAAACGGTATTTTTCCAGCTAAGTGTAATTTTAAAGCAAGTTCCTGTCAGTGGCTGTGACAACAGGCTATGATTCCATCATGCGACAGTTTCTCACTGAGATTGGATCCCCCAGTATGTCATGGAAAGGGACACAAATCATAATGTTCAACAAACATAAGGGACACAACACACCCATGTCCCTCAACATATCCATAGAAAGGGACACAATACACCAATGTCAAACAACATAAGGGACATCGACAACACTGGCGTTCCTCAAGCATATACATGACGGGACACCATGCACCATGTTCCCTAACATTTATCATGAAGGGACACAAAAACCACTATTCTTTTCCCCAATCTATGTCATGAAGGGACACCACACATACACCAGTGTCCCTCAACAAATGCCATTAATGGAACACTATGCACAAATGTCCCTAACGTATGTCATGAAGAGACACAAGAAACCAAAATTCCCAAAAATATGTCATGAAGGGTACACTATCACACCTATTTCCCTCCCAACAAAACCCTAAAGAGACACAATACACCAAAATTCATCCAATATGTCATGAAGGGACACAACACACCAATGTCCCCTACAACATTCGCCATTGAAGGGACACAATCACCAATGTTCCCTAACATTTGTCAGACTGGACAACAACACTCCCAGAAGTTCCAAAGCATATTGTCATGAAGGGACACAATAAACCATTACTCCCCACTATATGTCGAAAAGGTACAAAACACGCCGATGACCCGCAAAAATGCCATAAAGGGACAGTGACTTCACAGATGTTCCCCAGCAAAAGTTATTAATGATGGCTGAAGCACCAATGTCCCCCGACATATGTCATGAAAGGACCCAGAACATCAATTTTCACTAACATATTGTAATGAAAGTGACACAATACCATCAATGTTCACTAACATAAGTAATGAAATGACACAATACACAATGTTCACTAACATTATGTCTGAAGGACACAATACATCAATGTTCACTAACATCAGTAATGAAAGTACAAAAAACATGAAATTTCACAAAACAAATTATGAAGGGACACCATGCAACCAATGTTCCACAGCGTATGTCATGAAAGACACACAATACACCTGGTACTTAACACTTTGTCCCAAAAAGAAACATAATCAACCAATGTCACCCCCTCCCCAAATGTCATGAAGGGACAACAGAACCCCCACTGTTCCCCCACCATATGTCAATGAAGGGACACAATACAGCCCAATGTTCCCCCAGCATATCCCCATCATAACGTCATAAAGGGACACAATAACCCAATGTTCCCCAACATACGTCATGGAAGGTACACAATACCCCAAAGTACCCCAACAAATGTCATAGAGGGACCAAATATCCCAATGTACCCTCAACTATGTCATGAAGGGACACACAACCCCAAATTCCCCAAGCAAAATTCAAATGAAGAGTACACAATTACCCAGAAACCCCAAAGTTCCCCAGCAAATGTCCATGAAAGAGACGCAAACACCAATGTTCCGTAACATTTGCGTGAAGGGATACAATCACCAATTGTACCCCAATGTGTCGCGAAAAGGGCCGAATACACCAATGTGGCCTCAACATGTACATGAAGATACACAATGCAACTAATGTTCCCTACCATTTGTCATAAAGAGACACAAAACACCAATTTCCCTAACATTTTCATGATAGGACACAATACACCAATGTTCCCAAACATTTGTCATGATAGGACGCAATTACACCCATGTTTCCTACCCATTTGTCATGAAGAGACACAATACACCAATGTTCCCTGACATTAGTCAAGAAAGGACACAATACACCCAATGTTTTCATCCCCACCACCAACCCCAGATGTCATGAACGGCCACAATATACCATCCTATTTCCATACCAATATGTCATTTACGGAGACAGACACACTGCAAACCAATGTACCCCAACATAAATCATAACGACACAAAGACACCAATGGTTCATTAACATAATTAATGAAAGTACACCAAGACACCAATGTTCATTCACATTAAGACATGAAGGACACAACAACACACAATTCCCCCAGCATATGTCAGGAAGAGACTACAATACACCTATGTTCCAAAAAAAAATAGTTATGAAAGGACTTAATCAACCCCACCCCCCTCCCCATCACCAAATAAGGAAACAAACACAATATATCTATTTTCCCCAACAATTGCTATGAAGGGACTCAAACAAACCAAAATCCCAAACATATGCCATGAGGACACCACACACCATGTTCCGCCAAGATAAATGTCATCAAGGACCCACAATACACCCAAGATTCCTAACATACGTCCATGAACGTACAGAATACCCCAAAGTTACCCCAGCATAATTCATGAAGAGCCACAATACACCCAATGTACCCCAACATATGTCATAAAGAGACACAATACATCGATGTTCCCCCACCTAGTTGTTCCTGAAAGACACAATACATTCGATGTTCCCAACATATGTCATGAAGACACACAATACATTGAAATTTCCCCAACATATGTCAATAGAGACACAACACGACCAATGTCCCCAACATAAGTCATGAATAGTACACAATAACACCGAATGATTCCCACAACATATGTCGTGAAGAGACACAATACATTGAAGATCACCGACATATGTCATGAAGAAAACACACAACCAATATTTCCCCAACATATGTCATGAAATACACAATACATTGATGTTACCCCCAACAAATGTCATGAAGAGACACAACACACCAATGTTCCCCAACATATGACAATAAGAGACACAATACAATCGATGTTTCCCCAACAAAAGTCATGAAGAGACGACCAATAACATCGATGTTCCCCAACATAAGTCATGAAGAGACACAATACAACGAGTACCCCAAACAAATTCAGGAAGAGACACACAAATACATTGATGTTCCCAAACATATGACATAAAGAGACACAATACACCAAAGACTCCCCAACAAATTCATGAAGAGACACAATACATCGAGTTCCCCAACATAAAGTCCTTACGAAGACACAATACACCAATATTCCCAGCATTGTCATGAAGGAATACATACCACCAATGATCCCCAGCAAAAGTCCTGAAAGACCAATACAACCAATGTTCCAAACATGTTGTCCATAATGGACACAAAACACCAAGTCCCCCCCCCTCCCCAAAAGTCATGAAGGGACACAATACACCATATTCCCCCAAAAAGCCATGAAGGACACCAATGACACCAATGTTCCCCCAACAATTAAGTCAATGAAGGGATACAAAACACCAATGTTCATTCAAACATTTGTCATGAAAGGGACACGAACACCAATGATCCCAAGACATTTCTCATGAAGAACACGAATACACCAAAGTTCCCACCCAAAAAAAAAGTCAAAAGGGACACCAATACACCACTGTTCCCCAACACAGTCATGAAGGGACACAAAACACCCCTGTTCCCCAACACATGTTCCATGAAGGTACACAATAACAACCAATGCCCCCCCCCCCCCCAATGTCATGAAGGACACACATACAACCATTGCTCCCCAACACATGTCATGAGGACACAATACACCAATTTCCCCCCCCCACTAAAATGTCAAGAAGGGACACAATACCACAATGTCCCCCCCCCCCAATGTCATGAAGAGGACCACAAAATACACCACTGTTCCCAACAAAATGGCATGAAGAGACACAAACACCAATGACCCTCCCCCCCAAAAATGACATGAAGGGGCCACAATACACCACAGTTCCCAACATATGTTCAATAAGAGACGACAATACACCAATGGTTCCCCCCCAAATGTCATGTAGGGACACAATACCCCATGTTCCCCAAAACGTCATGAACGACACCATACAACCAATGTCCCCTCCCCGTCCCCCCCCCCCCGCCCCCCCCCCCAAAAAAAAAAAAAAAAATGTCATGAAGCGACACAATATAGCCAAAGTAATGGCCCCAACAAATGTCATTAATGGACACATTACACGAATTCGATGCAACGTAATTCATGAAAGAACAACAAATACAGCCAATGTTTCACAACATAATTTCATGGAAAGACACAATATGCAAATGTACACAAATGTCACGAAAGGACACATTACACCCAAAATTCCCAACATGTCATAAAGGTACACAATACATCAATTTTCCCAACAATGTGTCGTAAAAGGACACAATAAACCACTGGTCCTAAGCATATGTCATGAAGGGACCAAGACACCAATGTACCTGCAAATGTTATGAAGGTACCTAATGCATCCAATGTTCCCCAAAATTTGTCTGAAGGACAAAGACACAGAAGTTCCTTAACATTTGTCAATAACGGACAAATACAACCGAAGTTCCCCCAACAATTTTATGAAGGGAAACAATATACCATTGGTCCCCCCAATACATCAGGAAATGAACGAATCCCCCCCATGTTCGTACATATTTGCAAGAAGGACACCATACATCGATGTTCCCCAGACATTATGTCATAAAGGAACACAAGACACCAATGTTCCCCAGCATATGTCATGAAGGGACATAATGCAACCAATGTTTATCTAACATTCCTCATGAAGGGACACAATACACCAATGTTCCCATGCATATGTCATATGGACACAAACAACCAATGGTTTCTTACATTTTGCAAGAAGGGACACAAACAACGAATGTTTTCTTACATTTGTCAAGAAGGTAAACAAACACGATGTTCCCCAAACATAGTCATGAAGGACACATACACCATACACCCAAGCACTTGACCAAGAAGGCACATTACACAAATGTTCCCCAACGTAATAATGTCCTATAAGGCAACACAATTACATCAGTTATGCCAGCAGTTCATTACGGAACGATGATAACAGCAATGTCAATCAGGGACATATGTAATGCAAGTACACATCCCACCTAAAGTCCTGCAAAATATGCCATAAAGGGAACATAATACCAACCACTGTCCTCAGCAACAGTACAGAAGGGACACAATACACCACTGTCCACTGCACAATAATGAAGGGACACAATACACCACTGTCATCGCACACGAATGAAGGACACAAAATTCACCCTGTCTCGGCACCATAAAGAAGGGACACAAAACACCACTGTCCTCTAAACAATATAAGTGCACAATACACGCACTGTCCTCTCAAAGGTAATGAAATGTACATAATACACCACGTCCTCTGCACAATAATGAATGCCACAATACACCACTGTCCTCTGCACAGTAAAGAAGACAAAATACACCACTGTCCTCTGCCAATAAGAATGGACACATATACAACGCACTGTCCTCAAACAAACATGAAGTGACCCAATACAACCACTGACCCGCATAGTACTGAAGGGACACAATACACCATCTGTCCCTCGTGGCACCATAATTAAGTGACATAAACACGCACAGTCCCTCAACAGCAACAATCAAATGAAGTGAACACAAAGTAACACCCGACCTCAGCACAGTAATTGAAGGGACCAAATACACCACTGTCCTCTGCACCAAAATTAATGACACAATACACCACCTGTCCCTCTGCACAATAATGAAGGGACACAATACACCCCTGTCCTCAGCACAAACATGAAGGGACACAATACATCACTGTCCCTTCACAATAATGAAGGGACACAATACACACCACTGTCCTCTGCACAAAAATAGAAGGGACCCAATACATATCACTGTCCTCTGCACAATAAAGAAAGGACACAATACACCACTGTCCCTGCACAATAATACGGGACACAAAACACCACTGTCCTCTGCACAATAAAGAAGGACACAAAGACACCACGTCCTCTGCACAATAGATGAAGGACATAATACATTCACTGTCCCTGATATATGCCATAACGGAACACAATAAACTACCAACCATAAAAATGTGCCATGAAGAGTCCACAATGTACCCGTCCTCTCATCACAACACAACACAACTCTTGCTTTCTGACATATGCCATAAAGCAGACACTAATACTAGCCAGTCCATATAACCCAGTCATGACGAGATACCGTAAGAGGCTACACAAACATATCTGCTGAAATAGCAATGAGTTATTGACCCCACACCTATCAACATTCAAACGATTCATAAAGGGACACCCTGCCTCGTTTCCCCCGTACCACATGTCATGAATGGAATACAGTCACCACATCCTCCAAAAACATGTCATCAAGATGACACTAATACAGAACTGTTCCTCAATACAAATCCAAAGAATGGACAAAATACACCGCTGTCTATCTACAACGTGTCCCAAGAAGGACAAAATACCCACAGACCCCTTAACACAAGGGAAAAATGACATAACCTTTCCACTGTTGCCCTGCACATATCCAAGAGGACATTATGCAACACAGTCACTTCACAACAAACGTTACGAATGGACATAACACATCACGTCCTTCAACACAATTCAAGAAGGGACACACACCCCATGTACTGGAGCAGATTCAGAGAGGGGGACCATACATCCACGGTCCCTCAACACATGTCTCAAAAAGGGGACACAATACATCACTGTCCCCCAATATATTCAAAAAGGACACAGCCACACCAGTGCCCTGGAAGCAGAATCATGATGGGACACATCTACACATCACAGTCCCTCAACAACACATATCAAAAAGGGAGCACAGTACCGCACGGTCCTTAACAGATGTATCGTGAAGGGACACAATACACATCGGCTTTCTAGACAAGGTTCATGAAGGTCACACAATACACCAATGCCCACCATCACTCCTTGAATAGAAATGAAACAGCAATTTCAACAGCACGTGTTATGAAGGGAGACGGACAACACTTGTACACAACAGATGTCTACAAAGGGACGGCAATTCATCAAAGTTCCTAAGGCTTGTCTATGAATTTACACCAAACACAAAATACACAGAAGATCCACAACACATGTCATTAAAGAACACATGACACAACCGTTTTCCTCAATGCATGTCATGAAGGTAAACGATACACCAACGTTCTTCAACACAAGGCTATTGAAGGTACCACAATGCTAATTAGGTTCATGCCACATATCATGCAGAGATACCATACACACTGATCCTCAACAAATCACAATCTAAGATAATAAGTGAAGAAGTGCATAACACATCATCCTCTCTACAACATGCCCAAGAAGTTACATAATACATCACTGTGTCTCTAAATATATCAAGACAGGAAAATCATGCACCCACTGTCCTTCAGATATGTCAGAGGGGCCATACGACTCCACAGACCCTTAACCCAACCACTTTAATAAGGGACCCAACAATAATTGGTCCCTCAGGAACATTTTTCACGAAGACACACAAACACCAATTCCATCAAAACATCAACAAGGGCAACCTGAACAATTGTCCCTCAACACGATTAAGAAGGAAAAACGATAGACCAAACGTCCCACAACACGTGTTACGAAGGGAGACAATACAGAACTGGTCCTCACACATTTCATGGAAGGTCCACAATACACCAATGTTTCTCGACACATGTCTATGAGGTACCCTACACCAATGTTCCAACACATATCTAAGAAGGAACATTTACACCAATGTTTCTCACGGACATATCTGTACACGGAGTGTAGCACTCACACAACCCAATGCTCCTTAGACATGTTAAGAAAGGACACGAATTCACCAATTAGTCTCAACACATTATATGAAGGTACACTTGCATCACTGTTCCTAAACACACGCCCTAGACTGTAACTTACACCAATGTTCTTCACTTCAGCCCATGACATGAAGGTGCACTTACACTAATGTTTCCTCTCAACACCATGTGTACGGAAGGTACAACTGACACCAAATTACTTCAGCACCAACTTCCCTATGAAGGACCACGTATACTTATGTTCATCGCCCATGTCTGTGACGGACCACATATACCATTTTTCCCTCAGACATAGAAATGAAGGTACACTTACACCAAAGTTCCTCAACACATGTCTTGAAGGAACTCTTACAACTAAAGTTCCTCAACACATGTCAATAAGGTACACTAACACTACAGTACCATCAACATAATGTATAAGAACACTTACACAAAAACCATTGTTCTCAACACCTGGGAAGTCTATGAGAACACTAAACAAGTGTTAGCCTGTAAAGATTCTATGAAGAACAAACTTACACCAATAGTTTCTATAACACATGTATATGACGGTACCTTACACCCAATTTCTTTAAGACATGTCTAAGAAGATACACTTAACCTAGTGTTCTGTAGCAACATCTCAAAGAAGGTACAGTACAACACAATGTCCCCTCATCAAAAGTCATGAAGGACATCAATGTTTCAATAACCAGTCCTGAAAGGACACAACGCATATGTTCTTCAACACAAAGGTATGAAGAGAAACAACAGACCCACTGAGGCTTTTGAACAGAAAAATGGGGAAATACAGTACACAACCAAATTGGTTCCCTCATGACAGTCCATGAAAAAACATCGATTTATTTCATGATCTACCACACCAAAGGTCTACGACATACGTTAAGAAACAATACCGACTTGACTTAAGAAACCGTCTTTTAGACAGACCGACCGACTACAGAAAACCACAGACATGAATTCACCACCCGTTACCTTCATTTCTGCTGAAGGTTTACGGGAGAAGAAAGAAGTACAGGACAACCATCACAAGTCCTATTTTCGACATGCGACTTCTTCACTCCTGAACAGCCAACGTCAGGTAACTCCTTACATTCACATCCTTGGAGACCTAGCATAGACTGTGAAAGAACAATACAGTACACCCCCCTTTCATGAATCATTGAGTCATCCAGTTAACAACTGCAGTAGACTGTGAAAAAAAACCATACAGTACCCCCCCTACACATGCAAGTCATTAGATCACCATTAACTAACTGCAGGAACTGTGAAAACAACCATACAGTACACCCCCTTTCATTGAAGTCATTGATCACCATTAAACTACTTAGCAGGTAGAACTGTGAAAACAACCATACATTTACACCCCCTTTCATGAAGTCATTGATCACCATTGACTACTGCAGTAGATTGTGAAAACAAACCATACAGTACACCCCTTTCATGACGTCGTTGATCACCATGGAACTCCATAGCTTCATTTTCATAATTCTAATTTCTTAATATCGGTCAAAGAAAAGTCCAAACACTATGGCGCTTACTGCCTTGCTATCGGTGATCTAAGTTTTCATTCATTCTCCATCTGTGTCCATGACAAATTCATGCCAAAGTGGTCGGTGTTAGCCAGTTTCAGGGGGGTTGTCTTTGGATGGACAATCTGGTAGCGAACGATCACGCACATTAACGCCTCGACCGAGTAATTATTGTATCTATCAGTATCTAGCGAGGGGATTTTTATACGGTATTCTGTATCTGCTGAGCTTGCTACTGCATGTTTGTGCACGTCATGTGTTCGTGTGCTGTGGTGGAGGGACAGAGGATGCAAAGCTGGGTTGGTGTGTCCATTGATGGTCTTACTAGTGTTTTATGTAAGGTGCGCACCAATACACGCATGTATGTGCACACATATACGCATACGCACATGTACGTTCACAGACACACATACTAGAACGTGCATATGTATACATTCCACGCACATGCATACAGCACACGCCCACACACACACGCACGCACGCACGCACGCACGCACGCACGCACGCACGCACGCACGCACACGCACGCACACACACACACACACACAATCGAATGCACGCACGCATGCATGCTCTCTCTCTCTCTCTCTCTCTCTCTCTCTCTCTCTCTCTCTCTCTCTCTCTCTCCTCTCTCTCTCTCTCTCTCTCGATCAATACCGGGAATCATGTTTGTAATGTACTATACATTTTTCGTTTCACAAATTCTTGACGCTGCATTAATGATAGCCCCTTGACATGAAGACTGTATTTGTCATTGTCAATAAAAACGATTCTGAAGCGTCTCTCTCTGTCTCTCTGTCTCTCTGTCTCTCTCTCTTCTCTCTCTCTCTCTCTCTCTCTCTCTCTCTCTCTCTCTCTCTCTCTCTCTCTCTCTCTCTCTCTCTCTCTGCGTGCCAAACGTGCGTGTATTTGTGTGTTCAAAAATATGTACGCACTTTGTCATATTCATTTTACTGTCTGTTTTCATACATGCCAATCTTGTACGTTGTAGTACACTTACATATGTTTCCCAGCCCACCTCACTCCCTACCCCCGCGCTCTCCTTCCTCTTCATTATCATTATTCTCATTTTTATTTTATTTTATTTTTTTGTTATTATTATTTTTTGTTGTTGTTTTGTTTATTATTATTCTTATTTTTTGTTTTGTTTTCATTTATCTTCTATTTTCATTTGATGTTCCTCTATGATTACAAGACCGCTTTGCTTGCTTCTTTGATTTCTTACATTAATTGATTTCACTGCATGTTGTAGCCCCTACTCAGGGCGAGGACTGGATGTAAAAAAGCACGTTAGTGCTTATCTATTATCCTCGTAAATAAAGAATTTGTCAGGAAAAGTTGATAGAGATAATGGAAACTATGTATAGCTTAGGGCATATAGACTTGAAATCTATTTCAAACGTTTCGATTCACAGGTTAAACCATTACTTCTATATGCAGCAGAAGTATGGGGACTAATGAACTATTCAGCAGCAGAAAATGTACATTTACTCGCAAGCAAAAAATACCTAGGGGTAGGAATGAAAACACGAACTACTTTGTATATGGAGAGTTAGGTAGATACCCGATATACATAGATAGTACAATAAAGACAATTAGATATTGGCTAAGACTGGTAAAAATGACACGGACAGGATACCGAAGCAAGCATATGAGAGGGAAAAAAACAGAAGTAAACAAACCACAAAATTGGGCTCTAGGAATAAAAAGATGTTGAGACAGTTATGGGTTTTCAGAAGTATGGAACAATGAGGGGGCAAGAAATGAACACAGGTTCATTAATGAGTTAAAGCAAAGAAAGATAGATTGTTTTAAACAAGCATGGCATGACAAAATTACAAACAGCGTACGATTTACAACTATTATTCGTTTAAAACCATGCACCAAACAGAAGAATACTTACACGAAGTCACTATAGCAAAGTTCAGGAAAGCATTGACAAGAATGAGGCTAGGAATAAATGAATTGCATACTAACAAGCAGTTTATAGACAATTTAGTGATTACAACATGCCCCTTCTGTCAGTGGAAGAAACAGAAATACATTTTCCTAACAATCTGTCCAAACTACAGACAATTAAGAGAGAAATACATATCTAAACATTTTAGAAACTTGAATACAATTAGACTAGAAAATTTACTACAAAATGATAACATAGATATCACATGCGATATCGCAATGTATATCTTTTATGCACTCAAAGCCAGAGAAAATCTATTATAAGAAAATAAAATACAAGAGGGCTGGCAATGTTACCTAAACATATCGTAAGATTAGAAAAATGAAATACAATCATTGATACAGAGGAGAATGGAAGGTGGAACTGGAAGAAGAATGATAGAATTTGTGTAAAAGAATGAGGAAAAAATGACAGACTATTTATGAAGGAGAGACTGGAATAACTGAGAAAGATTGGACAAATGTACATACGTGAAATATCTGAAAAAGGATGACGTCCTTGCATATGCATATCTACTTTATACAAGTGCATGACGACGGGAAGGTGGGATCATGATAACAGAAGGATGGAAATAATGTAGTAGATGCATGCAGGTTACATGTTCAGGGCTTTGGGTGCGAGCTTGTGTGTCGGCCGGCGCGCCCCGTGCGGCTCGCGGTCTCCCCCCCCCCCCCTCTCTCTTGCTCTTCTGCTGTGGTGGGGGGGGGGGTGGGGGGTGGGGGCGCGGGGCCGGACGGTAACAAAAGGACGTCGGAGCACAGCTGCGGTCGGCGCGCCCCGTGCGGCTCGCGGTCTCTCCCCCTTCCCCCCCCCCCCCCCTCTTGCGGCGCTCCCGCTGTTGGGGGAGGGGGGGGGGGGGGGCGGGGCGGGGCGGGGCGTACGGACGGACAGCAACAAGAGACGTCGGAGCACAGCTGCCGGACGGCGCCCCCATGCGGCTCGCGGTCTCCCCCTCCCTCTCTTGCGCTCCTGCTGTGATTTGGGGGGGTGGGGGGGGGGGGGGGGGGGGGGGGGGGGGGGGGGGGCGAACAGCAACAAGGCCTGTTCTTAATTTTTACCTGAGTGACTGGTATTACAAAGGTTCGAGGATATGTTGGTATACAATATGTTGATTATTAACCCTTTGAAATTAGCGTCTCGATTAACTAGCATGTTTTGTGAATATTTATAACATGTTTACTGACGTAAATTCTAGGGATGGTTTTCCGGTATGTTCTTGATTGCAATGAAGTTTACTATATTATTCAACCCTACCCTAACCCCACCCTAACCCTAAAACTACTTGAGTTTTGGAAAAAACGATCTCTGAAACAAGGCCTTCATAACGAGAGATCAGGAATCCCCAATTCTGAGGCTGGCGTGTCTTTACTGAGATTAAACTTATGCAAACGAACGAGAACTATGTTTCATTTCATTTGATACTGTTTTCTTTGGAAAAACCGAAAATTTGACACTGCGAACTCTTTGTGTACAGACCTTTGGCCTCACAATAAATGGCGCGACGTTAGCCGTGCGTCAAGAGTCAAGAATCTGTCAGGAAATGTGCCCAAGTTGCTGGTACTTTAGTGTGTGTTCATTTTTTTTTTTTGATAAGAGTATGTCAATGGGAAAAGGGATCGTTTGTTGAAGCTTAAAAAAAGGGTTTAAAAAGTTTGTCCCCTGGCCTACCTAGTCATGGGGCTTAAAAACATGCAGCGCACGTAGTAATAGATAACACGGGGGCATGTTTTCCCCTGAAGAATGGGCCGTTGAATGAGTTTTTTGACCGACAACGTCACGCGAACAGGCTTTTGGGGCCCCACATCCCTTTTTTCTTTTTCTTAACCAATGGGAGGTGTCAACAGAAACAAAGTAAGGCCACGAGTGAACGATTGCAGCAATTTCCTGGGTGGATGTGTTTGAAAAATAATAAAAAAAGAGGAAAATTGACGACGGATTATTCTTTACAAAAAAAATTTTTTCTAAAATGATTTTGAATTTTAATTTTGTTTTTGTTCTTCAGTGACGTGCCCACCAAGGCATGTGCGCTCCTCGCTGTAGTTTAGTGATATAATCTTTTCCCATGCCACCACTAAAAGGAAGATATTTTTGGGCTTAAAAAGTGTAGGGGCGTCCCCAAATGATTGTGAGAATAACTCAAAAAAGAAAACAAACGTGTCATTGGGTGAAAGTGCCATGAGATAGTTTAAAAAAGGGTTTGGGTAAGGTGCTGGTCATGTGTTTTGAAACCGGGGTATGCACTCACAGGGGGGGAGGAAAGAATCGTTTTTAGCCCAGCAGTGGTAGAGCTCAAACCTGTCAGACCGGGTCCCTGGCCAGTCTTCCCAGGTGGCATGTTAGTTGGGGAAAAGTCAGGGGAAAACCTAAAGAAAAGAGAAAGAAAGAATTAAAAATTAAATTGGGGAAAGAGGTTACTTACAGACCTTATTCGTGTTTTCAGCCCTTCACCTTTCGCCCTTCGCCCTTACTTTCCCCCCCGTGAGGGGGAAAAGATGGCCATGGTGTGGGGAACCACCGTGTTACCCCCCGGAAATTTTAAAGACTCCAGGGAAGGGGGTTTGGGAAAACTCATCATTCTCCAGTGACAGGAGATCGAGGGGGAGTTGGAACTCATCATTCCCAGTGCAGGAAAAGCGAGGGAGGGTGGGCCCAAAATTTCCTGGGGAGAAATCAAGGGGGCGTACATGTTGAGAGAGACGGGGAATCGGGAGTATAGAGCGAGTCTTAATTCTGAGCAGGTTAGATAAGGGAGTGAAAAATTTTTTTTTCCCCTGGTCTGGATTTTGGGCTAATTAATGTAAAAGGGCCTGCATTATGAATCTTGAATGGATTAGTTTATCTTCGGTGTAAAGAGAGATACTGTTAAAATCTTTTTTAAAAATTGTTTGATGTTTTTAGAAAAGTTTTCCCAAAGGGAGGGGGAAAAGGGAAAACATTCGGTAGTGCCCCTTTTTTGGTTGATTGGAAAGATTGCGTGTGGTATGGGTAAATGCGTCATAAAATGCGGTGTGCAAAAAGTGACAGTGTGACGTGGTGCCCCGACGTAGCTGCCGTTGTTCCCCCCCTGGGGAAAAAAAAAGAAAAAAGATTTCTTTTTTGTCCCCTTGGGCCGGGAAAAAAAAGATTTGATTTGTCCCCTAAAGGGTTTGGGGGAAGAAATAAAAAGAAGAAAATTTTGTATTTATCCCCTCGGGGCCTGAAAAAAATTTCATTTGTATCAAGGGTTTGAGGGAAGGAAAAAAAAAAAGAAAGTTTAATTTATCTACTGTGTATTTGAAATTTTTTTTTTTCTGTTTATGGTGTGAGTGAGTTTATTTTCGTGCGAGTGGAACTTCTCTCTTATTTGACTCTGAGTTTTGCTAGGGGGTTGTTTTTTTTGTTTGTTGGTTCCTTTTTTTTTTTCCCCGATCGGTGAGCCCCCCGCTTTTCCTCCTTGAGCGACTGTTCAAGAGTGGGACACCCGTGTTCCCTATTTTGCCCTTTTTTCCCCCGGGTCGGTGAGCCCCGCTTCTCGCTATTTTGGCGGTTAGTTAAAGAGTAGGAGCACCCGTGATCGCCCTTATTAGGTTTATTTGTTTTTTTTTTCTTTCCCCTGTCCTATCGTTTTTTTCAAATGCCCCCTTTTCCCGGTTTGAACCACCTTGTCTCCTTAAACAGGCGAGGTTAAAGTCGGGGAAAACTCCTCCTATAAATTTTTCTTTTGTTTTTTTTTGGTGTTGGGGTTTTCTTTTTTGGGTTTTTGGGTGAATGTGCTTTATTGATTGGTGTTAATCATTTTGTTTTTTTACTTTTGGGTTGTTATTGTGCGTGTTTTGTTTTCCCCGTCCCCATTTTCCGGGAGTTGTGACCACTAGGTGTGTCTGGGGCTTCTTTTGCTTTTCTGATTTCGCCACGTTCGACCCTGTGTATTTTATTTTTTTTTCCCCCCCTTTTTCAAAATCTTAAACTTCCCCTAATAAGCCCCTATCTGTTTTCTTTCAACATTTTCACTTTTGGGTGGGTTTTTCCCTAGTTTGTGTTCCCCCCTTTTTTTAATTGTTTGTGATTCCTTTTGGTTTTGTAAATTTATATTCATTTTTTTGTATAAGGGTTACATTTGTTTGTTTTCTTTGAAATTAAGTAAGAAAAAAAAGACTGAAAACAAAAAACATTTAAGAAAAAAAAATTTTTTAAAGAATATTTTTTAGAAAACTTATTTTTTTTTTTCCTTTTTAGAAAAAAACGATTAGATTGAACGTTTTAAAAAAAAATTAAAAAATGATCCCTGTTTGAGAACAAAAATTTTGGAAAAATACATTCCTTGTGTTTAACTACCTTTGTTTTATTAACTGTTTTCTGTTTTACCGGAAAATTTGAATTCTTTTTTTGTTATTTAAATTTTACTTTTTGTGAACATATAGATCATCATTTTTCCTTTTTTTATTCCACTTAGAAATTTTTTGTTTATTTTTTTGCGGTTCTTTTTATGGTTGATTTTGATAAAATTTCAAAAGGGGAAAAGTTTGGGGTTTTTGGGGAAAAAAAATTTCTAACTAGTGCAAAATGATAAAAGGGGCGACAGGCAAAGAGGGAAAAAAAAATAAAGGAAAAGAAAGTGAGAAAGGGAAACTGAAAGAGAAAAAATCAAGGAAACTGAAAGTGAAAAAAGGAAAAACTAAGTTTGAAGATAAAAAGACTACAGGGGAAGCTGAAATTGAAAAAAAAAGACAAAGGGGGAAGCTGAATTAAAGAAAAAAGACTACAGGGGGAAAGCTGAAGAAAAAGAACGTAATTTAAATTTTGAGGCAGTTAGCTAGGATGTGCTAAAATTTAAAAAGATTACAGGCATCGAGAAAAACCTCCACCGTTCCACCAGTCGGTTCCGCAAGCGCCCCTCAAACCAAAAACGGCGTATTTTAAAATTTACGCCTTTCGGGAAAAAAACGGATGCATCGAAGTTTTCTTTTCCGTTTTGAAAGTCACGCAACGTTTTGGGGTTTGGGCCCAAAAGGGAAAAATAATTGTATATTGCTCGTTTTTTAAAGGGTGCGCTTTGACATGTACCCCATCGCGGTGAAAAAAAAAATTTAATTGGGGATCAGTTAAAAGAAAACTCCTCAAGAAATTTTAAATGTTCTGTGACGTTTTCGCGAACGTTTCCGTTCTGGCGCCCTGAAAAAGGGGGGAATCGTTTCCGTCGTTTTTAATTCGAAGAGTCTTTTTTTAAACGATGGATCGTTTATAAAAAAACGAACAAAATTTTTAAAATACTGCGAGATCTCCTTCTTAGAGAACAACTTTTCCAGAGCGTGAGCAAAGATCGGCTACTTTTTTTAAAGAAAGGCAATTTTGAACTTTGGGAAAAGTGCAGAGGGCTGATCAATTTTTCGTCCCCCAGAAAAGGGTGGGGTAGGAAAGGTAAATTTTCCCATCTTTGGTCTATGCGTAGCTATCCCATGGGGAAAAGGGAAATTCAGGAAAGGAATCGTGGGTCATTTCGGGTCCTCAAGGATTTTATACCCTAGGAACGGCGGGATTTCCCCGCGGTTCGAGTGTTTTTGTCGTCCCAGTACTCACCCCCGGAAAAACCGTTGCTCCTCAGCAAAAGTTCCGAGGTCGTGGACAACACCACCGCGTCCTTTTTGGGGCCGTTCGTGGACGAAAAGAATTCACAAAATCATTCAGCTGCCGTCGACAATGCGATGTTTCTTTTGTGAGGGAAGCCCATTTGAAAAAAGAATTCCCCTTTTAAAAAACCCCAAAAATGATTCAAAATTTCCCATTTGTCTCCACTGATTGTAAGGCCTTGTTTGGCACCTTTAAAATCGGTTGATGGATGATGTTAGAAAACGGACCCATCAACGGATTGCAGGTTTGGTTTTGCGAGAATGGGGCACCACGCGGGTGTAAAAAAATTTTCGTGTTCAAAACAGATTCAACACTGCCCAAAGTGTGGGTCGTTTGGAGGAAAGATTGAAAGTTCCGCGGGCGAAAATTTCGGTCGATACACCGTACTACCCCGGGATTTCTCACCGCTGTTTTTATCGATACCCATTGCGATTTTTGACTTGGGAAATTTTGAGGGGTCGCTACAGTACATGGTGGTGGGGGGTCTTTTCTTTCCTTGTCTTGTGGTACTGACAGCATCTAGGCAGGGAAAAAGTACAAAAGGGCTAAAAGTCTCAAAATGGATGATCCAGATTACCCAGATGATCTAAAAAAAATGCGGGAAAAGACAAGCTGACGACAATACTTTTGCTGCTAAAAACTGTCATGAATACCAACGGACAAACAAACGTCAATGGCTCTGACATTCTTACAGGGGTGTACCTGGACAGGAAACAAACTTGTCGTTCCAAACCCCTTAGGAGACGTATACACACGGTAGAGATTGTTTGTGGTCACTGCGGGAAACAAAAGAAAAATTAAAAAGAGTTCTTGATTCCTTTTTTTGGGCCCGGTGCCCAAAAGGGAAATTACAGAATCTGCCCCTCTTGACATTTCCAAAAGACATCTCGAAAGGTCGCGTCCCCTGTGACCTTTTTCACAAAATGCCTCTCATTTCCCTTCCATTTCGGAAGGGGCTATTGATCTTGTTGGGCCCTTTACCATGTCTTCTTTCCCGAATGTATATCTTAATTTGGTGGATAAAGCGACAAGGATCCAAGCGATTTCCCCTGAAGAAAATTTATTTGTGTCTGTCCGAAGCCTTACTTGCGATTTTTTCCAGGTGGGTCTTCCCAAAGAAATTTCCGGGTTGTGGAACGCAATTTATTTCCATCCTGAGAGAAATTTACAGAGTTGTCAATCTCTTCCATTTCAACCCGCCATACTCCCCCAAACGAAAGGGTGGTTGAACGTTTAATGGAAACGTTGAAGTCAGTTTGGGAAAATTGCAAGGCAGGAACCCCCTGAAAGGGGGGTTTTTATACCGGGTTTGCTTTTGCAACGGGGGGAAAGCCGAAGAAACGTGGGTTTCACCCTTCGAGTTCTTTTTGGCACTCACCAAGGGGTCCTTGGATTTACGATGAACAATTGGGCGAAAAGACGGACTACCCGACAGTAAAACTGTTTACCAAAACGTTTATGAACGCATAATCGCGAAAGGAAACTGTGAGTTGCCAACAGTGCTGTAGAAAAAGATGTGGGACAAGGGCTTTGCAGATAGAAAAGCCCCAAAGCACGTTCCCTTTATGAGGGGGTAAAGTCCCTTTTACTACTCATGATGAACATAACAAGCTTCGTGTTAGTGGAAGGGGCCTTTTTGGTGGGCGAAAAAATTTCTGCAGTTAATTAAAGATTTAAAAAAGGGAAAAAACTGGAAGGTTTTCCATGTGAACTGTTGAAAAAATGTTGAACGTACAATTTGCCATCAACCCCCAGTTGAATGGGTATGTCCTAGTCAGAAACTGATGCAAAAATACAGATTTTACAGTGATGATTTTGTTCCCAATGAAAAATCAGGGACAGGTCAAAGGTTGTGAAAACGCAAATGTAGGGTTTAAATTACCCCTGGGGTGGTTGTACCCCCTTTCCCACTCTGTCAACAAAGGGGAAACCATGTGATGTGGTTCGTCAATGATTTGTCTTTAAATCAGAAAACAGCCAAAGAAATTTTTAAAGATTTCAGGTGTGTTTACAGATCCCAGGTCATGACTGGATTGACCCCCTGTATTCAGTTTAAATACTGAAATACCAGTGCGAAACCCGACCCTACCCCCCCATTTGCAAAAAAAGAGGGGGTCGAGAGAGAAATCAAAGTTTGCTGGATGAAAAAAAGAACCCTTTTTCATCTCCGCAAAGCTACCAGTTGTATTGGGGGACAAACTACGGCTCGGGGCGTTTCTGCATCGATTTCAGGAAATTAAATAAGATCATGTGTTCGAGCGAGCCCATCCCGACTTGAAGAACTTTTTGTCAGCTTGAAGGGGAAATTTTTTTGTGAAAGTAGACTTCTAAAGGATCTGGGAGATTCCCAAAGGTGAAGCTGACAAGGAAAAAACAGCATTTAAACCCTTTTGGGCTTTTCCAAGGCGAAATGCCATTCGGTTTGCAAAAGCCCCACTTCTTTGCCCGAAGTGCGAGCCCCGAAACTCATGAAAGTGGGGCAGTCAGTTTTTTGCGAATTTTGTTGGGTGCAAAGTCATGGGGGTGACCTCCTTTCTAATTCGAGCTGTTTTTTTTAGATCAGAAGTTTTGGTTTATGCAAAACCCTCAAAATTTTTTTGGGCCCGGTTTTCAAAATCCATTTTTGGGGGCACCTATTTCAGTGGGGAAAAATGATCCAGAAAGGGAAAAAAAGGGGAAAAAAATTTTTCTTTACTTAAAACCCATACAAAAAAACAACAGGTACCATCGGATTTTTTGTCTTATTAGACGAATGTAAACCCCCTTTGGTCCCCCGACGGCCCTTTGACTGAAAAATGACGAAAGGGACGAAGAACAAAGTATGTTGGTCTGATGATGCCCGAAGGGTTTGGGGTGGTTCAGAGAAAACCCCCAACCATTTCCGTTTTTTTGTTTCCCCCCCTCTCAGAAGACTTTTTTGAGAATGATGCAGTTTTAAAGGAATGGGGCGGTATGTTTAGGGAAAAAAAAGCTTTTTTAATCCGTGCAAAAACCCGTAAAAAGTTCTAAAAGACGGGGAAATACTCCACTATTAAGAGAGTGCTTGGCTATTGTTGGGATGTGGAATTTGCCAGGGTTTTGACTGGACGAAAATTTCGGGGACAGACTGACCCAGGCATTGACGTTTTTGCAAACGTAAAAACAAGAAAAAAGATTGTTTAAAGGGGGGCTTTGGCATTGCAGGAATTCCCAAATTTACCATTGAAAACCAGTGCTGGAACACAAAAATTCATGGAGTTTTTTTTTTCCGTGCTGAATATTCATGGCAAAAGTAATGTCTCAAGGGAAAGACATTCCTGTTTTTTGTCTTTCTTAAAGATTCGGTTGCCAATTTGCGTGCATTTTTGCTTTCTGACATTTAATCAAGTGGGGTTTTTGTTAAATTGCTTGTTGGAGGCATAGTTTTAAAAAAGCAAAAACCACTTGATGTTTTGTATTACTATCTTTTTTTTGTTTTTTTTTTCGTAAAAAATGAAAAAATCATCATGACTATTTAGGTTAAATTGTTGTGAAGGTGAAAATTTAGATGTGTATGAGCAAAACTCTTTGAAATGTAATACACATGTTTTGATTGTGCAGTGAGACAAACCCTTTTTTTTATTAGTTAATTGTCAAAAAATGGAAAAATTTTTCCTTTTTTATGGGCATAAAATTACTGTGGGGGGAAAAAAAAAAGCTAGTTTAACTATGTTTATTTTTTTTCATGTTATTGAAAAACATTTTTTCAGAAAAATTCTTTTTCTGAGGGTTTTGTAACATTGATGTGAGACAAAAGATCAAAGGGAAAAAATGTGCTTTACATTTAAATTAAAAAAATTTGTACTTTTAATTTTTAAACCTAATTGTTTTATCCATGTAATTTGTGAAATGTATTTTTTGGGATATGATGATCAATTATGAATGTTTTTTTTTAGAAAAACTGAAAGTTTGAAATATGCTTTTATGGTGGTTTTGATGATTTATTCTATACGTTTATTATTATTTGGGAATCATGTTATGGTACAATTTGAGATTCAGGGTGAAAATGTGGTTTTTTGTAAGTTTTTTATCTGTTTAAAAAAAAAATTTTCTGGAGAAAAATTTTTTAACCCCGGATGGGGGTGTAAGTGCCCTAGCCCCAATCAAAGCATGGGCGCCCATCGCATGGTTTTTGTGATATGGGAAACATTTCCCATGCCCCACTAAAAAAAGGAAAATATTTTGTGGCTTGAAAGGGGTGGGGCGTCCCAAATGATTGTGGAAAAAACTCATTAAAGAAAAAAAGGGTCTGGGTGAAAGTGGGCCACTGAGAATAGTTTAATAAGGGTTTGGGAAGGGCGGTCATGTGTTTTGTACACGAGTAGCATACTAGGGGAGGGGGGAAAAAATCGTTTTAGCCCCCAGATGGCCCAGGGGACTCGAACGCGGGGTGGTCCTCACGCTGACCAGTCATTACCCGGTGAGCCAGTTAGTGGGGGGAAAACTACAGGGGAAAAAATAAAAAAAGGAAAGAAAAAATTATAAATTTAAATGGGAAGGGTTACTTACACGAACCTTATTGTGTTTCAGCCTTCCTTTCGCCCCTTCGCCCCTTCACCTTTTACCCCCGGGGGGTTAAGATGGCCATGGCGTGGGGAAACACCGGTAGGTTTAGCCCCCGGGAATTAAAGACTCCAGGGAGGGTTGGAAAAAAATTATCTTCCCCGGACAGGAGAAGTGAGGGAGAGGGTTTAACCTCTTCTCCCGTGACAGGAGAAGTCGAGGGGAGGAGTGGGGAAATCATTCTCCCGTGACGGGAAAATCAAGGGGGCGATACACTGTCTGGAGGCAGGGAACATGGCGTATAGAGCGGGGTCTTAACTTGGCAGGGGGGTTGGCACAAAGGGGTGAAAAATTATTTTTCCCGGTTGGATTTTGGGGTAAAGTAATGGAAGGCCTGACTTTATAGAATCTTGAAGGATTGTTACTCTCGGGGTAAAGAGAGATACTGTATAAAAACTGTTTATAAAATTTGTTTTTATGTATTTTATTAATTTTTTTCCCCAAGGGAGGGGGGAAGGAAACATTCGTAGGCGCCCCTTTTTGGGGATTGGAAGTTGCGTGTGCGTTTGGAGTTAAAAGCTGTCATGAAAGCTGTGTGCAAAAGTGACGTGTGCTGTTCTTTTGGAATATTACTTTGTAGAATTGGGGCAAGGGTTCTTTTTTTGGTTTTAAAGGGGCACAGGCACAGGTTTTTCTCTCTTTTTTTTTTTTTTGAAAGTCGTCAAGAGGTCTCAAAAATTGAAAAGGATGCTGTGGCTGGGGGCTGCATAACTGGGGGAAAAATCATTAGAGATCTGTGAGGACCAGCGAACTTGTGTGTGGCAGTGTTGATGTCAAATATGAAAGAAACGAGTATCTTTGACTTGTGAGGGCCTGTTAATGTGTAAAACTGAACATGTGTTTGTGTGGTTAGGTGTAGTCATAGTGAAAACATTTTGTGCAGGGAAGGTAAAATTTTAGTAATGAATTGATAGGGGAAACTTCCTTGTGTGTGTGTGTGTGTGTGTGTGTGTGTGTGTGTGTGTGTGTGTGTGTGTGTGTGTGTGTGTGTGTGTGTGTGATTCATTTAACGTCTTTCCACGTAACGTGATATTAGACGGGAAAAAAAAAATCGTGCCGAAAGAGTGAGATGGGGAAAGAAAGAGCGTTTGTGCTTATGCTTGTGCACGCACACGTATGTGTGCATGTGCGTGTGCACGTATGTGTGCATGTGCGTGTGCTCGTGTGTGTGTATGCGAGTATGTTTGTGTGCATATGTGTGTGCTTATATGAGTGCTTATATGAATAATAATGGTAATTACAAAACACTTGAATTTTTCAAATAAGTTTGAAAGGGAAAAAAACTAAAATTTTAACAAAACTAATTAACAACCATCTAGGCACAGAAACTTAACCTTTCTTAGTCCTTGTCACTTTTGAGCTTTGTACATTATTCCATCTTCCCTCCCCACACATATCCCCCATCCCCGCCCCACACACAAAAAAGGAACCTATAAATACTTCCCCAATGGAGTGCGCTCCAAGCATACAAAAAACTCATATGTTTGAGCTGGTGACTCAAAGATGGCCTGTGCACTATTTTGCCTCAACACTTGAATTATTTTTTTCATGTCTTGACATGTAACAATATGATCACGTGTTATTTTCTTTTTACATAAACATACTATGTTTTTAACATATTTTGTTTTAAAAGCATCAAGTTTCCACCTATACATCAATGAAAGTATATTTTTATTTAAACTAAAATCATGTTGAATGATTTTAATATCAAAAATATCAAACTGATTTTGATTGTCATGTTCTATCATTCTATCTTTGAAAGTTTTCGAAATATATGTTTTAACTAAATTGCACTGCTCATGTACCGATAAGGGTAGGTTAAGATCTTCAGAACCACAGATATGTTTTGCTCCACGCTTAGCTTCCCTATCTACTTTATCGTTGTAATAAAAGGAACAGTGTGAGGGAATCCAACAAAAGGATAGTTGGGTGCCTCCTTCAATAAGCATGTGGATCAAACAGCTTATCTCAATGATCATTTCAGCCCTAGTATGCAAATTAAAATCTTTTATTGCCTGAAGGACTGATTTTGAATCTACACAAAACAGAGCTTGAAATATTGTTTTGGGGAAATTTAAAAGGTAATTCAAAGCCATGAGTATCGCTGTTAATTCAGCTGTAAATATGGATATGTTACATCCAATGTAAAAAGATTTCTCCATCCTCAGGTCAGGGATTAAGAATGCACA
Source organism: Conus ventricosus (assembly GCA_018398815.1). Classification (NCBI taxonomy): domain Eukaryota; kingdom Metazoa; phylum Mollusca; class Gastropoda; order Neogastropoda; family Conidae; genus Conus; species Conus ventricosus. The sequence continues at coordinate 74,513,794 of CM031615.1, forward strand.
ACCTGTTTGCTTACAGTACATGAACCATCTGTGTATATCTTTAATTGGTTAGTGTATTTCTCGTCCATATGGCACTTCGTATAACTTGCTAGCATATTGATATTTTCATCTTTTTTTGATGTTGGTGTGATCAATATCAAAATGGGCTTTTTTAAGTTCCCAGGGTGGAATAGGACAAAAAGATGGTCTGGGAGAGAAATTTTCTTTTTCTAAAGAAACCCCAGAATCTGAAATTATTTTTGATGTATAAGTTGCTGTAGTTATTTGAGAAGTTATAGACCTTGCTCTTTTCGGAAAATGAAAATCTGATCTTATTTTGATTTCTGATTTAATGTGTGTTTTTCTAGCTGTACTTTTAATGACAAATTTACAACATGTTAAATCTCTATAATCATCTAGAGGAAGTACCTGAGCTTCATGATATGTACGTGACGATGATGCATGCACAGGAAGTCCAAGGGCTAATTTCAACGCCTTACATTCAATACTTTGCAGTTTTTGTAATAAATATTTAGGTGCGTTGAAGAATATTTATTGGGCATAAGTTATTTTTGATCTCATTAAAGATTTACATAGAGTAATCAATGTAGCTTGATCTTGCCCCACTTTTCTTTAGAAATGTGTGTGTGTGTGTGTGTGTGTGTGTGTGTGTGTGTGTGTGTGTGTGTGTGTGTGTGTGTGTGTGTGTGTGTGTGTGTGTGTGTGCGCACGCGTGATACAGAAGAACAGCTAGATACATCCAGAGTTTGATGATGTCGCCAGAAGCTTGTGTAAAAATGACTATGATCAGTAGAATGAATAAACTGAAACAAATCGTTTGAAATGAAAACATGTTTGTTTATCAGCGTGGTATTCTTTTAAAGATTATTTAGCTGTAATACTAGTGTAATGGACGGTGAAAAACGTTAAAAATACATCTTAGAGTAAACTTGGAACGTTATGAGAGTATGAACATATTGCAATGGTGGAAGTGACAGCTAAAACACGTAAAAAGTGTACCTCAGAGTAGACTTGCGAAGATATGCTTGTCAAAATTGAATTTAACTTCAATTTTCTCACAGACGTGTATTGTGATATACATGCAGTAACAAACATTGATTGAAGAGAGGAAACACATGAACAGGGAGTTTGCCTTCGTGCCACTGCCACGATGTACGTGTGACAGCAATTTGATGGCAGATTGTCATATTCGAGACAAAAGCCTGTATGTTAAACATGCGAATTTCTGTGTGCTCATGAATTATGTACACGATTTGCAATAATACCGCAACCTAATGAAACTGTTCCCTTTCAATATTCAAATGTGTTGAAAAATTATGTCAGGCTCAATACATGTTCATGAACACATTGTACGATTCTAACTTGAACAAAACTGATGAAATCAATTCCCCAATCTTGATTATTTTCAAACTTGATACAAATAATTGCAAACTGCTTAATTTCTGGGTTTTTATCTCAAATGAATTAAAAGCAATGAAATCAATTTTGTTGCTCCAATATCTACGAATAGAACTGTACACAAAAGTTCAGGATGAAAATTTACGTACCGACTTACGTTTTGAAGCATTTCTGTTTATAATAACAATATTTTACACACTGACCAGCTGTTGAAACCATGACCATCCTCTCAGAACCCGTGAGCGTTTTGCTCTTTCGTATGACACTCTTTGTCGACGCATTCACAGATTCGGTCGAAATTGTCTACACTTCACTCTCAGCAACCAGCAACTCCGACTACTCTCCATACATCGGGAGAATGTAATAAGCGTTTTCTTCTCTTGAAATCTTAAAAAAAGCATCCAATGATGGATGTCGAATTTGCACATTTTAACAGCAGGCAACTTTAGAACCGATCATTTGAGGAACTTACAGCAGCAGCGGGTGTATCATTTTAGTGTTACAGACTTTAAAATTTCATGGCTGATCTTGATTGTTGGTAAATCAAACTTGGTGAAACAGCTTTATTTTCTGTGGACTGCCTAACTTTAGGGCACAGCAACGCACACTCAACCCGATACTGAGGTAAACCATTGAACAGACTGCACCAGAACAACATGACTGTGTGACAGACCACGTCCATATAGTGACTCTCACGCCCAGCTGTGTACACCCTTCCCCACCTGTTGTCACTCACTGGTTTTCGTCGTCACTGGCCTGCACGTCTCGTGTTGCTGTGAATCTGACGGTTGACAGCAGTCTGGCTGGCTGGGGGACCAAGTCAAGCTGTCTATAGGGAAAATGTCTACGTGGACATTTGATCATGAATCTCTAGATCACGTTTGAAACCTGCCGTTCCATTGGACAGCAACGAGCTAATTTTCTGCTGTGTGCACATCCCATTGGTTGTTAACTGTGTTCCGCTTTCATACGCCTACAGCAACTGGTGAGCTGGCAATCTAAAAAAAGAAAAGCTGGATTCTGCACCTGCCTGTCCCCACCTCCACTCTGTACCTCCCCAGTTTTTCCAGATTAATTTATAATGCTAAACATATCAGTTCAGGGTTCTCTCCCCCGTCCGCACCTTCCACCTTCGGCCCATTACAGCTGTTGACTGTGTTGGGCTCTCTTACGCCTACAGCGACTGCTGAGCTGGCAATCTTTAAAATTCTGCACTTGCCTGCTCCCACCTCCCAGCTATACCTCTGTATCATCGCCAGATAAATCTATAATGTTAAAAGCATCAGTTCAGGTTTTTGTCCCCATCCCTGCTTCCCAGCCCCAGCCCATCACAGCCCTTAATCTCTAACATCAACTCACTGTCATCGTGTCTCACTTCTGGAGATGAGCCTTTAGAACAATAAAGAGCAAGCGATCATGGAAATTAAAGTAATACTGGTAGAATTTTCTTTTCCTTTTATTTGTTATTGTAACAGGGCTGCATGGATGCAGGACGTGAAGGTTTTCTTTCAGCTGCATTTTAATCTTCAAACCACATTTGCTACATGTAGAAAGAAAAGGTGTTAGTTACCACCATAGATACAGATAAACAGATTACAGAACAAAACACAATGCATTTTGACCTCAGGCAAAAACAAACAACATTTAGGACAGTGAAACCGAAGAACGAGAAACCACATATCTTCTCATATTCAGCGCAAAATGGCGGTTGGATGAAAACGAGGCCGTTAAGGAGGGGATCATGGGAGTTCATATAGTAATGTAATCGTGATGATAATGGAAACAATGGCAATGATAGTGATAATAGTGGCGACAAAGAAAATGTATATAATAAGAGGCTGGATTCTGGTAAAGTGTGTGCCTTTTCTTTTTTTTGAGAAAAAGGTGGGTGGGAGGTGGGGGATGGGTGAAACGGTAGGGTTTGTTTGTTTGTTTTGTAATCATTGTTTAATGGTATGATCTATTAGTGGTGTTAATGATTATGGTGGATTGATAATAGTGCTTAGTGGTAAGGAATAAAAATGATACATAAAAAATACCAAATCGGTAGTGATTGTGGTGATAGTAGTTATATGTGGGGGTGGGGGGATGATAATAATGATTGGAAAGGAATAGAAGTGATCAATGAGTGAGGGGCTATCATTGTTTAGGGAAAAAAAAAGGGGGGGGGGTAGGCAAGGGGGGAGGAAAAGCTCATATTTCTCTGCCCTCACTTACGTATGTACAGGGAGGAGGATAGGAAGCTCATGTACACACAGATACTAGATGAGTAAACAGTACTGTTATATGGTATTTACTCTAGTGGGTGAAATAATGTGTTGTCATTAATATGATATTGTTGGTTGAGGAGAAATGAAAATCATCAATGAGAAAAAGGCTATTGTGCAGGGGAGGTGGAGGGGGGGGGGGGGGGGGGGGTCACACAACAGGAGGGGAAAAATGTAAACATGTAATGTGGATTGTAGGTGACTGATGATCATAATGAGACTAATTGTGAGAAGTGAGATAGTTATAGTATTAGGATAATAGTATAATAATGCTGGTCGGAAATGAATTGAATGCAAATGATCAATGGGAAAAGTGTTGCCATGCCAGCAACAACACCCCCTCCCCCTCCAAACACACCACACACACACACACACACACACACACACACACACACACACACACACACACACACACACACACACACACACACACACACACACACACACACACACATACACATAAGGGGGGATACCCATCAAGCAGAACTAATGGGTGGGGTCATAATAATAGTTATATGTGGGGATGCTTTTGTGCTGATAATGATGGTTGGAAAGGAGGATTGGAGTGGGGGGGGAGGAGGAGGAAGAAGAAAAGGGAAGTTACAGAAAAGGGTTTGGGGGTGGGGGAGAAAGAGCAGAGAGGGGGAAAGAGGGGGGAAGGGGAGGAGGGGAGGGAACATACGTGTGCATAGGGAGAAGGAGGGAAAACTCGTACCAACAGTATTGTTGGAAAAAGACAGCAGTACTATTGGATGATGATCATTGTCATAGGTGAAATAAGGGAAATAATTGTTTGGGATACTATCAAACAGAACTACTGGGTGGTGATCATAATGATAACAGTTATATGACTGGATATTTTTCTACTGATGATAATGGTTGGAAAGGGAGATTGGTGGAGAGGGAGGGTTGGGAGGAGAAAAAAGGAAAGGGGGCAGGGGGGGGGAGAGCATATTGCTCTACCTATACCTACGTGTGAAAGGGAGGGAGGGTAAACTCATGCCAACAGTATTATTGGAAAAACCAACAGTACTGTAGGATGATGATTATTGTCATAAGAGCAATAATGTGATGGCATTAGTATAAGAATACCGGTTAGGGGAAAAAGAAAATGATCAATGACTGATGGATGAAGATCATTGTTGTAGGTGAGATCAACAGAATTAGTGGATGGGTATCATTGTCAGAAGTGAAATAATGTGGTGGCATTATTATAATAAAGCTGGTTGGGGGAAAATGGAAATGATCATAGTCATATGTGAGATCAACACACACACACACACACACACACACACACACACACACACACACACACACACACACACACACACACACACACACACACACACACACACACACACACACACACACACACACACACAACACACACACACACACATGCACACGCACACACACACAAACACACACGCACACAAACACACAAACACACACCACATACACACACAGACACAGACAACTAATGAGTGGTGATCATAATTATAATAGTCATATGTGTGGACATTCGTACTGATGATAATGGTTGGGAAGAAGGAGAGCAGTTGAGAGGGGGGGGGGGGGTGAAAAGAAAGCAACAAACAAAGAAAGAATCACACACACACACACACACACACACACACACACACACACACCACACACACACACACACACACACAACACACACACACACACACACACAGAGCTAATGGGTGGTGATCATAATGATAATAGTCGTAGTGTGGATATTAGTACAAATGATAATGGTTGGGAAGAAGGTGAGCAGTTGAGAGGGGTGAAAAGAAAACAACAAACAAAGAAACAACTCACTCCCCCCCCCCCCCCCCACACACACACACAGAGCTAATGGGTGGTGATCATAATGATAATAGTCATATGTGGGGATATTGGTACTGATGATCAAAGGAGGGAAGAAGGTGAGCAGTTGAGAGAGGGGTGGAAGCAAAACAAAAAGAAGAAGAAAATACACACACACACCCAAGCATACACATACACAGTGGGGGAAACATGGTAACAGTGAAAGGAATGGAAATGGTCAATGAGAAAAGGTGGGTTGGCATGTCAAAAAGATAAAACGAAAAAAAAAGGGGGGGGGGGGGAGAGGAGAGGGGAGGGGGACTGGTATCTGGATAAAGAATAGATACAGTAAATGGAGGGAATGCAAGAGGGGGGGGGGGGGGGGGGGGAGGGATATAGCTGTATGTTAATGTGAGGTAAATAGATGGGGGTATGGTGGCGTGAGTGAGTGTAATTTGGTGGAGGATATAGCGGGCTGGTGTTGCATTGGTGGGAAGGTGTATGCTGTCTTTGGATGTTGATGATATGGGGTGGAGGGAGGAGTGTGTAAGGGGGAGGGGGAGGATCAAATACCAGCACCTACACTTATGCATAGGTGAGAGCGAAGGGGAAGGTAAATTCATGTTGAGGAGCGACTGGTAGACTGCAGATGGCAACAATGGTCTGATCATATTCATAATGGTGACAAATTGATTTTCATAGGATTTTCTCATATACACATCATTTGAAGATTTACTTGAACATAGATATGGATAGGCATTTAATGCATGTAACAAGAAAATTTAGATTAGGTATTTCTGCATTAGCTTGCCACTATTTTATATATCAAACGTGTAATACTTATGATTTGATGTGTCATTTATGCAGGGAATCACAGGAAACAGAAATATATTTTGTAATTTCCTGCCCAGCTCTCAAGAGTATCAGAGAAAAATTCATCAGGCAAAATATTATAGACACTCATCTTTATTTAACCTAAATCTGTTTCTATCATCAATTTCTGCTGACGCTGTGTAAAGCCTTTAAACTTAGAGAAAATGTTTCTTCTTGAATATATGACAACAAATTGCTTTTTAATCCTTGTCATATAATTGTTTATACTCATTGTGCTTTGCTTGTCCACACATCCCTTCATTAGGCGCCATGGCCTAATTTGAATAAATGATCTGAATCTCTGAATCTCTCTCACACAAACACACCACACACACACACCACACACACACACACACACACACACACACACAACACACACACACACACACACACACACACACAACACACACCACGCACGCACGCACGCACGCACGCACGCACGCACGCACGCACGCACGCACGCACGCACGCACACACACACACACACACACACACACACTCGCATACAGACACACACTGACATTCAAACACACACATGCAGACAAAAAATCATCT
>CM031615.1:74542157-74551376 GCA_018398815.1 Conus ventricosus
CTTGACAGACGACGTGGAGTTTGACCGGTGCATCGGCTCAACGGGAAGTCAATTCTCCCATTATTGCAACGGTGCACCTTCTACAAACAGAAGGTGAACATTCTGAAAGCAAAACAGAAACTCCGGGGATCGAATGTTTTCGTCGGCGAAGACTTTTCCAGAGGTGTGAGAGACGTTCGCAGAAGACTGACGCCACACCTAAAGAAAGCTCGGCAGAAGGGAAAAGAGTGACAATGATAATGATCACCTATTAATCGACGGCAAAAAGTACTCTGTGGATAGCGCGAGAAGTTGGTGGAAATCAAATAGGAAGTTGGCCGGTCCCTGTGGAACGTTTTCCGCGGAGAATTTTCAGCCGGAGTCGACAGCTGAGGTGACACCGGTGTCATCGCCTGGCTAACCGTGAGTGGCACGAAGCCCGCACGTGCTTTTGTGGTGACAGCGTGAACTGTGAATCTTCGTGTTGTGACTTGCCGTGTGCTGGACTGACCCGTGTAAGGGGCGTATCCCAGTGGCAGAAGAACTCGTAAAGTTTCCGAGTGATCGATTAAAAATGACGTTTTTAGCTCTGATGATGACAATAAAGGAAAACGCGCCGTATCCTTTCTGCACTGGAATGTTAATGGTTTGTTTTCAAAATTGAATGATAAAGATTTTGTTTCATATGTTTGCTCTTTTGATTTCGTATGTTTAGTGGAAACATTTTTTGAAGAATTTTATTCTAATGTATTTTCTGGTTTTTCAACATTTTGTATACCTGCGTAAAATTCACGAAACAGGGAGACGATCTGGAGGTATAGTATGTCTAATTAGAAATGACTTTTTGCAGTATGTCGAACAAATCCCTATGAAATCTCGACTCGCGGTGCATTTCTTACAAAAAGCAGTTGTTCGGGTAGATAAAGATGTTCAATATATCTATTCTTATGTTCCTCCCCGAAGGTTCGCCATAATTTGTCATTTTGATAGTGAAAATGGTATAGCTCGTTGAGGATTACATAACGGATTGTATACTGACTTACCATGATGGTATGTGTTGTTGTGTGGAGATATGAACAGCAGGACTTCTAATGTTTCACATGTTTGTCAAAGAATTAATGATGGCAATATTTTTGAGTTGCAATGTGCGAGTCACCCATTAAATGTTGGTAGATGTTCTCAGGACAAGACATTGAATAGTTATGGTAAATTGTTGCTAAATATGTGTACTGCTGTAATTTTGTGTATGCTTAATGGTTTGTGTAATGGCGATCTTGAAGGTTGCTACACTACGTGTCCGATAGTGGCTGCAGTGTTATTGATTATTTTTTAATGTCTTGTGAATTATTTGCGTGTTTTGGTGATTCGTGTGAGCTAAAACGTGTGTGCACGTACTGAGTCAGATCATATGCCTGTAGAACTCCATGTCAGTTGTGTAGATGATAACCCAAACACTAAACTTAATGATAACAGTCTCATCTTGGAAAAGTTTGTTTGGAATGATGATTATAGCAGGGTATTCTGTAATAACTTGTCACGAATAGACTTTCAGGAAAAAATGGCACATGCAGTTAGTGTGATGATCTTGATGTTAATGAAGCACTGCGTTACTTTAACATGTGTATAAAGGAAGCTGCTGTCTGTATGAAAATTCAAGTAAGGCATACAGGAAGTAATGAATCCCAATTGGTTTGATTCAGAGTGTGGTTATTGTAAAAAGCATGTTCGTAGATTGTTGAATAAATTTGTACGTTCACATGATGATGGAGACCGTCACGAGTATTGCAAGGCAAGACGTGAATATAAGCATTTACAGAAGAGAAAGAGGAAGCAATTTAATGATACACTAATTGCAGAATTACTGTCTTCTGTGAATAGTCAGAAACAGTTTTGGGACACAGTGAAAAGGATATCTTTGAAACAAATCAGCCTTCAAATAGCATAAGTAAGACACTTGGTTTGAACATTTCACAAACACTGCTGACAAAAGATACTAACATTGATGATATGTTACAATGTGAATATAATGAAGAACTAGTGAATGATGATTTAAATCGCCCAATCTCTAAAGAAGAAGTTTTGTTTGCCATTAGGAAAATTAAACAACGCAAGGCTGCAGGACCAGATGGTATAATTGGAGAATTTATAAAATATGGCTGTAAATCTGATCTCATTTTGAATTTCTTGGTAACCCTTTTCAACTCTCTATTTGACAAGGAATATATCCTGAGAATTGGGCAGAATCTATTATTATACCCCTCTATAGAAGGAAACGTAAACAATCCCAAATAATTACCGAGACATTTCACTTTGTGATGTTACCAGTAAGCTGTACAGCACGATCATTAACTGTAGGTTACAGAATGGGTAGAAGAAAATAATCTCACGGAGAGTAATCAAGCGGATTCAAACGTAATTACTCTACTATAGACCATATGTTTACTTTGATGGCTTTATTCAGAAACAGTTTTCTTTCAATCGTAAACCTATGTTGCCTTTATTGATTTTGAAAAAAATTTCGATTCTATTAGCAGAAGTATTTTGTGGCCTGTTTTGTTGAAAAATGGTGTCCATGGAAAATTATATAAATGTGTTGTAAGTAGTATAATTGTGTAAAATCTAGAGTGAGAAGTGGCGGAAAATTATCAGATTATATTATGTGCACTACGCGTGTTAAACAAGGTGACGTGTGTAGTCCTATTCTATTTCTTTATTCATTAACGAATTAACAGTTAAAGTTATAGATAATGGGAGGCATGGAGCCCGGTTCATGGACGACTTTTTAGAATTGTTTATATACTTCTTCTGGCAGATGATATTGTTTTGTTGTCTGAAACAGTTATTGGTTTACAAACACAATTGAATAATTTATGGCATGCTGCTTCTCTCTACAACTGACATGAATATGCAGAAAAGTAATATAATTGTATTCAGAAAGGTGGCTATTTAGGCGCAAGAGAACATTGGAATTATAATGGAATACCTATGCCAGTCGTGAATGTCTACAAATATTAGGAATTTTATTGTTCAACCAAATTAAGTTTAACTTTGCTTGTAAAGATCTAGCAAGCAAAGCAAAACATGCTGCTTTGTGCATAATGAGGAAATTATCAAGTCTGGAAATCAGTCATTTGAAATATTTGTAAAACTATTGACTCCCAAATCCAACCCATTGTCCAATATGGTGCTGAAATCTGGGTCTGGATAAAGCTGCTGTGAATTGTGAGAAAGTACATTTGTTTGCTTTAAAGAGATTTCTTGGGGTTTCACTACAAACATCTAATGATTTGATTTATGGGAAACTAATAGGTATCCATATATCTGAATTCTACTGTTAGATGTATTCGTTACTGGTTGAAATTGATAAAAATGAATGATTCTAGGTTACCAAAGAAAGCTATAACATGTGTGTAATCTGGATGCTAGGGAAAACCAAACTGGGCAACAAAGTTGAGAATAAGTTAAATGAATTAGGCTTTGGATATGTCTGGTTAAATCAGGGTGTAGGAGATGAACCGACTTTTATCCGAATGTTCGTACAAGACTGGTTGATAGCAGATGGCAAGAATGGAATTCCCACATAAATGATAGACTAGATTTGATTTGTATAGACAGTATAATTCCTTGCATGATATTCCGACTTATTGTCAATGAAAATTGACAGACATCTGAAATTTATAATGACAGATTTAGACTGGGAATACGGATATCTTGTTCATCATTTTCGTTATAGGCAACATTACAACTGATCTTATCTGTCCATTATGCAAAAATGCATGTGAAGATGAAGTTCATTTTGTATTACAATGTACTGCCTTGAGTAGTCTTAGAGATGAGTTCATTCCGCCTAATATTACAGACAGCCATTTGTATTTAAGACTCATCTTACTTATGGCCTGTACTAAAGAGGATGTTGTTAAAAAAATTGCCTTGTACCTATACAAAGCCTTCAAATCCGAAGCACAGTTTGTTCTTGAGCATGTGATGTTTTCGTTTTGATCAATATCCTACAAATCATTTTTGTCAATGTGTAATCCACCCCATCATAAGGGGCTGTGGCCTATAATGATTAAATCATCCGTATCCGTATCTCTCTCTCCACATTACACACTTGCATCTCTTCACTGATGCATACGTATCACAGCACACACGTTTACGGTAAAAAAAGAAGAAAACTAGGGTCCTGGTGATCAAAGTCTTATCTGGTTGACGTCTATAGCTATTTGTGTCTGCCATTGGAAAGGCCCAGCGGAGTGTACCCCATTCAGGAGAATTCACAGTGATGGTCTTGAGATTATTCCTAATTTGTTTGGTTTTGTGATATTTCTTGATCTTCCTTTAAGTGTGGATGTGCAGCATTTCGTATTTTGATGCTGAGCTCTAAAATATCGTCTATGGTACAATGGCTTGATTATGCTTGCTGAGGTGATTCTTTAAATTGTTATCACATCAGATTGGCCCACTGTAATCCAGTTGTTATCGTTGCCTTGCCTGCCAGTGTTTCTACTCTTTCATTTCCTTTGACACCTCTATGTCTAATGCAATTTATCCATACGAGTCTCTGCGATGAAAGGCTGCTCCTCACTTCATCCAAGCAGGCCTTCCCATTCCACTTTTAAACTTTTTACAGCATGTTCATGGAATCAGTCAGTATCATGGCTTGTTGAGTTCTGAGCTGGTCTGTGGATGAGAGCCAGTGATGTGCCTGTGTTAATTGCTTCGCCTTAGGCTTGAAGTTGTTGAACTGTATGCACCACTGTCTTTTGAATGGTGTTTGTTTTTAGATGATTCAATTTGTCTGCATGTGTGTGTTTGAATGTCTGTGTGTGTCTGTATGCAAGTGTGTGTGTGTGTTGTGTGTGTGTGTGTGTGTGTGTGGTGTGTGTGTGTGTGTGTGTGTGTGTGTGTGTGTGTGTGTGTGTGAGAGAGAGAGAGAGAGAGAGAGAGAGAGAGAGAGAGAGAGAGAGATTCAGAGATTCAGATCATGTATTCAAATTAGGCCATAGCCCCTAATGAAGGGATGTGTGGACAAGCAAAGCACAATGAGTATAAACAATTATACGATAAGGATTAAAAAGCAATTTGTTGTCAGATATTCAAGAAGAAACATCTTTTCTAAGTTTAAAGGCTATACACAGCGTCAGCAGAAATTGATGATAGAAGCAGATTTAGGTTAAATAAAGATGATTGTCTATAATATTTTGCCTGATGAATTTTTCTCTGATACTCCTGAGAGCTGGGCAGGAAATTACAAAATATATTTCTGTTTCCTGTGATTCCCTGCATAAATGACACATCAAATCATAAGTATTACACGTTTGATATATAAAAATAGTGGCAAGCTAATGCAGAAATACCTAATCTAAATTTTCTTGTTACATGCTTTAAATGCCTATCCATATCTATGTTCAAGTAAGTCTTCAAATCATGTGTATATGAGAAAATCCTATGAAAATCAAATTTGTCTCTATTATGAATGTGATCAGACCATGTTGCCATCTGCAGTCTACCAGTCGCTCCTCAACATGAATTTACCTTCCCCTTCGCTCTCACCTATGCGTAAGTGTAGTGCTGGTATTTGATCCTCCCGTCTCCCCCTTACACACTCTCCCTCCACCCCCATATCATCAACATCCAAAGGCAGCATACACCTTCCCACCAATGCAGCACCCGCCTGCTATATCCTCCACCAAATTACACTCACTCACGCCACCATACCCCCATCTATTTACCTCACATTAACACACAGCTATATCCTCCACCAAATACACTCACTCACGCCACCATACCCCCAACTATCTACCTCACATTAACATACAGCTATATCCTCCACCAAATTACACTCACTCACGCCACCATACCCCCAACTAATCTACCTCACATTAACACACAGCTAATATCCTCCACCAAATTACACTCACTCACGCCACCATACCCCCAACTATCTACCTCACATTAACATACAGCTATATCCTCCACCAAATTACACTCACTCACGCCACCATACCCCCAACTATCTACCTCACATTAACATACAGCTATATCCTCCACCAAATTACACTCACTCACGCCACCATACCCACAATTATCTACCTCACATTAACATACAGCTATATCCCTTCCCCTCCCCTCCTTGCATTCCCTCCATTTACTGTATCTATTCTTTATCCAGATACCAGTCCCCTTCCTCTCTCCTATCCCCCCCCCCCCCCCCCCCTTTTTCATTTTATCTTTTTGACATGCCAAATCCCCTTTTCTCATTGACCATTTCCATTCCTTTCACTGTTACCATGTTTCCCCCCCACTGTGATGTGTATGCTTGGGTGTGTGTGTATTTTCTTCTTCTTTTTGTGTTGTTGCTTCCACCCTCTCTCAACTGCTCACCTTCTTCCCTCCCATAATCATCAGTACCAATATCCCCACATATGACTATTATCATCATGATCACCACCCATTAGCTCTGTGTGTGTGTGGGGTGGGGGGGGGGGGTGGGGGGTGGTGGTGGTGTAGTGAGTTGTTTGTTTCTTTGTTGTTTTCTTTTCAACCCCTCTCAACTGCTCTTCTTCTTCCCAACCATTATCATTTGTACTAATATCCACACTGCGACTATTATCATTATGATCACCACCCATTAGCTCTGTGTGTGTGTGTGTGTGTGTGTGTGTGTGTGTTGTGTGTGTGTGTGTGTGTGTGTGTGTGTGGGGGTGATTCTTTCTTTGTTTGTTTGCTTTCTTTTCACCCCCCTCTCAACTGCTCTCCTTCTTCCCAACCATTATCATCAGTACGAATGTCCACACATATGACTATTATAATTATGATCACCACTCATTAGTTGTCTGTGTCTGTGTGTGTAAGTGGTGTGTGTTTGTGTGTTTGTGTGCGTGTGTGTTTGTGTGTGTGTGTGCGTGTGCATGTGTGTGTGTGTGTGTGTGTGTGTGTTGTGTGTGTGTGTGTGTGTGTGTGTGTGTGTGTGTGTGTGTGTGTGCGTGTGTGTGCGCGCACGCGCGCGCGCGCGCGCCGCGTGTGTGTGTGTGTGTGTGTGTGTGTGTGTGTGTGTGTGTGTGTGTGTGTGTTGATCTCACATATGACTATGATCATTATCTATCAGTCATTGATCATTTCCATTTTTCCCCCAACCAGCTTTATTATATTAATGCCACCACATTATTTTACTTCTGACAATGATCATCATCTTCTGATTCTGTTGATCGCACCTACAACAATGATGTTCATCCATCATTGATCATTTTCTTTTTCCCCTAACCAGTATTCTTATACTAATGCCATCACATTATGGCTCTCATGACAATAATCATCATCCTACAGTACTGTTGGTTTTTCCAATAATACTGTTGGCATGAGTTTACCCTCCCTCCCTTTCACACGTAGGTATAGGTAGAGAGATATGCTCCTCCCCCCCCCCCCCCCCCCACTGCCCAAATTTCCTTTTTTTTCTCCTCCATATAACTGTTATCGTTATGATCACCACCCAGTAGTTCTGATTGATAGTATCCCAACACATTATTTCCCTTATTTCACCTATGACAATGATCATCATCCAATAGTACTGCTGGCTTATCCAACAATACTTTTTGTACGAGTTTTCCCTCCCTTCTCCCTAATGCACACGTATGTTCCCTCCCCTCCTCCCCTTCCCCCCTCTTTCCCCCTCTCTGCTTTTCTCCCCCCACCCCCAAACCCTTTTCTTTTACTTCCCTTTTTTCCTCCTCCTCCTCCCCCCCCTCCCAATCCTCCTTTCCAACCATCATTATCAGCACAAAAGCATCATCCCCACATATAACTATTATTATGACCCCACCCATTAGTTCTGCTTGATGGGTATCCCCCCTTATGTGTAGTGTGTGTGTGTGTGTGTGTGTTGTGTGTGTGTGTGTGTGTGTGGTGTGTGTGTGTGTGTGTGTGTGTGTGTGTGTGTGTGTGTGCGTGTGTGCGTGTGTTTGGAGGGGTGTGTGTTGTTGCTGGCATGACAACACTTTTCTATTGATCATTTGCATTCAATTCATTTCCGACCAGCATTATTATACTATTATCCTAATACTAACACTATCTCACTTCTCACAATTAGTCTCATTATGATCATCAGTCACCTACAATCCACATTGCTGTTTACATGTTTTCCCCCTCCTTTTGTGTAAATCCCCCCCCCCCCCCCCCCCCACACACACACCTCCCCTGCACAATAGCCTTTTTCTCATTGATTATTTTCATTTCTCTTCAACCAACAATATCATATCAATGACAACACATTATTTCACCCACTACAGTAAATACCATATAACAGTACTGTTTACTCTTCTAGTATCTGTCTGTACATGAGCTCCCTATCCCTCCTCCCTGTACATACGCAAGTGTGGGCAGAGAAATATGAGCTTTTCCTCCCCCCCCCCCTTGCCCTACCCCTCCCCCCCCCCTTTTCCCCTAAACAATGAAAGCCCCTCACTCATTGATCACTTCTATTCCTTTCCAATCATTATTATCATTACCCCACACCCCCACATATAACTACTATCACCACAATCACCACCCATTTGGTCTTTTTTATGTATCATTTTTCTTCCTTACCACTAAGCACTATTATCAATCCACCATAATCACTACCGCCTCTGATATATCATACCATTAAATGATAATTACAACAACAAAAACCCTACTGATTCCCCCCCCCCCCCTCCACCCTCCCACCCACCTTTTTCTCAAAAAAAGAAAAAAAGACACACACTTTACCAGAATCCAGCCTCTTATTATATACATTTTTCTTTATCGCCACTATTATCACTATCATTGCCATTGTTTCCATTATCATCACGATTATCATTACTATATCAACTCCCATGATCCCCTCCTTAACGGCCTCGTTTTCATCCAACCGACATTTTGCGCTGAATATGAGAAGATATGTGGTTTCTCGTCCTTCGGTTTCACTGTCCTAAATGTTGTTTGTTTTTGCCTGAGGTCAAAATGCATTGTGTTTTGTTCTGTAATCTGTTTATCTGTATCTATGGTGGTAACTAACACCTTTTCTTTCTAAATGTAGCAAATGTTGGTTTGAAGATTAAAATGCAGCTGAAAGAAAACCTTCACGTCCTGCATCCATGCAGCCCTGTTATAATAACAAATAAAAGGAAAAGAAAATTCTACGGTATTACTTTAATTTTCATAATTACTTCCTTTATTGTTCTGAAGGCTTACTCCAGAAGTGAGACACGATGACAGTAGTTG
>CM031615.1:74552376-74557376 GCA_018398815.1 Conus ventricosus
GGTGATTGGGGGTGGGGGAGAGGAGAAGAAAAGGGAGTACAGAAAGGGTTTGGGGTGGGGAGAAGAGCAAGGGAAGAGGGGGAAGGGGAGGAGGGGAGGGAACATACGTGTGCATAGGGAGAAGGGAGGAAAACTCTACCAACAGTATTGTTGGATAAGCCAGCAGTACTATTCGATGATGATGATTGTCATAGGTGAAATAAGGGAAATAATGTGTTGGGATACTATCAAACAGAACTACTGGTTGGTGATCATAATGATAACAGTTTTTTGAGGGGATGTTTTTCTACTGATGATAATGGTTGGAAAGGGAGATTGGTGGAGAGGGAGGGGGTGGGGAGGAGAAAAAAAGGAAAGGGGGGGGGGGTCAGTGGGGAAGGGAGGGGGGAGAGCATATCTCGCTACCTATACCTACGTGTTCAAGGGAGGGAGGGTAAACTCATGCCAACAGTGTTATTGGAAAAACCAACAGTACTGTAGGATGATGATTATTGTCATAAGAGCAATAATGTGATGGCATTAGTATAAGAATACCGGTTAGGGGAAAAAGAAAATGATCAATGACTGATGGATGAAGATCATTGTTGTAGGTGATATCAACAGAATTAGAGGATGATGATCATTGTCATAAGTGAGATCAACAGAATCAGAAGATGATGATCATTGTCATAAGTGAGATCAACAGAATCAGAAGATGATGATCATAGTCATAAATGAGATCAACAGAATCAGAGGATGATGATCATTGTCATAAGTGAGATCAACAGAATCAGAAGATGATGATCATTGTCATAAGTGAGATCAACAGAATATGATCATTGCCAGAAGTGAAATAATGTGGTGGCACCAGTGTAATAATGCTGGTTGGGCGAAAAATGGAAATGATCAATGACTGATGGATAATGATCATAGTCATATGTGAGATCAACAGTATTATAGGATGATGATCATTGTCATCAGTTAGATACTGTGATGGCATTAGTATGATAATGGTCGTTGGGAGAAACTAGAAATGATCGATAAGTGATGGATGATGATCATCGTATAAGTGAGATCAACAGTACTACAGGATGATGATTATTGTCATAAGTGACATAATGTGGTGGCATTAGTATAATAATGCCAGTTGGGGGAAAAAAAGAAATGATCAATGACTGGTGGATAATGATCACTGTCATGAGTGAGATCATCGGTACTATAGGATGATGATTATTATCAGAAGTGAAATAATGTGGTGGCATTAGTATAATAATGCCGGTTGGGAAAGAAAAGAAACGATGAACGACTGATGGATGATGATCATAGTATAAGCGATATCAACAGTATTAGAGGATGCTGACCATTGTCAGAAGTGAAATGATGTGGTGGCATCAGTGTAATAATGCAGGTTGGGGGAAAAGGAAATGATCAATGACTCATGGATGATCATCATTGTCATAAGTGAGATGAACATTAACACACACACACACCACACGACACACCCACAACAACAACAGCACGCACGCACGCACGCACGCACGCACGCACGCACGCACGCACGCACGCACGCACGCACGCACACACACCACACACGCATGCACGCACGCACGCACGCACGCACGCACGCACGCACACGCACACACACACACACACACAAAAACACATACATACAGAGACACAGACAGCTAATGGGTGGTGATCATAATGATAATAGTCATAGTGTGGATATTAGTACTGATGATAATGGGTGGGAAGAAGGTGAGCAGTTGAGAGGGGGTGAAAAGAAAACAACAAACAAACAGACAAACAAAAAATCCGACCACACGCACGCACACACACACACACACACCCCACACACACACACACACACACACACACACACACACACACACACACACACACACACACAGAGCTAATGGGTGGTGATCGTAATGATAATAGTCATATGTGGGGATATTGGTACTGATGATTATGGTAGGGAAGAAGGTGAGCAGTTGAGACAGGGGTGGACGAAAAACACACACACACACACCCAAGCATGCACATACACAGTGGGGGAAAACACGTCAACAGTGAAAGGAATGGAAATAGTCAATGAGAAAAGGGGGGTTGGCATGTCAAAAAGATAAAAAGAAAAAAGAAGGGGGGGGGGGAGAGAAGAGAGGAGGGGGACTGGTATCTGGATAAAGAATAGATACAGTAAATGGAGGGAATGTAAGGAGGGGGGGGGGGGGAGGGATATAGCTGTAAGTTAATGTGAGGTAAATAGTTGGGGGTATGGTGGCGTGAGTGAGTGTAATTTGGTGGAGGATATAGCGGGCTGGTGTTGCATTGTTGGAAAGGTGTATGTTGTCTTTGGATGTTGATATGGGGTTAGAGGGAGGAGTGTGTAAGGGGGAGGGGAGGCGGGAGGATCAAATACCAGTACCTACACTTATGCATAGGAGAGAACGAAGGGGAAGGGAAATTCATGTGGAGGAGCGACTGGTAGACTGCAGATGGCAACAATGGTCTGATCATATTCATAATACAGACAGATTTGATTTTTATAGGATTTTCTCATATACACATGACTTGAAGACTTACTGAACATAGCTATGGATAGACATTTAAAGTATGTAACAAGAAAATTTAGATTAGGTATTTCTGCAATAGCTTGCCACTATTTTAGATATCAAACGTGTAATGCTTGTGATTTGATTTGTCATCTATGCAGGGAATCACAAGAAACAGAAATATATTTTGCAATTTGCTGCCCAGCTCTCAGGAGTATGAGAGAAAAGTTCATCAGGAAAAATATTATAGACAGTCATCTTTATTTAACCGAAGTCGTCTTCTATCATCAACTTCTGCTGAAGCTGTCAAACATTTTTCTTTAGTTCTGTATAAATTCTTTAAACTTAGAGAGGATGTTTTGTCTTGAATATATGACGACAATTTGCTTTTTGATCCTTATCATATAATTGTTTACAATCGTTGTGCTTTGCTTGTCCACACACCCTTCATTAGGGGCTATGGCCTATTTTGAATAAATGATCTGAATCTCTGATTTTCTCTCTCTCTTTCATTCTCTTGAACTGTGCAGGATGGCATCGCAGCTATTGTCACAACAGTGATTTGAATAAAGTTGTTACTGTGAATATTGATAAGGGATTCGCGCCCATATGCGCGAGCACATGTGTGTGTGTGTGTGTGTGTGTGTGTGTGTGTGTGTGTGTGTGTGTGTATGTGTGTGTGTGTGGTGTGTGGGGGTGGTGTGCGTGCGTGCGTGCGTGCGTGCGTGTGCGTGTGTGTGTGTGTGTGTGTGTGTGTGTGTGTGTGTGGGGTGTGTGTGTGTGTGTGTGTGTGTGTGTGTGTGTGTGAATTTTCAGCTTATTTTGCTTTTGTCCTTTCGTGGATTCGTCATTGTTTATTGATCTACAATTGATTTTTTTTCTTTCATTGTTATTAATTGTGTTGCCATCCATTTTGCCTTGACATTTTTTTTCCTTATTTGTTTCAGTCAGATCTTACTTGTCAGTCTGTAAGAGCTTTGTCTGCTTGTTATTATCATTGTGTATTTAGTTTGTTATTGTATTAACTATATTAGATATGACAGAAGATAACAACCCTTGGCTGAAAGAGAAGGACTTAGAGTTGGGCATCTCAATGTCAACCATGCGATTATACAAGATGACTGAAATAGCATCAAAGAAATAAAGTAACCTCTCTCATTAGAGCAGAGAAAAAGAAATATTTTCTAAACTTAATTAGTGAAAAGAAAGACAGCAAGACCGTATGGAATGCCATACATGGATTAACAAATAAACATATTTCCTCTGTTTCAAACATAACGAATGATATATCTACCGGTAAACTAAATCACCATTTTACAACAGTAGCAGATCAAATAATTCAAGATGATAAATCAAATGATAATGACCTAGAAGAATTACAAAAATATGCAGGGGAAAAAATATCCATTCAGATTTAGATATCAGCCTTCTAGATGTTCATTCTGTTTTCGTGTCCCTTACGCGATCGAAACAGGCAGCCACGCATGGAATAGACGGTATAGATGGTAAAATTCTAAAGCTCTCTGCACCCGTTATCGCAGAAACGTTTACTTACATTTACAACCTCTGTATAGATAATGGTTTCCAGATACCTTTAAAAAAGCAAAAATCATACCATTATACAAATCAGGAACACTACTGATCCATCAAATTATAGGCCTATTTCGATTATATCAGTTCTTTCTAAGCCATTAGAACTCCACATCAATAAATGTCTCCATTCCCATGCAGAAAAATATGATTTAATCCACCCAAATCAATCAGGCTTCAGAGAAAACCATTCGTGCCACACAGTGCTAACTAAATTAATAGATAGATGGCTCTTAAACATGAACAACAAGCAATTTTCAGGAATTCTCTTTGTAGATTTTGCAAACGCTTTCGACGTTATAAATCATGAACTTTTACTCAGAAAACTAACTTTGTATACGCTATCACACAAAACACTGAAACTGATTTCATCTTTTCTCTCCAACAGACAACAAATTGTGTCCGTAAACACATAAAATCTGATTTTCTTCCCAACAAATTTGGTGTCCAACAAGGGTCAGTATTAGGTCCTCTATTGTTTTCAATTTACATCAATGATCTGCCATTGCACTGGAAAATATACAGTGAAATGTTCGCTGATGATACAACCTTAGACACAAGTAATTCTGACGCCAAACACGTTTGCAGTGACATCCAAGAAAACATCAATCTCTTGGTTAAATGGACACGATTTAATCACATGGCTCTCATCCTCATAAAACTAAATTCATGATGATAACTACAAGACAGAAACGTCAAACTCTAAGCCAAAATCTGCCAGTACTTTGCATTTCTAACGAAAACGTCGAAGAAGTAACCAGTCACAAAGTCTTGGGAATAACAATAAATAATAATCTAACTTGGTCAAAACACTTAGAGTCGTTATCTAGAAACATTGCAAGGAAAACTACATCTTCTAAAAAGGATTAAGAACTT
>CM031615.1:74574876-74587376 GCA_018398815.1 Conus ventricosus
TATTTATATCAGAGAAGGTACAGAATATGTTACTGTCCATCACCTGCACCATCTGATCTACCCACTTATATTCATGCGCGGCCAGTGGAAACTTAACAGCATTGTTCTCAAAGTTGTCTCTGTATATCTGCCGAAAGGGCCAACTGACCAAAACACTGAGTGGCTACATGCAATACAAAACACTAATGAAAAATGGCTGATTGCCCGGGGATTTCAATGCACCCCTCTCCTTTTGGGAAAAAGGTTGTTCTACTGTAACCAGAAATCGTTTTGTTGAAAATGTTGTCGATTCTGATTTGTATTTGCTCAATAAAGGAAGTGTAACCAGAATTCCAGATATTTCTACACATAAAGCAAGTGCTATAGACTTTTCTTTGATTTCTCCCCATTTGCTTTTGATTGCACTTGGCAAACGTACGAGGACCCCTCTCGGAAGTGGATTTATTTGCCGATCATAAAACAGTCAATAAAATGTATAATATTCAGGAATTACCAGAGGACAAATTCCAAATACAATTAAAAATTTTGCGACGGGGACAAGTATCAAACTCTCCTTACCAGCATAGATGTAGACGTGTTTGGGGAAATAAAAAGAGAGTGGGAAAATATGTATTCAAATTTCAAAAAATGATACTTTTCGCTGCGATTTTTCCTCCCAAAAATTTAAATATATACAAAAAACACGTCATGTGGGATTTTGGTGGACAAAGATTGTGAAAAAGCTTTTGTTTTAAAAAGAAGCTTAAATACAAAGAATATATTAAAAAAAACAAAAGTGAGGAAAATCTAAAGAATTAAGAAAGCAAAGGAAACCCTTTTGCGGTTTTGAAAGCAAGCGGCTTTTTTGGGTCATTTTTTTGCGAAAGAGAGTTTCCAGTAAGATCTTCAAAAGGTAGGAAAAAAAGTTTAAGTTTGAAAAAGGATAAATATTCCAAGATATCCTTTTAATTTGGAGACTAAGAAATTCTCGCTCCATATGAAAAAAGCCTAAGCTTTTGTTAAATATTTTTTAAGACCATGCGCCTGGAACCCTTTTCCGCACAAACCAAAAAACATGGGGGAAAATCAAAAAAAAACAGAACTTTATGATAAACCAATTTCCCAAACAATGACCTTTTTCATAAATGCCCTAACCACAAAAGAATTAAAGGATGCCGTCTCTTTTAAATGCAATAAAACATGCGTAGGGCTGGACGGATTTCAAATCAAAGTTACAAAAATCCCAAAAAAATTTTTTTCTTTTTTATTAAAAAATTTAAAAAGTTTTGGATAGTGGTTTTATGCAGTTATTTAAAAACAGTCAAAAAAGAAATCCCAATTAAAAAGCAGGAAAGCTGTCAAAAACATCGGCGTTATCGACCGTCGCTCTGATTTCAGTTGCAAACTTATGGAAACAATTGTATTATAGATTATCTATTTTTGTAACAAAAAATCATAAAATACCTACTAATAAAGCAGGCTTTATAAAGGGAAGATCTCCATGATCTTATCGAAAATTTAACCTAATCAATATCAGTTTCCAGACGGAAGAGTGTTCTGGCTACATTCTTTGATTTAGAAAAGCTTTTGATAGTTTTATGATGCTAGATTTTTAAAAAAATTTAAAAGGGCGGGGGGATTTCAAGTTTTTTTTACAGTTTTTTAAAGAATTTATAACAAAAAGAAGTTTACAGGTCAGGAAAAAAAAACACATACCCCTTTTAAAAACCATTGGATATGGGTATTCCTCAAGGTTCTGAAATATCCCCAATGCTATTTAATTTTTTTGCGTATGATCTTCCAAAACATGTAAAAAAAAAGCTACAGTTGTACAATAGCCGATGATTGTGTATGTGGATAAAATACTAGTATGAGAAAAAGCACACCAAAAGAGCAATAAAATTCCAAAAAAAACTTTTCAGGCAGAGCTTGAAACCCTTAGCAAATATTGTTTAAAAATGGTCAAAAGCTTTCCCATGAAAAAATCTTTTGGTTTTTTTAAAACAAGGGGGATGATCCCTTGATTTACCATTTTAAGTGGGGGGATAAATTACATAGTCCAAAATTTAAAATTTTAGGTGCCCATTTCCATCGAAACTCACATGGAATATCCTATGATTACCTTTTAAAAAGGCAAGAAAAACTTTAAATTTTTGAAAATTTTGAGGAGAAAAGCTGGTCCCAAGATGGAAAAACATAAAGCTCTTGGCTTTGGCTTTTTTCGTCAAAATTATCATACGCCAAAAGGGTTTTCTTTAGCGCCCTAATATTTGTTACAAACTACAAAGTGTGGATGCAAAGCCTTCAAATTTTCTAGGAGTTCGGTAATCCCTCCCTTTGAGGACATACAGGAAATAGACGTTTTCCCCTTTAAATGAATTTGGAATCATCACTTGCAAAATATTTTGAAATGTTCAACCAGGAAAGGGGTAAATGAAACGGAATATCTATAAACCCGAGAGTGATTTTCCCAAAAAAAGCCCAAAAAATATTGCTTCTGTGCACTATCAGTTCTACTGCTGATTTTTTTAAGAAAAAGAATTAGTGTTAAGTCTTTGTCAAAAACGTCCCTTATAGATTTCCCCTTCCAACGTGAGAAAAAAAGGGGCGAAGTTTGATCTTGATTACACTGATACAAAAAAAGCAAAAACCCTTACATTTGTATATTTAACGAAAATGCAAATGCAGCAGATATTCCAACCTTTAAGGTGTAACCCGTTTGGGTGTTTCGTGAAAAAAAGGGGGATCGCTTTGTTATTCCATCGCTGAAAGTACAAAAAGATATTTCATTGGAAATATCGCTCCTATTCGTGCTGAAAAGAAGAAAAATTATGGCGTTGAATTTCAATTGATTTACCGCAGTCAATTTTTCAAGATTGTTTTTTGTTCGTTGTCAGTGTTTCAATCGATAAAATTTTTTAAAACAAATTCAGTAACTTTTTTTGGGAAAAATTAACATTTAATCCTGTCTTGTATGTAAAGGAAAAGATATAACTTTCCCCTTTGGGGTTCCTTCACACTGTGGAATTTGGGCAATGATTGTGGGGGGGGGGGTGCGAAAAAAAGGGGTGAAAATGGAAAGGGGTCAAATATTTCCTACCGTTCACTTTGAAAGGGGGTTTAACAAATTTTTAAACATACAGCTTGGGGAAATTTTGAAATGGGCAGAACAACCTGTTTTTAAAATAAACCTCCTTTTTGCATTTATCATTTCAAAAGACCAAATCTGACATTTTTGATAGCATCAAAACAGAAAACTTCGTTTCAAATTCCATCGATTGAAACTGGTCTTTTAGAACTAAAAATAGCTCTGCAACAAAAAGCTATGGGGGAAAAAAAAATTTACAAGAGATATGTTTTTTTTCGATGGTGCCTCTCAAGGCATTTCTGCCATATTTACAGGCTTTTCTGTGACAAATTTTTTTTTGATATTGATTTTGCTTTAAAGTTACTTTCTGCTTTATTTGTAGTCAGTCAGGTATTTTTTTAAACTGATTTGTTGTGTGGTAGGTTTTTTTGGGTTTTTTGTTTGTGGTCTGATTGTTTTTGATTTTATGTCCCACCCTCCGCCCTCCCCCTCTCCACCCCTCCCTACCCCAAAAAACACACCACACACACACAACACACACACACCACCACACACACACACAACACACCAAACCCACACACCACATCTTTTTATGCAAATGAACAAACTCTTCTTCTCCCCTTTTTTGCCTGTCTATCTCTCCTTTTTTGTCTATATCCATAGTTTGGGAAAAGATAAAATTAAAGTACTCTATATTCTACTAATAAACTACTACTACTACTATACACACACACACACCACACACACAACACACACACACACACACACACACACACGTACGTACGTAAATCCAACAGTCTTCACTGGACTCGGTCACTTCTGTACAGACTTCTGTATGTTTACAAATACATTACCACGAGGGGAATGGGATGGGGGGAGGGAGAGAGACCGAGAGAGAAAAAGAGTATGCTGCATTTCGCGCACACACGTTGTGCGTGCGCTGGCGTGTGTGTGTGTGTGTGGTGTGTGTGTGTGTGTGTGTGTGTGGTGTGTGTGTGTGTGTGTGTGTGTGTGTGTGTGTGTGTGTGTGTGTGTGTGCGCGTTTGCGAGCGTGTGTGTGTGTGTGTGTCTGTAAATATGATTTTTTGCATTTATGTGTGTGACTGTGCTTGTTATAATGCGCGCGCGCGCGCGCGCGCGTGTGTGTGTGTGTGTGTGTATGTGTGTGTTTGTGTGTGTGTGTGTGTGTGTGTGTGTGTGTGTGTGTGTGTGTGTGTGTGTGTGTGTGTGTTTGTGTGTGTGTGTGTGTGTGTGTGTGTGTGTGTGGAAGTGCCAGGTGGCTCTGTTTAGCTTAGTGCTAGTGTGATTCATGGCAGTGTGAGAGCCGTGGTGCTGACATATCATGCATCCACCAAGTGTTTATTTTCCCCTCTCTCTCTCTCTCTCTCTCTCTCTCTCTCTCTCTCTCTCTCTCTCTCTCTCTCTCTCTCTCTCTCACTGACTCTCTCTCTCTCTCTCTCTCTCTCTCTCTCTCTCTCTCTCTCTCTGGCGTGCGTGCGTGTCCGTGTGAGTGCGTGCATGTGTGCGTTGTTGTTGTTGTTGTTGTTGTTGCTGCTGCTGCTGCTGCTGTCTCTCTCTCTGTCCATACATAAGAGTAAGAGTGTGCAAGTGGCTACCAAGCGTGCTTTCATGGTAGAGTAAGCTGTTATACCTAGTGATTTCTGTGTGTGTGTGTGTGTGTGTTGTTGTTGTTGTTCTGTTTTACGTCTTTCCACATTACGTGATATTAGACGGAAAAAAAGGGGAGGGGGGGGGGGAGGTGGGTGGGGGGGGGGGGGGGGGCGGGGGAGGGAGGGGAGGGGTAAAAAACGGTTAACACTATGAGGTACAATAACTAACTTATCTACAGCAATAACACAAAAGTAGAAAATCCACTTAATCAAAGACTGAAAAAAAAAACCCACACAAAAAACCTCGAAACATGTAACTCTTCTGTCTCATCGCACCACTGACTGTTATATGTTATAAATATTTGCCAATTGGACTTTTAGCTAAGTGCAAAAAGAAAAGATACGTTTCACTTGCTGACAGTGACCGGAAAACATTTTGACTAGGCTGTACAGACGTATTTGGAATGAATTTTTTCATTAAGTTACACAAAAGAATGTGATCAGTTGATATGCTATGACCACATATACAATGTATATTTTTGACATACTTTGTTTTTAAAACAATCCAATTTCCATCTACAGATCAAGGAACTTATCTGTCGTCTACGATAAATGTTTTGATCATACTTACTTAACATTTCATGATACTTCTCATTTCATCGTGTAAACCAAAACACCCAGTTTCTCTTTCTATCAAATGAAAATTAGAAAATTGTACTTTCTCTGCCAAGTATAGCACTCTTGCATTGACATAGAGAAGTTCAAAAATGCGAATCTGATGATCGTTTTGCCCCTCTCTTTGCCAGAACATCAACCTTTTCATTATAGTATAACCCACAGTGGGAGGGCACCCAAAGAAATGTTATTTCAGTGTCTCTGGCTGAGAGGAAGTGTACTAAATTATTTATTTCGTGATCATCTCAGGTCGAACTTTTAATCTAAAATTCTTCATTGCAGTAAGAACTGACTTGGAATCTACGCATAAAACAACTTTAAATAAATTTTGAGGGTAATCAATAACACACTTTAAAGCCATAATTATAGCAGTTAACTCAGCAGTGAATATAGATTTGTTTTTTCCAAGATAATAGGACTTTTCTTCGTTAAGACCTGGGATAATGTATGCTGCACCTGCATGTTCATTGATTAATGACCATCAGTGTATATCTTAAAATGGTTGGAATAGTGATCATGCAAATGCATTTTTATATTGGATAATAACAAATTAGTATTTTCAGCCTTTGTTAAATCTGTATGGTCAATATCAAAACGTGCTCGTATTAGTTTCCATGGGGGGATAGGAGACACAAT
The DNA here is from genome assembly GCA_018398815.1 of Conus ventricosus. Classification (NCBI taxonomy): domain Eukaryota; kingdom Metazoa; phylum Mollusca; class Gastropoda; order Neogastropoda; family Conidae; genus Conus; species Conus ventricosus. The sequence goes on from CM031615.1 coordinate 74,580,865, forward strand.
AGATCTTTTTGCAATAGATGTTAGTTTAATATCTGAGGATTCTAAATGAGGAAATATATGTTCTTAGAGTCGTTTGAGATGATATATTTTTAGCCCTTTTGGGAAAAATCAATGTCCGATTTAATATTTATTTCAGGGCCTATATTGTTATCTATAGTAGAACTTCTTATAACAAATTTGGTGCATTGCAAGATTCCTATATTCTTCCAGTGGTAATCTCCAGCAGCACTGTATGCTTTTGTACAAGAGGCATGGACTGGTAGTCCCATGGCTATCTTATATGCTTTGGAATCAATACTTTTGAAGTTTTTTTCAGTAAGTATTTGGGTTGCACTGAAGAACACCTCTTGTGCTTTCGTTATTTTGATCTAACCAGTGCAGTAGAAATGTGTGTGTGTGTGTGTGTGTTTGTGTGTGTGTGTGTGTGTGTGTGTGTGTGTGTGTTGTGTGTGTGTGTGTGTGTGTGTGTGTGTGTGTGTGTGTGTGTTGTGTGTGCGCGCGCACGCGTGTGTGTTTTGTTGTCCTGTTTGTGTATGTGCTTGCGCAAGTTTTGCACACTGCATGTGTCTGTGTTTGTCGTGTGTAATTCAATTAAGTAGGATGGTGGTGAATTAATTTCAGGTGTGTGTGTGTGTGTGTGTGTGTGTGTGTGTGTGTGTGTGTGTGTGTGTGTGTGTTGTGTGTGTGTGTGTGGTGTGTGTGTGTAATCCATCCGTTTATCTATCACTGTTTTTGGTGAGTGGGTTTCTGTCAATGTGTGTGTGTTGTGTGTGTGTGTGTGTGTGTGTGTGTGTGGTGTGTGGTGTGTGTGTGTGTGTGTGTGTGTGTGTGTGTGTGTTATCCATCTGTTTATCTATCACTGTTGTTGGTGTGTTGGTTTCTGTCAATGTGTGTGTGTGTGTGTGTGTGTGTGTGTGTGTGTGTGTGTGTGTGTGTGTGTGTGTGTGTGTGTGTGTGTGTGTGTGTGTGTGTGTGTGTGTGTTTCTCTCTTGTTTTTGTGTGTTTTCTGTGTGTGTGTGTGTGTGTGTGTGTGTGTGTGTGTGTGTGTGTGTGTGTGTGTGTGTGTGTGTGTGTGTGTATGTGTGTGTTTTTATCCATCTGTTTATCTATCACTGTTGTTGGTGTGTGGGTTTCTGTCAAGTGTGTGTGTGTGTGTGTGTGTGTGTGTGTGTGTGTGTGTGTGTGTGTGTTGTGTGTGTGTGTGTGGTGTGTGTGTGTGTGGTGTGTGTGTGTGTGTGTGTGTGTGTGTGTGTGTGTGTGTGTGTGTGTGTGTGTGTGTGTGAGTGTGAGTAAGAGAGAGAGAGAGAGAGAGAGAAGAGAGAGAGAGAGAGAGAGAGAGGAGAGAGAGAGAGAGAGAGAGGAGAGAGAGAGAGGAGAGAGAGAGACCATGTGTGATGGCGGACGGGGGAGCGTGTTTCTGTGGGTGTATTTTACCACAGTTATGACGAAACAGTAGGCGGGTGGGGGATTAAACAGTCAGAGGAAACACAAGCAGGCCGACGGGGACAGCTGGTCCTTGCAACTTTGACAGCGACTACTAGTGGGATGCAGACACAATCTGAGTTTGCGTGTTTGTAACTGCCACAAAGCATCCTCGTCTCAAGATATAGAAGAAGGAGAAGAAGAAGAAGAGGAGGAGGAGGAGGAGGAAGACGTGTAGCTTGCATGTGTGGGCGTGTGTGTGTGCGTGTGTGTATGTGTATGTGCGTGTGTACGTGCGTGCGTGTGTGTGTGTGTGTGTGTGTGTGTGTGTGTGTGTGTGTGTGTGTGTGTGTGTGTGTGTGTGTGTGTGTGTGTGTGTGTGTGTGTGCATGTAGTATGTGTTTTAGTGTGTATGTGTATGTGTGTTTGTGCGCGCGCGTGCGTGCGTGCGTGTGTGTGTGTGTGTGTGTGTGTGTGTGTGTGTGTGTGTGTGTGTGTGTGTGTGTGTGTGTGTGTGTGTGTGTGTGTGTGTGTGTGTGTGTACGCGCACGCACATGTGTGATTGAATGTACGTGTGTGCGTCCGACTGTCCATGAGTGCGTGTGTATATGTATGTATTTGTGTGAGTGTGTGTGTGTGTGTGTGTGTGTGTGTGTGTGTGTGTGTGTGTGTGTGTGTGTGTGTGTGTGTGTGTGTGTGTGAGCAGGGGCGGATCAGTTACTTAGAGAGGGGGGGGGATTCCAAAGTGGGGCAGGGGTCCAGGGGCCGCCCAGGCCCGGTGGGGTCCAGGGGCAAAGACCCGGTGGGGGGTGTGGGGGGCAAAGCCCCCAGAAGCTGAAGATATTTTCACTTTCTGAGGTGCTTTGGAGGCCTTTTCCTGGTGTCTATTTACTATGAATCTGTACACAAATATGTCTGGACATTTTTTTGCAGAAAGGCACTGTGATCAACGAAAATACATAAACTTACTTACATAGGTTGACTGAGAGGGACAGGAGGGGCATCCATAGTTGCTCCACTGTTTACAGGAAATTCTTTGGCAGCAACTGCATATAGGACCTATACTTTGTAGCATAGGAGTCCACAGCTGCTTCAATATCAATGGGTATGTCACGATGGACCCTCATGAGCGCAAGACCATTCAGACGGCCTGCTCCCATTGATGTGCGCGTGTAGGTTTTCAACGACCTCAGCCCAGAAATGGTCCTCTCACATTCAGCTGTGGTAATTGGCAAAGTGCAAATCAGTTTCAGCATCATGTGGATGTTGGGGTACATGTCCCTATCACAGGCCTTTAAGCTGCTCTCAATGGTGGAGGGAATGTCTTGTGGCTGGTTAAAATTTCTCCACTTGGTGCTCCATCGGTGAAGCTCAGCAGCCAGACCCTCTGAGTCAGGAAGGTCTGTGTCCCACAGTAACGCCAAGTGCTTTACACCGTCTGGAACAGCCAGGAAGGGCCCAGGTAAGCGAACCAAGTTTTCCGGAATCAGCTGAAGTGCGTCCTGGGCAAGCTCTGCATTCTTGAAGCGATCGTTCATCTGAGTGACCAGATAGTCCAAGAATGGCACAGCAACTGATGTCCGGAAATAATCCATGGCTGTATCAGCAGGATGGTTTTCCCTCAGGAGCTGCCTAGCATTTAGCCGGGGGACTTGGATGGTGGTGTCAAAGTTCTGGGCCATCTCAGTGGCTTCAAGGAACCAAGAAGCGCTGAAAACATCATCGACATTTGTTCTCAGTTCCTGGAGGCTGGCAGTGATATTGGTTATTGCCGAATAGGCATCCGCAATGTCTCGTGCACGCTTTTGGAGTTTCACACTCAGAGGCTGGAGGTACTGGAGGCACCGTCGGGTCACAACAAATGCAATCAGGAATCCACTATCGGAGATTGCATGGAGCAGACCCCGCGCTTTGCAGGCAGTGTCACCGTCCCAGTTGTCTTCCTGCGTTATCTGACCCAAGCAATCAAACACAACTTGAGACATGGCAGCGAATGTCTCGAAAGCATGACGCCTTTCTACCCATCGGGTTCTACACAAGTCCACCAGCTTCTGTCTCTTGTTTTCGGTCGCAGCCTGTCCAATCACTTCTTCCAGTTTTCTTTGTCTCTTGGGTGACAGTGAAAAAAACAAAGACAGCTCTTTGAGAACTGCGAGCATATTTTTCACAGCTGGCACAGAACAGGCTTTGACAATGCAGAGGTTCAAACAGTGTGCAGCACAATGAAAATATAAAGCTTTCTCATTGATTTCCTGGATGCGTGCCTGCACACCTTTGAATTTGCCTGCCATGTTTGCAGCGCCATCATAGCCTTGGCCCCTGATGTTGGCAGCATCCAAATCCCAGTTCCGCAGAGACTGCAGAATGAGGCCAGCAAGGGTTTCCCCGGTGATGTCATCACACTCTACAAAAGAGAGGAAAGCTTCTTGAATAACATTCGATGAATCCACAAAACGAATGACAATAGAAATTTGTTCCATGTTTGAAGCATCCGTGACCTCATCTGCAAGGACTGCAAAGTATGTCGCACTGCGGATCTCTGCCAAAAGTCTCCCTCTAATCTGGTCGCCAAGAATGTCTATCATCCTATTCTGGGTTTCCTTCGAAACGTACGTAGCATTGCTGTCACACGTTTGAAGGTGATTCTGAAGAAAATCATCCCCAGAGTCAATGCGAAACTTCAGGAGAGCATTGAAGTTACTCCTGTTGCCTTCTTCCAGCACCCCATCATCTCTGTGACCTCTGAGAGCAAGACCTTGTTGGCCACACAAGAAAACTGTCTTGAAGATACTTGCAAGTATCTTCCAATTTATAGCGATCTGCGCTTCAGCTTCTGCGTTTAGTCTGACATCAATGCCCTCAACAGGATTTCGCATATTTTCCAAGAAATTTTCACTCTTCAGCATAGCATCTGCGTGATACTTTTTTGTGGCATGATTTTTTAAGTCATCAGAACACTTGTTCCAGTTTTGATAAGCTGATTTGACAAAATAGCCAAGATTTTCATCATTGGCAAACATTACACAGTGTTTGCACAAGACGCCATCTAACGATGGGGAATATACAAGCCAGGGATGTTTTTCTAACCAGTCTGCCTGAAATTTCTGTTTTTGTTATTCAGTCGACTGACAGGAAACTGGAATTTCTTTGGGGGTACCCAGTGTTCCGTAAGAAGGTGAAACTTTTCTGCTTCCTCTGAAGGGTTTTTGCTGAGGCAACGCCCAAAATCCATGGCTGTCTCAAGTCTTCTTGACAGACCTGTTGACAGAAATAAAAAGGAACATACTTGTTAAGCAAAGGGAAACAGAGCAAGATCCAATTTTCTAATTATAGTCTAAGTGAACAATTATTACCGGTGTATGGTTGGACTGAAAAAAAAACACACTTCTAAAAGGTCATGTGAAGGAACAAACACAAGGTCATGTGAAGGAACAAACACTTTCCGAGCAACCAGGAAGAAATCGTCATCAGCCTGCACGCACACACACCAGTATCAACAACACCACCTCCACCACCATCACAACCACACTAGTCATGACATACCTGATGGATTAGATGAACACGCAAAGTCTGCTGTTTCTTGATCTAATGTTGATTTTGAAGACATCGCATTGTGAGTCTCATCTGAGCACTGGAGCTGGCAACTTGGCTTTCTGGCAGTCTGGAGAAAAAGTCATAGTTTAACACTTAGTTTACACTTGATATTGAAACCAAAGTTTATGTGATACTGGCAAAAACTGTAATTGATCTTTACATGTTACCCAATTTTGATGAATGACTTGTATACAAATGAGAGTATTGGGCTACCACTAATAATCCATAAAAATATTTGATGAAGAGGATGATTTAAAAAAAAATCATTTTATTATCCCATTATTGGGATTTATTATCATTATCAATTACATGTAAATTATATTGTTATTGTATTGTATTATAATTTGAATTCTTGTTGTACAATGTTCTTCTTCAGATAGAACAGTAAATATATTATTATTTGATGCCAATCATAAAGAACTCTTAACTTGCTTGTTTAATCTAGTAGAAATAAGAACTCTGTATTACAGTGTATCGAGCAATAATATTGACAAGAAAATATTATTCGTTCAATTCGCAAGAAGACCACAAGATTCTATCAGCACTCAAGACCTATCTCCATTAGCTCCATTGTGTTAATTATTTGATTCAGCAACTATTAAAAATTTGGTCATAAAACAAAACAAAACAAAACACACAGACACACACATACACACTATAGTTCCGTAAACCAGCTTACAAGAGCAAACCAAACAATAAGTTACACTTACCTCTGAATTTGAAGATCCTTCAGCATGTGATTGTGAATCTGAACAATCTTCTGTCGTAACGGGAACAGTAGAAATGCCTGCCTGGTCTTCCTGTTGTGGCAGGGTGTTATCTTCACTGACACTTTCAACACCTTGGCTTGTGCTACCACCACCTGAAAGTAATAACAAAGGCCCCGGGTAAATTTTTTTTGCAAAAGCCGGTGACTGAAATGATGGACTAATAAGTAATAGTACTAAAAATGATGTCGCTATACAAATAGAAATAGTATGGAGGTTAATTGGAAGCAAACAACACCGGGGGGGGGGGGGGGGGGGTTATCAGAGTCTACTGAAGTCAGGGGGGGGGGGGGGGTTATCAGAGTCTACTGAAGTCAGGGGGGGGGGGGGAGAAAAAATAGGCTAGGTTTTTTTTTTATTAAGTAAACAGAGAGAGAGAGAGAGAGAGAGAGAGAGAGAGAGAGAGAGAGAGAGAGAGGAATGCATGACAGGTTGACAGGTGACACTGTGACAATCACAATGACACGTGCCCCCCCCCCTCCCCCCCCCCCCCTCCCCTCGATACACACGTATAGTCATGCACAAGCGCGCACACACACACACACATGCACACCATCACTCTGCAAATTTGATTTTGCTTAATATCTAACACTCAATGTTAGCCACAACAACTATTTGATCGTGCGCGCCTTTGGAAAGAAAAGACAAACGACAAACACGTGTACACGAGTTACTCACCGGCCATTGTCTGCGGAGAAAAGAATGCGTTTAGTTTCTTCATTCCAGCTG
>CM031615.1:74593283-74613283 GCA_018398815.1 Conus ventricosus
GATCAGTCACCGCTGTGTGTTGCTGTGCAGTGACTGGACAGACCAGGGGACGGAAATGGGGCAGATGGGGGTGGGGGTGGGGTAGGATTGTGATCAGTCACCGCTGTGTGTTGCTGTGCAGGGGACTGAGCAGACCAATGGACGGGAATGGGGAAAGGGAGGAATTGTGATGAAAGAGAGAAGGGGCTGGACGTTAGAGAACAGGAAAAGGCGGATTCTAGCTTTTCCCACCCTCAACCAGTTTCGGGTGGGAAAAGCTAGGAACCCGCCTTTTCCTGTTCTCTCCTAGTAAACCTTACAAACAAACATACTGTGTAGGATTATCCGTTTTCAATACTAATTTACTAAACTTTTCAGATTTTAGTTTTTGCTTAATCCTGCGTTTTTCCTGATCATTTTCAATAACATCATTTTCACGCAAACATTCTTCAAATGAGTCTCTGTCTTTCATGTGAAATAAAACTACAGTCTTTAACTGTTCTCTAAAGTCTTTTAAAACTGAGTTATATTTTTGACATAAAATCCACCACACTTATTCTAGCATGTCTTCCACTGAAAGCTAGTTTTGATAAAGTGTTTCTCTTTTTAACTATGTCTCTTTCTGCCGAACAGTCATCTATAATAAATAGTGTCTGTGTTCCTTCAAACAGTTTATAAAACTGTTCTAAACACTCACTCAGTTTATTGCTAGGATCAACTAAAAATATGTCATCATCTGTCCATATAAACCTTCTATCATGATATGCTTTGTTCCATTTAAGTGTTGGACAGAAAATCACAATATGATCAAAATTATAGCGATAAACTGTTTGTAATAAGTCTAGGACAAATATTGTTTTTCCACAACCAGTCTGCCCACAAATCAATGAACAATGAGGAGTTTTTGTTATAAAGTTTAACTGCGCCATGGTTTTATAACAGAATTTAATCTAATCCAGTTATTATGTTTATCATACTCTCTGTTAAAACTTGTTCAGTATAATAAAACCTATGAGGCCTAAATGTGTAAGATTAATCCAATTCGTTCTGTAAGATTGTTTCTATTTAAGTCAACACTGATTTTGTTGCTTGTTGTTATGGTCTTAATATCCTCACCATTGTGAAGAACGACGACAGTAACTTTAAGACGTTTAACGTCTAAGTTTTGCCAGCTAATATTAATTCCTTTTATAAGGACGTCACTAACGCCCACAACCCATCCTCTCCACATCTTTAAAGACAGAAATTTCAAATATCATTGTAAACGTGTCTCCTAATTTCCTGCGTGGAATGAACTGTAATTTTGTAGAAGCTTCCTTTAAAACCGTTTCTTTTCTGTGGAGGATGTACCGTTTTTTCCCATTTCGGCGTTATTTCAATCTCTTTCGACTATTGTCCTCTGGCATTAGACTTATATGTAAAGGACAGAGTTGAGTGCTTTTCTGAAACTTTTTTGACGGCTAAAAAATGTAAATGGGCTTATGAATTCAAATTTTATTTCCCATTCTAAATATGGTTCTAAGTGCCATTTGCTGTCAGGTTTTCGAATATTTTATATTCATACTGGCCAGCATTATTTGCTTCTACATTGCGCAGTTGCTCTAGTTTAGGAAACTTTTTGTTGTCGCCAACCTCTTTGCGTTTATAATCGCCATCTTTAGTGTACTCAAACCCATACAAAGCGCCTATCTCACCGTTTTGTTCAAAGTCCGCAACGTCTGCAAGGTCTTTTAATTCTAAAGTTATACACCTCACAGGCGCTAATGTAACTCCCGGGTTCTTCTGGCCCACGCGACATTTTTTAGTACACTTATTATTTTATTTCCAAAACAATTTGCAGGTTATCACATTTCACGACTTTTCCTGTTTTGTCTGCAATTTTTATATTAAATGATCCGACCCTCCACTAACTAATCTTTTAAACTGTAAATTAGGGAATTGTATAATTTCATAATCGCAATATGCAGCTTTCCCTGACGGAAGAGCTCTTAAAAAAAGTTGAGGGCCTTCCATCATATAAGTTTTCATCAGTGCTCAGCTCGTCCAAATGAACATAGAGTAATGAATGTAATGCAAGATCGAGCGGATTTTCTCCCTCATAAGTAGTTTTGTTTGCTGCAACTCTAAAACTATGAATGGACCGATCGGCAGTTGTAAAGCCTAAATTTTAGCTAGCTCTTTATCAAAATAGTACCTACTTCTTCTTCTTCAGGCTTAAAGGTCAACATTGTTTTCAGATTTGCATTGTTAAGTTTGAGAGTAATGTCAAAGTTACTCATTGCTTCTTTTAGTGAGCAAAACCCGTAATAACCATCAGGTATGGTTAACTGGCTAACTAATTTTCCTCTATTATTAACTTTTTTAATCTTATTATTCTCCTTGGATTCACTTATATTAAACCATACGACTTTGTAAAATATTCATTGTTGAGCCGCGGACCATTTTGGCTCGCAATTATTATCATAGCATGTTCTAAAAAAACGAAGGACGGTCTTCAGTTGGTTATTGTTACAAAACATTTTTTGAAACGAATAAAAATGAGGCTTCAATATACTAATGCAAATGAGTTATGTTGGGCCGCACTACAATCTTAAAATATAACAAAACTGATACTCTTGACATTTCTGTGACTCAGTCTGACGCCTGTTCAGTAAAGGGTCTAGCTCCATTGAAGAGACTATCTTAACCATCCATAAAATAGACTACATCGCGAAAGTGTGGTTTAGTCATCCGATGCAGTTTTTACCAGAACCAGTTAAACTTTGCTGTTGTTTGGTGCATTACAATGGTGTGTGGAGTGTCGCATGCTGATCATTGAAATCTTATGTTCCTTTGGTGAGTGTCAGTGTACGATTTCATTTTTATTACACTTCAGACGTATTTTGACTGAACTGCAAGCTCCCATTACCATACGACAACCGTTTAATACATTTAGCAAACCGAATAGACATGAAGGCTTTTGAAGGATTTGTAAAGAATTCAATATTATAGGCCAAGACAGACTTTAGACAAAAGTCAGATCTTAATCATGGTCTAGGCACCTTATTTTGGGGGGCGCTGCACAGAAAGTATAACTATGACTGGAATCCACCTCCTTACACATCTTTTTTACAGGCTCGGTGTTCACTCGGGTCCATGAGCATGAGCATAAAAACAGCATGGACAACATTTATTGTAGACACTTCTAAGGGCCTATCTAAAGCAGGAATAGAGCGATATAACGACTCTGTTCGTACTTTCGTTTGGTGTTTGCTAGGCTCGACAGCACAAACGAGATCGAGAATAAACTGATCCTTCTACTGGCTTTGACGCACAAAAACAATATTAGCAAATTAGAGGACGCCATTAATTCTACAGGTGATTTACTTTTCAAAAGTATTAAAAGGTACCAACGTGTTTTATACTACGCAAGATCTGAAAGTAGGACTTTGCTGTTGCACTGGTATATAATGTTGCTTCTGACTTAGGTCCAGATAGGTTACATATTAAACTACAATAATGAAATCCGTGTGGCAGGCAATGAACTGATAGTCGGAAAAAACAAAAATTAAATTCTGAAAGGACCAGTAATATTGCATGCGTAAACCCAAAAGATGACCCACCCAAGGAATACGTCATCCAAATCACTGTGGCCAAGCCCTGAAGGCCCGTTGAGAACTCGAAAATAAATAATGTCCATGAATATGTAAAGACGAACTTGTTTTTTGGATTAACTGGCCTAGGAATACTTGGTCTTTATCTTACTAAAAAATTAAAACCCACTATTAAGAGAACTAATGTCCTTAAGTGCTCAGCCATATAAGCCAAATACTTTGCCTGCAGTAGACAAAAAGCCAGCTTAACAACACCCCCTATAATATACTGGTAAAGCATCCACGGCTTTACCGGCTAATTTTTTTTTATAAACCCGCCATGATGATCAAGCGGTTTTTTTACCCAGATTTAATCTGGCGGTGATGGTGGCGATTGGCTGCGGAGGAACTGGCTTTGACCGCGCGCTGTTATAGGCCATCACCTGTGCTACCTAGCGCCGCAAATCCTAGGCTGTTATACGTTGGCTAAATGTGACTCCGTGCTCTCTATCTGTGTTCGTATTCTTTCGGCTAGTGGGTCGTGTCTTCATATAAAATTTTTGGATAGTGTTCTTTATTCTGGATCACTTGAGTTCGTAATTGGTCTCGTTAGTAGACGCCGCTTTTAGTCTTTGCGATCTTCTTTTTCAAGAGATTTTGTCTTTTGGTTTATTTTTCTCTTATCACCAGGCCCTAAGTTGGCGTCATCAGCCTCAACGAGTTTTCTTTTTCTCTTTTGAATTTGCTCATCTATTTCACTTCGTTTTGCTAAATGGTCTGTTAATTCGCCTCTAATGTTTCTTACAGCCTCAACGGTTCTTGCGGGAGTTATGTGGATTCATAATTTGTTTTTAATGCCTGTTTTCTGATAAACTGGTTTATCTATTGTTGATATACTTTTCACCCGCTGTTTGACTTAAATCTTTAAGTTCAAGTTTTGCATTTGGATATCTGTTGGGAGATCTTGTAGTGTGTTTTGAAGTTTAGCAACTGCTCCCCCTCTATTAATTTTTGGTTTAGAAATGCCAGGCAATTTTGTCGGCTCACATGAGTCTTTGTCTAAGATGTTACTATGGCTTTAAACTTGGATGGGTTTCGTTTCATGTGTAACTCAAACGTTGTCCTTGATCGTTTTTACAAACAAATGACCGCCTTTAATTCCCAAAATCATTTAGGTCTATAAATTTGGGGAGGTTCAAGGTCTAAACTTTTGTTAAAATGATCAACCCTTTTTCTGGTTTAATTCACGCAGCACTGAGATCTTGAGCGATGCTGTATCCTAAGGAGCCGTTTCACTCATGTCGTCTCACGATCAAAAACATCATAATCTCTTCACTTCAATGCCTGCATGTTTCTTTCAATAATAAAACTTTTATTATGTGTTATAAAAAAATGTCACCAAACATTTGGCTCGTTTCTTGGACCCGTCATAGAAGTTTGAAAGAGCCCGTTGGCGTGAAAGGAATTAAGCGGTATATAAGTTCAATTTTATCCGTCTACTATTGATGCGGATCAAATTCTTACTGTCAATTTCCAGACCTAGGAGCGGTTTGATGTGATTGTGTCCAGGCTCTGCGCGTCTTACTTTCAAAATAGAACTCATTCAACAAAAGACCCAACAGGACAGTTGTACAGAACTTTGGGGCGGGCAATCGTTAAGAAAAAACAATTTATATAAAACTTGAGGGACAAGAAATATTTTCTGTACATAATGCAGACATATTTTCTACCTATTCTGATCTACTGGCTAACCGGGAACGATAGGTCTGATTCTTGCGTTCAAGGAATCGAAAATGGAAGAAGCACTAAAACTTAGAAAGGCGATGAATGATGCCTAAGACGGCAAAAGGTTTGTAGCGTAAGTTATGCGTATGGAAATCGCTTTTTCATACCCCTAGATTTTGAGTGTTAAAAGCGCATGCCCCATACTTTCAAGGTGCATTTTAAAGAGATTGTCATATGAACTAACTTTTAATGGACTACAAATATGTTATTATATTACAGACAACGAACGCAAAGTACAGCATTTCTGGACATCTCCGTTAGTGTTGTGGACTCGATAGCACCTAACTTAGCGAGGCTGATCTCGTGCAACATAATATCAGTCAAAATTAGCAATATATACGAAAGATAGATTTTTTCATTCTAATATATCCTAAAGCAGGGCAGACCACTATAGGGATTTTAGTTTTAGTGCCGCAGCAAGATCGCTTAAAAGGTATTTTATTGCTGTGTGAAAATGAAGAACATTCAAAAGGACTCAAACTGAACTTTTTGTTTAATCCTAAAATATCGAAAAGTGCAATGTACAATGAGGGCCAGTCTTAACCAAATCTACGCTAGCGGGCTTAAACATTTATCAGCATTTTGCTGAATTAAGATACTGTTTGGGGGGGTGGGAGGTGTAGAAATCCCAGTTGACTTGTGTTGAAGTTGACATTCTTCACAGTGTTAGATGATCATTATTTAACAGCGAAATACGGTTTATGGATTGACCTAGGGCAACGGAGGATAATCAGATTCATGGAAGCGGGAGAAAAAGGAGTGAAAAGAACTAGGTAGAGACATATAACATTCAAATTGATAAGAAAAGAGGCCGATATAATACCACTTAACGTGATTTGTTTTTAATATATGATGCTCAGCTGAATATTCAAGATAACTGATTAAAAGATATACAATACTAAATTATTTTTATTTTAAAAAGCATGTCGGTTAAGTTTTTTCAAAATGCGCCTACAGCGCCAGAGTCACCAACGCAAGGGATTAGTAGAAACCCCTAACTTAAAAACCTTCAGATTAACAACATTACGCAAATGCAACAAAAAACTAGAGGCAAGGACCTTTCAAAATACGGCAAAACCAAACGAAGGTATTCTGATGCCTTTAATGCTGGTACATATGTTAATACGGGAGCATCGAACTATTAGTGCTCTATCCGCAGGGTCGAGTTTAGGTCTGTAGACACGGGGTAGGTGCGCCCGCTGCTTTACACTAGGAGGTTTTTTGTCTTTGAGCTTCGGGTGTTTGTGTGTTCATTAGCTGTGAGTGCTGTGGCAAAAATTAAAAACTAAACTCCAAAAAGCACACAGGCTATGGTTCAATCTAATAACAGCTAAAACTTTGTTCGTTAAACTGACGGGATAAATAAGCGCTAGTTGACTCAAAACATCACGGATGAAGATTTTTAGTCGTTTACAGGGCGATTTGATGGACTTTAAAAGACAAAAGTTTGATCTCAAAAAAGGCAAGGGCAAGTTTTCTCAACAGCCAGACACCGGAGAGATAACAATGGCAATGTTTAAAAAAGGTAAACGAGACATTAAACTCTTATCTAAAGCTACATTAACAACATCAAAAGGGCGTTTATACTTTAGTTTATGAGTCAAGCACAAAAAGCCCGTTGATATTGATCTGATTAATTATTTTTTTTAATTTAAATAAATATTTTCAGTTAGAAAAAAAGACAACTATGATGGCTAAAATATAACATATGAAGGACGGACGAATTTGTTTGAAGGAATGTTAAGGAAGCGGTCGTTTGTCAAAAGCTTTAATAGATATTAATATTGAAGCCCATTGATCCTGCAAACGTAAGGGCAAATGTTTTTTCATGCTATTTCTCAAGTTCCAGGTAAACTAATCGTAGACCCGCCAGTTAATGTAGTGTTAGTGTTTTTAATCGACTATATAACAATAAATGAAGAAAATCGAGAAAGACGTCTGGGTCAGATCCCTCCCCCCCCACACCTCCCCCCCCCCCCCATCAACAACAGTTATTCTTTCTCATAACGACTTAACACCTGGTTGGCAAACAATGCTTACACAAGTTGATGTGCCGCTGATGAAGCCAAATGAGAGGCCGCCCCCCCCCCCTCGGTTGGTCAGGAGGCGAAGTCCTTAAAACAGGACTAAAGTATGCACCGATTGTTGGCAAGGATTAACTTTCAGTGCCCAAGCATTAGTCGCAAAAAGAGCTGTATATCTAAACATAAAGAATTCAGACAACAAATGTTTTATGTGGTGTGGTTATTGCAAGGCTTCCTTACGTCCGCAAAAACGCAGAGAAAGATCTAACTATCAGCCTTACATCAGTGATCTTAACTTTAGTGGAATATCCTTTCCTGTTAGCGTGGGACAAAATTGATCAGTTTGAAGAACAAAACAAACCCAATAAACTGTTAATGTCTACACATGGTATGAGGAAAACTAATTTGGACGCCTATTGAGTGTCTAAAGACAGCCCAACAAGAGGGATCGTCGAAAAGACAGTGTGGACTTACTCCTAATGTTTTCACCACCGGGGCTACCGCATTACACATGATACGCACTATGGTAGACTAATCAGCATAACTTCAAAGCATAAAATAAACAAGAATTCTGTAGAAAATGTTTTAACTAGAATTCCATCCGTTCTAGCCGCGCTTGAAACTTATAAAAACATTGTTAAAGTTCTGTATTTAGACTTTAATACAGAAACTAATTACGCCCCCACCAGGATCTAAGTTAGTTTTAAGAACTGTGAAAAATGGCAAACAAGTCCATAAATTGTTTACGCAGATTTGAATCTACTTATTGTTCTTATGGAAGGGCCGGCACACAGAATCTTCCTAAAATACAGCCTTTGTGTGTAATCATCAGATTTGTTCATGTGCTTCATCGTTGTCATGGTGGATGGTGCCCATTCAAAACCAGATTATATTGGGACCAGATGCTGCAAAATACTTCTTAGTTCGGCATGCAGCAATTGCGTAAACGCATGTTCTAATAATCTAAATTATCTGAAATCATAAGAGCCTGAAGACAACACAGTATGACTCAGCCACCATTGTTGGGATTTTGGGGGGCCCGGTTTTGGGGTTTTGTCTACGGAGGAACCAACAGTAAGAGACCTGATCACATTGGGAAAGTTGGGAGACCCACAAGTAAATGCAATCTTAAACAAAAGTTTGCCCAAAAGACATGGAAGTCCCTTCTTCTTTCATAATTTGGATTTTTCATTTCTCTTATAATGAACAGTCCCACGCCCGGGTTTTTCATGATTGCACAGTCTCAGAAAAGTAATGTGTTTCACTTTATTTAAAGTCTTTTTAGACTCTAGCAACATGGGGGATCATTAGAGTCACTGGCTAGCCCCCTTAAAAAGTCTGCCCAAAAAACGAAGAATATTTTCCCCCTTTTTTTGAAAGGGGTTTCCCTTTTGGGTACATGAACAGTTGGAAAGGTTTTTGAAGAACATTTCCCTTTTGGCGTTCTTTTTAGTCTTAAAAAAGGGGCTCGTGATTCTGATTACCAGCATGCTCAAAATGCTGCGAGTTTTGATTTTAAAAAATGGGGGACTTTTGATTTATTAAAAGGCTGATGTTGTTTGTTGGCGCTTTTGAAAATTTCAGAAAAACCGCTGAAACTTTAGCTGTCCCGGCATTACATTTCTGCGCCCCGGGATGGTTGGGTTTCTTTTAAATTTCGGAAAAAAGATTGTTATTGCGATTTTAATGATTCGTGATTGAAAAGGATTGCTGGGGAATTTGTTGGCGTCGATCATTCTGTAAAGCAACAACAAATATTTGGGGCCATGATCCCGTAAAAGGGTTCTACTATTTTTGATGCAAAAAATCTGTATGGGGGCTTGGCGCTATCATTCCTTCGAACTTTAAAAAAAGAAAAGGGGGCACAATAAAATTTTAAAAGGCTTAAAGTGGTTGAAAAGTTTACGCCTGATCAACGGGGTTTATTCAGAAGTTGCTTAGAATACCCCAGAAACTCCATGGGCCTAAAAATGCTACCATTAGCGCAGAAAAATCTAAAAATGAATCCAAAGGCCCCTAAAATTGTGCCTAATTTCGGGAAAAAAAAATTTTTGTCTGTCTTTTCAGACTTTAAATTTTATTTAAACAGGTTTAAGCTAACGCGTTTTGTTAATTGTTTTGATCAAGAACAGTTCATGAAACCAAAATCATGAAGAACATGATCTTAGAACTAAATCCCCCGATGCTTTAGAAAAAGACTTTTTCAAGCTGATGAACAACAGCTGTTTTGGAAAGACTATGGAAAATCCGCACAAGCGCAAAGATGTCAGATTGGTCACCAAAGAGAACGAAGCAATTAAGCTGACTTCAAAACCTAATTATCAGGACTTTAGAAGATTTCATGATGGGCTTTTTGGCATAATGATGAAAAAAAAGAAAGTCAAATTGGACAAACCTGTATTTATTGGTTTACTGTTTTAGAATTATCAAAGCTTTTGATGTTAGAATTTCTTTATGACTACTTTAAACCCTCGTATCCAGAGTCCAGAGTACTTTACACAGATACAGATAGTTTTGTTATAGATATCCCTACTGAAGACATCTATAAAGACATGGAAATAGAAGTAGCTAAAGGGCATGCGGGATGGTATGATACATCTGATTACCCTAAAGATTCGCCTTTACATTCAACTGTTAATAAGAAGGTTTTAGGAAAGATGAAGGATGAATTATCTGGAGGGGTGATTAAGGAGTTTATTGGTTTAAGGTCGAAAATGTACAGTATTTCGAGCCAGGAGAAAACTATCAAAAAAGCAAAGGGAATATCTCGCAGTGTTGTGCAGTCAAACATATCACATGACAACTACAAAGAAGCATTGTTTGACAATAAGACTTTTCATCATGACAACGTAAAACTACGATCTAATCTACATAAGATTAACACAACTGTTTGTAACAAAGAAGTCATTAGATAGAACAAACACTAAACGAGTATTTGTTAATCCAGAGTTTTCATATGCAATTGGGACACTGGAGAACGGCATAATTATATATCTTCTTTGCCGAGGGGTTTATATTTTTCCTCAACTTTTATTATAAGCTCAATCATATCATTATCCAATTCAGCCAAATTATTTTTCATGTTTGCTTGATGTGTTCGAATTTTTTTATTATTTCAAGATATTCTTTTCCCATATTGATAATCAAAATTTGGGATTTTGGGTTGTAGGTGATCTGGATGTTTTAGCATGTGTTGGCGAATCCTTGCAAATGTTTCCCTAATAGCAAAAACTCGTATCAAATGATTCCCGTATTATTTTCAAGGTCTCTTCCTTTATCATTCTTGCTTCGTCCTGAGCTTCCATTTTAGACTTAAATATATTTATGTAAATTAAAAATTAATTAAGCAACTGGAACTGTGATTAAGGAGTTTATTGGTTTAAGACCGAAAATGTACAGTATTTCGGGCCAGGAGAAAACTTTTTCCTCAAGTTTTATTATAAGCTCAATCATATCATTATCCAATTCAGCCAAATTATTTTTCATGTTTGCTTGATGTGTTCGAATTTTTTTTATTATTTCAAGATATTCTTTTCCCCATATCTGATAAATCTAAATTTGGGATTTTGGGTTGTAGGTGATCTGGATGTTTTATCATGTGTTGATGAATCCTCATAAATGTTTCCTTAATAGTAGAACTCGTATCATATGATTCCCGTATTAATTCTAAGGTCTCTTCCTTTATCATTCTTGTTTCGTCCTGTGCTTCCATTTTAGTCTCAAATATATTTTTGTAAATTAATTAAGCAACTGGAACTGTGTCTGGTGGGATTATCTGCAGTTCTTCCGTCACAAAAGATCTTTGAGGAGCTGGTTGTTTTGTTGTGTCAGTTTCTCGTAAATAATACACGGGCGGATTCATTTTTACAATTTTTTTTTATTTCATACGGATCAACACTCCAAACTGGATCGGTTGCCCTGATGTGAGTGTCCCCTTCTGCTTCCCCCGGTAAATAAAGGTACCTTACTTTTAAACCAAACAGTAATAGTTTGCCGGATGAACTGGCGATCTCCTTCAACAACATCTATTGTTTGTTATTTGATTGCTTGTACTGGTTTTAGCCCTTTAAATTCTTCATTATTCATTGCGCGCAAAACTGAGGGCAGTCTTCAAACCCCATTCTGTGTTGCGAGAATTGTCAATCAGCTCTCTGTGATACTGGTAGGAAAAAAGTCTTTCAGATAACTGTTTTTTTAAGTTTTCAACTAAAGCATGTGATCTGTGAACTCCTGGAATGCTCTTTTTAATGGTAACTCTATGTTTTAACAATAATTGATTCACTCGGCTTTAAATTCTTTTCCATCATCGACTTGAATCATGCGAGGATAAGTTAGCGGGCCTCGTTGGTATATCAGTTGTATGGCAACAGCAACAGCAGAAGCACTCTTTTGTGATAATGGTTCCGCATCTTTGTATCTTGAAGCTATGTCAATGACTGTGAGTGCATACTTAAATCTTTTTCGTCTAATCGTTTTCATGGGGTAAATATAGAAGGTCCATTTGATGGGTGTCGTTCGGTATTGTATTCACAAAGTGCGGTCTCTGTATTTGTCTAGGCGCAGGTAAATAAATTTGCCAAATCGCTTGTTTAGATAACCATTCCTTTGCTGTTTGTTCACTGACTCCCACTGCTTGGCTTAGCTTTTTTATTGCCGTGATTCCCTTCCAATATCCTTTCGGTGAATAATAGATTTTGTTCATTTTTATTCAGTAAACAAGTGGGGTATGTTTTGCTCCCATAAGGAAGCCTAACACAGAGTAACTTTTATTCAAGACTGGAACAGCCTTTTAAACTTGAATAAAGTCAGACAAATACATTGATGAACAATCTAATAGTGGGGGAAAAAACAAGCGCAGGCCAACAACTGAACTGTCTGGCAAAGATTTGGACTTGAGGGGAGGGGAAGGGGAGTTTGAAGATGGAGAAACTGGGAATATGAAATTTAAAAAAAAAAAAAAAAAATTACAGATATGAAAACTCTTCACTAGCTGCATAAGGGAACCATTGCAATCCCCTTTGAAGGCAGATATATTTGTATTGCCTGCTCCGAGGCCTTTCGCCCGCTGGATCGGGACTCATCAGGGAGACACGGCTGGCTGTATCTGCGCTCCCGGCGTCAAATAGAGACACACCACAGTCCATAATACTGTGGTGTTCTCACCACCATGGGTGCAAAAAAGAATCCAACTGCACCCCCAGAGCAGCCCAGCGAAGAGCAGTAAATGCAACCAAACGAAAGTGTGGGGAGGAAAAAAAGTTGCTGTAAAATTAAAGACATTATGCAAATAATATAAAATGTAGGGGACAGTCTTTGAGCCTACGCCTGAGGATCCACCCAAAGATGCAAGGGAGATCAAAAGACAAACACACAGACGGATAGAAACAAATGCAAATAACCTCAATTTAATCAAAGCAAAATCGGAAATGAAATGAGGTAGGGAACAGTAAATGATAAACAGTAAACAAGTGGGGTATGTTTTGCTCCCATAAGGAAACCTAACACAGAGTAACTTTTATTCAAGACTGGCACAGCCTTTTAAACTTGAATAAAGTCAGACAAATACATTGATGAACAATCTAATAGTGGGGGAAAAAACAAGCGCAGGCCAACAACTGAACTGTCTGGCAAAGATTTGGACTTGAGGGGAGGGGAGACACGGGAGGGGCGTTCCCTGATGAGTCCCGATCCAGCGGGCGAAAGGCCTCGGAGCAGGCAATACAAAATATATCTGCCTTCAAAGGGGATTGCAATGGTTCCCTTATGCAGCTAGTGAAGAGTTTTCATATCTGTAATTTTTTTTTTTTTTTTTTTTTAATTTCATATTCCCAGTTTCTCCATCTTCAAACTCCCCTCTCCCCTCCCCTCAAGTCCAAATCTTTGCCAGACAGTTCAGTTGTTGGCCTGCGCTTGTTTTTTTCCCCCACTATTAGATTGTTCATCAATGTATTTGTCTGACTTTATTCAAGTTTAAAAGGCTGTGCCAGTCTTGAATAAAAGTTACTCTGTGTTAGGTTTCCTTATGGGAGCAAAACATACCCCACTTGTTTACTGTTTATCATTTACTGTTCCCTACCTCATTTCATTTCCGATTTTTCATTTTTATTCAGCCAATATTATGTGCAACAAATACACAACGGTCATACCAAAGACGATAAACACGATTTCTTGCATCTTTTGTTTTTCTGATGGTTGATAAAAGTCACTGAATTTTGGTAGGGGTAATGTCTCGATTGGTTTGCCTGTTACAAGAAAATATTCTTTTATTGCTTGATCAACATCTTTAAATGTGTAAGCTGCATGTCCCTTTTTTTTTCAGTTTATCATTAATAAAATCTAACTGCTCAATTCTCTGCTTTTCATAGTAATCTTGTGCAGCTGCTAGTTGCTCCATAGCTTTGTTTATGTCTTTTTCTCTCTTCATTAGTTTGTAGTTTACTAAATGCGTAATTACTTCCGCTAAAAGCAAGCGCATTAACCACAGCGCCACCTATCATCATTACGAATGAAGCCATTTTTATAAATGTATTTTGTTTTTATTTTACATATTGATACTGTCTGGAATTATTCCTTGCTTAACTAGAAAATCTTTCGTAGCAAATGAAGCTGTAATGATAGCAATTAGCTTTGCTGAATCCTCAAAGTCTAGTTTGCCAAGATCTGTCAGTTTAATTTTAACAAGCTTTTACCAAGCATTGTGTATCCTACACTTAGGCCTCCAATAACAGCAGAATGGTATATAAGGTTAGTAATAGTTTTTTCGGTGCTCATTTTTAAAAAATAAAATAATTATAATTAATAAAAAAACATGAACAGCGATGATCTGCTAAACATTCCTGAACTTGTGATTACAAATGAACAAGTTGATGACCAAGCTATTATGCCAAAAAAAGAAAGACTGTATTCTTTGGCAGCATGCGGAAAAACAAAACAGTTCCTCGGAAATGAATTCAGCATAGAACAGATTCAACAGATGTCGCCACAAGACATTGTAAAGTATCATAACAGGTATGAAGCGCAACTAGGATCAAGAATGGTAAAAAGTGTCGGGCAAACGGTTCTTAGTTTGTACACTAAACTAGTCAGTAGATTTGCTCCCATTGATTCTGAACAAGACTTTATGTATGATTTAACGCAGGATCCAGTTTTAACAAAGTCATTAGAGTCTCTAGGATGTGATCTATATTACAGATTTGGAACATTATTGTCGCCGCTAATCATGGGATTAATTACTTTTAATCATATAGATTTTGTTTCCCTAAAAAATGACCGAGCCAGAAAATCAGCAGAATCAGAAACACTGAATCGGGTGAAGAAAGTGCACAGTAAAAAGCCTCCTCATCCTGGGCGTGTTGCAGCAGGAAAAAAATTAGCAGAGTGGAACAAACAAACAAAATTAAAATTACAAGCACAGAATGAAAAAGTGCTAGAGCCGCAGCCAGTTGTTTCAATGCCAGCTATAAAAACACCAGAACAAGTTGATTCAAGACCTACAACAACAACAGGGTTGCCTACACCGCCAAAGTCTTCATGGAATTTTCTTAAAGCAATTGTCATTTTTGGCAGCATTGCTGGGGGTGGTTATTACAGTTATAAAATAATAAACAAAGACAGCAAAACCCAAAGCAGTCAAAAAAATCTCAACCACTAAATACAGAAGCCGAAACAAAAAAGCATGCCAGAACTACCAACAACAAAAGTTCATTTTGATCCATTTCAAATGCAATAATAAATAATTATAAATCGACTTAAATAAGAACTTGGTAGAACTTAGAGAATAACTTAGTTATGATCTTGGGATGACTTAAGTTAAGAACTTAGAAGTTACTTGGGGATGACTTGAGTAAGAACTTAGAAGTTACTTGATTAAGAACTTGGGGGTAACTTGGGATGACTTGAGTAGGAACTTAGAAGTGACTTGAGTAGGAACTTAGAAGTGACTTGATTAAGAACTAAGGATGACTTGAGTAAGAACTTAGAAGTTACTTGATTAAGAACTTGGGGTAACTTGGGATGACTTGAGTTAAGAACTTAGAAGTGACTTGAGTAAGAGCTTAGAAGTTACTTGATTAGGAACTCTGTCTGTCTGTCTGTCTGTCTGTCTGTCTGTCTGTCTGTCTGTCTGTCTGTCTGTCTGTCTTTTTACTTCTTTGTCTGTCTGTCTGTCTCCACCTCTCTCCCTCCCTCTCATTCGCCCACACACACACACACACACACACACACACACACACACACACACACAATAGATAGGGAGGTGCTTGCAGGGGAATGTGAAAGGGCTTTTTGTGGTTCGCACTTTGAGCGGCGTAAATTCGTGACAGCCTCTAAAATCACTTATCAGAGTCCTGAATCAATAATCACAAGATCTCTTCAAAGTTCTCTCAGCGGCCGTCTGAGACAGCCTTTAAGCAGGCGAATAGGTAAAACGTTGAAGCAGGTGAATAGGTGAAACGTTGAAGCAGCCAACCACAACAGCAAAAGGCATGGGGCAGGAGTGAGAATGCCAGCAAGTAGGCCACCGTTCACGCGCGTGAACGGTTCTATTTTTAGGCTGTGCTTTGGCAGGTGAATAGGTAGCAGTGAATAGGTGAAACGTTGAAGCAGCCAACCACAACAGCAAAGGCATGGGGCAGGAGTGAGAATGCCAGCAAGTAGGCCACCGTTCACGCGCGTGAACGGTTCTATTTTAGGCTGTGCTTCGGCAGTTGCCTTCCACCGTTAACGATTACTGGGATTGCCGGAGCTCGCTTGTAATTGCTATGTGCGGATCTCGTCTCCAGTACTGTGCAAATTCCGGCACTTGCAGCATGGCTTTAATTTCATTCAGCTTGCCAGAAATGAAACGAAAGGGAAGGCCTACAGCATAAAACCCTGTGTATCCAAAAAGACACTTGCAACGGCACGTAATTTTCGTACGTGAACATCAGAATACCCGGTTTTTGCTTTCAACTAAACAGCCCAAGTTTCCTTCGTTTCCCCTTCTTTCCTTTCCTTTTCCTGCCATTGTTTACACAAAATCAAGAAGTTACCGAACTGAATGTAAATCAACAAGGACTGTGCATCTTGCCTCCTCAAATTTCTCATCCCTTTTTGTAGTCTTTCTACAATTTCAGCTTCATTTGCTGTTTCGGAAAATATCTGATCAGTAAAAGCTTCTCTGAAAATAGCTGATTGAACGTCAGCCTGATTTGCCATAAGATAGGCATGTAATTCTTGCGGCGTTGAAAGATCTGTTCTCCTTTTTTTGTCTCCTTTCTTTTCTTTTAACAATTGCTCAAGCTTTCTTTTAGGCTTCTGTGGCAAATCCTGTGGTCCTTCCCTTTTAATCTTTTCAATTATTCTGTCATTTTTTTAAAGTAGTCTTGATTCTCTTGCAAAATAAGCATTTCTTCCTCGTCCACAATTCCGTTGGTGTTGGCGGTGGTAACGGGAGATTTTGAGCTTGTTGAAAAGTAGAAGCTTGATCCATGTCAGGTAGAATTAAAGTTGATGGCTGTGTTGAGAAATCTAATAGATTTTGATGAGCAACTTGCGATTCCAGAAGTTCTCTCTCTAATTCTGAATAAATGCTGTCTTGAGACATAAATATTTCTGGTAAAATCACTTCCCTCACACGCCTAAACAGCGCAGTCACTCAAACACGACCGCACAGCGCAGTCCTCCAATGTGAAATGGCGAGGTAGTTAATATAAAAATGTCACGTGATTTAAGCCCAGCACTTGATTTGATAAGGGGTTTATATGCGGGCCTAGTTGATTGAGGTGCGTGTGGGATGCAAAACTGCTATTATCTCCTCCCCTTTTCACGTTCTTACTGTGGCACCAGCAATTAGGGTGTAGCCCCCGTCATTTACCTTTCTCATATTACCAGTGACAGAGACACAGTCAGTAAACAAGAAGAGTTAAGGAAGACATGCTGGGATAAGTGTGTGGATTTTATGTCAAAAATATAACTCAGTTTTAAAAGACTTTAGAGAACAGTTAAAGACTGTAGTTTTATTTCACATGAAAGACAGAGACGCGTTTAATATATGTATGCGTGAAAATGATGTTATTGAAAACAAACAAGAAAAACAAAGGATTAAAGCAAAACTAAAATCTGAAAAGTTTAGTAAATTAGTATTGAAAACGGATAACCCTACACAGTATGTTGTTTGTAGAGTTTACTATTTAGAGAACGGGAAAATGCCTAGTCTAGGGAAACCGCCCAAAACTAGTTTTGGGCGGGTGAGCTAGACTTGGTATTTTCCCGTTCTCTCCTGGCGATCCAAATGAGTCAGTCCTGTCAGTCCTGCCAGCAAAACACACCTGTGTCCCTCTGACCGGCTATCAAAACCTATCAGCCTTACTATTCCTGCCAACAAAACACACCTGTGCCCTTCTGACCGGCTATCAAAACCTGTCAGCCTTACTATTCCTGCAAACAAAACACACCTGTGTCCTTCTGACCGGCTATCAAAACCTGTCAGCCTTACCATTCCAGCCAACAAAACACACCTGTGCCCTTCTGACCGGCTATCAAAACCTGTCAGCCTTACCATCCCTGCCAACAAAACACACCTGTGCCCTTCTGACCGGCTATCAAAACCTGTCAGCCTTACCATTCCTGCCAACAAAACATAAACGTTTCAGTCCCCACTATCACAACGTGTTAAATCGACTGTTCCTGTGAATGAAACACGTGAAACAACTCTATTTTGATCACACAACATACCAGTTGAATACTTCTGACTATCTATAGTATAGGTCTGACGATTGCTTCCAATGAAACACGTCAGTTCCTGGAATAAATGTAAGTTCCCTACCTTCTGACTGTTAAAACGAGTCAGTTCTTCCGTTCTTGAAAACAGAACATAAATCCCCATCTTTCCGACAAGCAAAACGTCAAGGCTACCATTCCTGAAAAAGGAACGTCAATTCCCTTCTTTCTGACTGTCGAAACGTGCCAGTTCCACACTCCTTACAATAAAACACGTTGATACATTAATCCTCTACTTCATGACTGTCAACGCGTGTCAATCATACCATACTTGACTTTCAAGAAAGTTAATCCTACAATTTCTGACGACAACAACAACAATCCCTTTCCTCTTCTTCCTCCTGAGAAACATCAATGACAATGATAGACGTCAGTTCACTTTTTCTGTAACTGTCAAAATCGGCGATGCTTGACTTTCCGCCAACAAAATGCGACAAGCCATGTTTTTCTATCAAACATGTCAATCTGACCATTCCTGAAAGCAAAACACAGCCCAGCTCTTTTAGACTACCACAGCGTGTCAATGTTGCCCTTCCTGAAAGCAAAACACATCAACCCCGTTCTTTCTGACTACCACAGCGTGTTCTTTCTGACTACCACAGCGTGTTCTTTCTGACTACCACAGCGTGTTCTTTCTGACTACCACAGCGTGTTCTTTCTGACTACCACAGCGTGTTCTTTCTGACTACCACAGCGTGTTCTTTCTGACTACCACAGCGTGTCAAGGCTGCCATTCCTGAATACTAAGTACCTCAGCCCCGTTCTTCCTGTCGAAACATGTCAATTCTACCATTGCCCACATTAAAACACGTCAATTCCTCTCCTCTTGACTGTCAAAACATGTCAATGCTACCATTGCCGACATGAAAACACGTCAATTCCTCTCCTCTTGACAGTCAAAACATGTCATTGCTACCATTGCCGACATGAAAACACGTCAATTCCTCTCCTCATGACTGTCAAAACATGTCAATGCTACCATTGCCCACATTGAAAACACATCAATTCATCTCTTCTTTATTGTCAAAACATGTCAATGCTATCATTGCCCACATTGAAAACATCAATTCATCTCTTCTTTATTGTCAAAACATGTCAATGCACCATTGTCAATTCCTCTCCTCCTGACTGTCGAAACGTTCCTGAAAAAGAATATATGAACCAAAATGGGACCATCCTATGCTGTCTCTTTATGGGACACTTAGAACACTGCCTACTATAGATATACAGGCCCCCACGCCACAGCTGTGCAAAAGATACATTGATGAAGGACTGGGAGCCAAAATCCATGCCAAAATAAGATCTCAATTTTCTCAACTTTGCCCCGACCTTCCATCCATCCATCCAACTAACCAAAACCATTTCACAGTCAGTCAACTTCCTGGACCCTCACCATGTCACTCAAAGATGGCCTTCTCGAAACTTCTGTTTTTGCAAACCCACTGATGCACATGCATATCTAGACTACACACCTTCCCCTACCCATACTCTAAAGACAACATTACATACTCTCAATTCCTCCCTCTATGCAGAATCTGCTCTAACGAATACGATTTTCACTCTACAAGCAGCCAAAATGTAAGAGTTTCTCACAAACTATGGATACTTAGTACCTCATCAACGATGCTCTCAGCCGCACCAAGCCATATACACAGCATCTGTTCCTGAACCCCAGCATCCAAAAGACCCCCCCCCCCTCCTTTTTTGGTTCCAGTCCCCTCTTTCCAACCATTATTATCAGTAACAACATCCCCACATATAACTATTATCTTTATGACCAACACCAAAAAAGTTCTGGTTTGGTTGGTATTCTTTGTGAGTGAGTGTGTGTGTGTGTGTGTGTGTGTGGTGTGTGTGTGTGGTGTGTGTTGTGTGTGTGTGT
>CM031615.1:74625783-74658840 GCA_018398815.1 Conus ventricosus
TTTGTCTTTGTGGTCAGCTTGGGGTTTGTCCACACTCTTTGCATGAGGTGAGCAAGTGTTGTGGCTGCCTTCCCGATCCTTTCGTCGATCTAAGTGTCTAGGGAGGGGTTATCGGTGATGGTGGACCCACTCTAAGTTAATTGATGGATGGCATCAAGCTCGTAATCATTAATGGTGATGACTGGTGGTGACAGCGTGTCTTGACCAAGACATTTGTCTTATTTATGCTGATAGTCAGACCAAAGTCTTTTGCAGGCTGGGAGAAGTGGTCTATTAGCAACTGCAACTCCGCTGAGTGTGGGTCACAACAGCGGCATCATCACCAACAGCATATCTCTGATGAGGGCTTCATGGACCTTAGTCCTTGCTCTTAGGCAGGTGAGATTGAAAAGTCTGTCATCTGATTTGGTCAGCAGGTAGATCCCCTCTTGCGCTGCATGCTTCAAGAGAAGAGCACAGAAGATCCCAAAGAGGTTGGGGCCAGGACGCATCCTTGTTTGACACTGCTGCATATGTCAAAGGGCTTGGAGAGGCTACCGTGAAACTGCACAGTCCTTTCATGTTAGAGTGGAAGGACTCAATTAAGCTGTGCAGTATGGGGGGGGGGGGGGGGGGGGGGGGAGGGGAGCAGCGATCTTTTGGAGAGCCCTGAAAAGACTATCTCCGCTAATTAGGTTGAAGGCTTTGGTGAGGTCCATGAATGCGACATACAGGGACCCCACTGCTCTCTGCATGTTTCCTGGCGTTGGCGAAAGGATAAGACCATGTCTACCATGAACCGCTCTGCTGGAAAGCCACCTGTGAATCTGGGTAGACATTTTCAGCCAGCTTCTGCCGGCGGATCAGGAGGACCCAAGCATAGACTTTGCCGACGACGCTAAGAAGAGAGATGCCTCTGTAATTATTGCAGTCACTCCTTTTGCCCTTGTTTTTGTACAGGGTGACAATCTTGGCATCCCTCATGTCCTGCTGTACAGCTCCCTCATTCCAGCACAGACAGAGGACTGCGTGCAAAGAGTGCAGAAGGATAGTCTTGCAGTATTTGATGAGGTTGGAGGAATGCTGTCACTGCCAGGTGCTTGTCTGATGCCAGGCTGTCAATGGCCTTGTTGAGTTCATCTATGGTCGGCTCTACGTCAAGCTCTTCCATGACTGGCATGCATTTGATGGCACCAAGGGCTGAAGGGGTCACTGTGTCTCTGGAGATCTCTGGAGTAGAGGTCAGAGTAGTGCTCCACCCATTTCCCATCTGCTGGCTGGGATCATTGATGACTTCTTTGTGAAGGATTTGAGGGATGCCGTCTTGCTTTTCGTTGGTCCCAGTGCCTTCTTGATGCCGTCACATGTCCCTCTGATGTTGCCTCTTTCAACGGCTGACTGTATCTCCTTGCTGTGCTCTGTCCAATACTCGTTGACCCAGCGCCTGGCATTAAGCTTAACCTTGCTCCTGGCAGCCCTGAGGATCTGCAGGTTCATCTCAATGGGTGACCGCTTGTAACTAATGAGTGCGGTGCGCTTGGCCTCAATGATGGGAGTCATCTCTAACGATCTGGTCACAAACCGGTCGTGAGACTTCAAAGTTTTCTACCCAAAGATAGCCAGGACAGTGCGGTGCATGGTATCTCATAAAGTTTCTCATGTCTCTGTGGCAGAGTCTTCAGGCTGCAATGCATCATATTCTCTCTCAAAGGCCTCTGTGAACTGTTCACAAGATCTGGCTGAGACATCTTACTGACGTCGATACGGAAGCTCCCTCTTTTTTTGAGCAGTGGAACTTCTTTGGTTGCAGCCTGATCCTGCAGCATACTAGGGAGTGGTCTGTGTCACAGTCTGCGCTGTGTTAAGAGCGAGTGTTGCGAAGTTTTTTGACAGTGGAACATCGTACCAGGATCAGATCCAGTTGGTGCCAATGCTTTGAGCGCTGGTGTCTCCGGGAGACTTTGCGTTGAGGCTTCATCTTGAGAAAGGAGTAGTTAGCGATGCACAGTTCATGACAGGCGTAAACCTCGCCCAGTCACTGTCCATTCTCATTCATTTTCCCCACTCGAAAGAAGCCAAGCCAAGTGGGTCACGAGTCAGTGTCTGCATCCACTCTGGCATTGAAGTCACCCCGGAGAACAAGTTGTTCTATGCTGGGGATGTTCCTTATGGTGGATGCAAGATTGTCATAGAACTCACTCTTGGCAGCCAGAGTGGCGGACAGAGTCGAAGCATATACGCTGACAAGGGTGACAAGGTCTTTGGTTGTGTTAAGACAGAGAGTCAGGAGTTGTTCTGAGCCTCTGCTGCCTGGTTCTGTCATGCTCAGCAAGCTGTTCTTTACTGCATAACCTTACCCCATAGTCTCTTGGAGCATCAGAGCTCTTTCTTTCTCAGAAGAAGGTGGGAGTCCCTCTCTTTCAGTGTGCCTGTGTCAGCCAGCCCTGTTTTCTGCTGGGTGGTGATGCCCACATTCAATCGCTTGAGCTCATTGTTTATGACAGCTGTTTTTCTAGCGTCGTTGATATCTTGAAGGTCTTGAGAAAGCCTAGACATCATTGACCAGACATTCCAACATCCTAGTTTTAGCGCTGATCCCTTTCTTGAAATTTTCCTGTTGCCTGGTGCGGTAGTTTAAGACCTGCTTGTCGGATGTTCTCATAACCTCCATGCATCCAGTGAAGAAGGCAGATCGTGGGGGACAGCACCTTATTGGCTGGGGGCTGCCCTGCTTAGGCGGGCGGTAGCTGTCCAGTGAGACATGAAGATCTCTCCCACCATCAGAAGCAACCCTGGCATTGCTCTATACGCCAGTTGAGTGCTGACTTAACACCGGTATCTTCCCACGTTGTCTCGACGCAAGTAGCGAAGCTGGAGTTACAGTCTGGTGTCAATGCAGTTGCAGGAGCTGCTGGGGGATGACAAAGTTTGCCATCCAACCGCCTTAGGGGCTCCACTCCAGATAGTTTCTGGGTTTACTCCCTTAGATAGATGGTCGTGAATAGCTCTCAGAGCTGGCGCCCTTTGATGGATCTTTTATGTATTTCCATCAGGGTGTCTAGCCACCCTCCTCATCATCCTCTTGAAAACTTGTGGCGGCGCCAGTTTAGTCCCCGACAAGCCAACCCTGTGACAAGTTGTAGTGGGTTCCAGTAAACCAGTAGCAGATCTATCTGTCTGACCTGACTCAGTACTGTCTACTTTCCAATAAAACTGTTTGCACCAGTTTCCCTTCTCTCCTCCCTGTGCATACGTATGTGTAGGTGGAGAGATATGAGTTTTTCGTCCGCCCTCCGCCCCCCCCCTCTCTCTCTCTCTCTCTCTCTCTCTCTCTCTCTCTCTTCTCTCTCTCTCTCTCTCTCTCTCTCTCTCTCTCTCTCTCTCCTCTCTCTTCTCTGTTTCAGCAGCAATAATAGCCGTTCAATCATTGATCACTTTCATTTCTTTCCAACTATTGTTATCATTACCAGCATCCCCACATATAACTACTATCAGCATAATCACCACCCATTAGGTTCGTGGTTTTTTGTTGTTTTTTTTTCATTGATCATTTCTATTCCTTGCTACTAAGCACTATTATCAATCTACCATAATCACTACCATCACTACATTAAACGATAACAACAAAACAAACAAACAAACCCTGCTGTTTTACTACCCTCCAATCCTCCTTTTTTTCTCCCCTTCTGCGTTTAGCAACTATTAATACCACGGCTGTTATCATCATATTATCATCAAAAGATTGACAGTATTCCTCCTTTTATTAATTTCATGTTTTCATCATCGTCCTTACTACCACTATTGTCCCTTTGTTACCATTATTTTTACTGTTATTATTATCATTTTAACTCCCATGGTCTCCTTCTCAACGGCCTCGTTTTCATCCAACACCCATTTTGCGCTGAATACGAGAAGATAAGTGCTCGCTCGTTCTTTCTTTTCATTGTCCTAAATGTTCTTTGTTTTTGCCTGAAGAAGACTCAAGAGACTGAAATGCATTGTGTTTTGTCCTGTAATCTGTTTGTATTATCTTGTGGAACTAGTACCCTTTCCTTTTCAAATTTGCGTCAGTTTCTGCCCTCAGTCACCTTGTTTTAAACTATCCTAAAAGGTCCAAAGTCTCTGATGTCAGTTAACCTGTGTTAGTTATGGGCGTCTGACACTTGATAGGCTCAGTATGAGCCTGCTCCTGTCATCAGTCAGGACTTTTTAACATTTTGGTCTTTCGGGGAGGGGGGGGGGGGGGGGGCATGCGCAAGATGGCGACCAGTAAACAGCGTTCATCGTGGTTCTCTAGTCAACATTGTGTTCTGTTAGTTCTGTGTTACCTTCACATCAATAAGAAGAGTGTGATAAAGTCGTAAAGTGATTAAGTTTACAACCGCGGACCCAAAACAGCAGTGATACCTCAATAGGAGCTGAAATTCGAACTTTTTTTTCACAGTATAGATCAATGGGGGGGTTTCACTGGTGAGTGACGTGGTGCATATAATGGTGGATTGGGAAACGGACCTTGAATGGATTATTGAATTGCCACTGACTTGAACTTCATCAAATCACCGCAGCAAGTCACTACTACACCGAGTCACCGTTCCAGCCATCTTGTTCAGCCTGGTTGCTCAAGCATGGTGGATTTGAATGTGTGGAGGGCCAGGATTGGCCGTTTTTACGCAAGAACTCGGTGTAGATCAAGATGTAAACATGGAGGAAGGCAGGTGAGCAAAGTCGACATGACTCTGGCGGACTTGATGATAGGCTGTGTACTGTTCCTCTTACTCATGAAGTGCATACATTGTGTAGTCACGGCTGTCTTTGTGCTGGACACTATATCAATTTTTTGCGATCTTCACAATTACAACACAGGCAAAGAGACAATGACATATGGCGACAGTGTGCACAGTCTACCTGAATGTGACAGAGAAATCCAGGTTAGGTTTCTTTTGCACGCACCAGTCGTTGCTGGTATGTGTGCTGTCAATGCGGTGATGACATTATGGAGAATCCTCTTAAGTAATGACGTGCAGGTGAACCCCGGACCAATGGACAAGCAAAACAAAGATCACGTGAGTGGTGGAGAGGAATATAGGTCAGTAAACCCCGTTGAAGCTGAAGAAAGAGAAAGTAGGCCTATGGATCCTGTTAACAGATCTTAGAAGCTATTCAGCTACAAAGCAATCAACTGCAAGAACAAAGCCAATAGTTAAAAGAACTAAGAGAGGACTCGGACCAAAGGTATTAGAAAAGAGCTAAGCTGTATAAAGCAGAACTTGGGAAAGGTGTCTCAGAAGTGTGACGAAATCGATTCAAGATGTAGCACACTAGAAAAAGAAAACAGTAAACTGACAGATAGGGTCGAAAGCATTTCTGTTTGTATCAGTGACTTACACACACTGAAGCTGCTGAGAGACTGAAAGAGTGCTATACGGTGACTACAAAGACAGAAGAGTTGTCGGAGGAATTCCCAAGGATGACTGATGAGATTGACAGACTAGAAGAATTTTCTCGGCGGGACAACCTACGCATGCATGGTGTAAACCCAGTGAGTGTAGGGGTGGAGGACTATGACGCATGTGCAAGAGGAGTGTGCGAGGCGCTGAATGCAATGGACCAAGATAGGCAGTGGGCACAGGAGGACATAGCGAGGGCACATCGAGTGGGGCAGGCGAGACCAGGGCCTCCTAAGACAATGATCGTCAAGCTCCAGAGATGGAGGGACAAAATGATGCTGCTTAAGAACAGAGACTTCATAGACAGGCTAGAAAGAACTGGGGTTAGAGTAGCTAATGACTTGACGTGAAGGCAGGCAGATCTGGTGACAGAGGCATGAAGGCGGGATAAAGTGGCTTACATCGTGAGAGGAAAACTGACTGTAGCAGAACGCAAAACTGAAAACACCATGCCTGGAGAGACTGCACTAAGAGCAAATAGGCCTACAGTGTTTACCAGGAATATGCCCCACCTTGCCCCCACACGGCCCACTTTCTAATCAACCCCACTCCCTCTTCCCCTGTTAGAATTCCCCTACCCATGCCAATGACACCAACAGCATAGCCAGTCTAAACTCACCCAACAGAGAAGCAGACAAAAGGAAGAGGGGAGATACCAGCCACGCGACAGCAGGGCATACCCCCGTGTGTGTCCAATCAACAGCCAGTAGCTGTGAAACAGAAATAGCAACTACACTGATAGAAGAGGTCACTGAATGTGAAGCACGAGGGGAGAACGAGGTTAGGGAGGTTACCGCTGAAATCATAGCAGATAACACACAAACTCTCAACCAACCAAGGCCAAGTGAGGAAAGGGAAAGAGAAAGGGAATCATGTAACTCAAGCACTGAGCAAACAGCTAGTCAGAGGGTGGGGAGGGAGAGGGAAACAGAGACACACCAGCAAAACACAAGCACACACACTAAGCCTGCCAGCTTTGCAGTCTCAAAGCAGCCTAGTAGAGGGACAAGCCAAACACCACAAAAGGATGGGATACAGAATTATCTGAGAAGGCAGCCTGTTAGTGATAAAACATCAGACAAGCCAGGTGCACGCACACTACGATCTAACAGTTGTGGTATAAATTCCAACAGATGAAACAGGCCTGATAATCTGGTGCCAGAAATTACCTTACTAAATAATAATGTGGAAAATCTGTACAATAAACTGTCAGACAACTCGTTTGTAACCTTTGTCTCCAGTTTTGATTTGTGTGTTTAACTGAAACTTTCATTAGCCTTCCTTTTGACTTTAGTAATATTTTCCCTGATCACATGAAATTTTGTGCTCCAGCAAAGAAACCATCAGCCTGGGTAGAAATTCAGGGGGAGTCTTATTGCTGATAAAGAATCATTTTGTACAGTTCATAAAGGAAATTAAAGTAGAACGTGATAATGTGATTGCTGTGCGTATAGACAAATCTGTGTTTGGTGTGAAGTATGAAATGATTTTTGTTGCTTGTTATATTCCCCCGGAATATAGTCCAGCATATAGTAATACTGATTTAAGAGACGGAGTTCTGATTCTTGAAGAAAACATGTTGCAATATGTTGAGGACAGAAATGTGTTTTATATAATGTGTGGAGATATGAATGCGAGAACAGGTAGTGAACAGCCAGGGTATGAGCGAATGTTGAATTATATGCATGGTGTGGGTGATGATGATGAGAGGAGGAGGAAGAGGATGGAGAGGAGGACTATGGATGTAAAAAAAACGTTGTTCTAAAGATGCTGTTATAAATCATTTTGGTCGTTCCTTGCTGGATTTTTGTTTATGTTTGACTTAATGATTATGAATGGACCATGTGATACAGACACAGAAGGTGAATTCACTTTTGTGTCTCCCAACGGAAGTAGTGTTGTTGATTACTTTCTAGTATCAAAAGAAATTGCCCGTAGTTGTAAACTAACTGTGGAAGATGACTTATTTTCATGACATTTCCCAGTCCAACTCATTTGGAAATCAAATCATTTAAAAAACGAGCCACAAGCTGAACACCACTCAACTGAAGAGCGAATCATATGGGTGGAGGAACATTCACAGCTGTACAGAGAAGAGAGAAGTTCAGATAAATTCAAAAATTGTATGAGTGTTGCGATGGATACTTTAGGTACAGATGTTGATAGAAGTATTGAACAGTTTGTAAATGCACTCTGTGGAGCTGCTGCATGCATGGTTAGGACAATTGGGAGAAAGAAAAAGACAAAAATGATTGGTTTGATAGTGAATGTGAGAGAAAGAAAAAGTTAGTTAAAAGGTCATTACAGACCTTCAGAAGAGCCAAAAATAAAGAAGAAAAAAATGCAAAAGAGAAAAAGGTATACAGAAGAACGAAAGCAATTCAGTAAACTAAAAAAAGGTAAAGAAAAGAAAATTTGATGGAAAAGACTTAGAACATTAAAGGAAGCAGCAAATGATCCAAAAACGTTTTGGACAACCATTAGATCGGCGAGTAGGAAAGTTGTTATATACAACAATATAACACCCTCGCAGTGGTTTGATCACTTACAGTCTATTATATACAACAATATAACATCCTCGTGGTGGTTCGATCACTTTCATAGTTATTATATACAACAATATAGCATCCTCGCAGTGGTTTGATCACTTTCATAGTATATCATATACAACAATATAACATCCTCGTGGTGGTTCGATCACTTTCATAGTATGTCATTACAACAATATAGTAGCATCCTCGCAGTGGTTTGATCACTTTCATAGTCTGTTCAATGCTTTTGCTGACAGAAGTCAGCAGGACCCTACAGACTCAGAAGATCATGAAGAAAAAGAATTACTGAGTAAGCTCTTGTTCATAATGAAATAACGGCAGAAGAAGTTAAAAAAAAAAACAGCATGAAGAGGTTATAGAATAGGAAAAGTGCAGGGATTGATAAAATCATTAGTGAAATGCTTAAGCTCGCAGAAGCAAATATTATGGATTACTTTGTCACATTATTCAATAGGCTGTTTGATAACGGAACATTCCCAACCGACTGGTGTAAATCTATGATTGTACCTATTCACAAAAAAGGTGACCCAAATAATCCAGATAATTGTCGAGGTGCTGCCTTGACTACTGTTATTAGTAAAATGTACACTCACATCCTAAACAGAAGATTGACTCAGTGGGCGGATAGAGAACAAAATGATAGTAGAGGACCAAGCAGGTTTTAGCGTGGGTTACAGTACAATCGACCACATCTTTAATATGTACGCTCTGGTGCAAAAGTTTTTGCTGAACAATACTAAGTTATGTGCTGTCTCTGTTGACTTCAAAAAAGCGTTTGACTCTATAAATAGAAATGTGTTATGGTATGTTTTGAGGAAAAATGGTGTGAATGGGAAGATGTCCTTGGCATTACGTGGAGTATATAGTTCAGTTCTTGGTTGTGTTAGAGAAAAGGGTGTGTACTCTGATTATTTTGAATATCCACAGGATGTGAAGCAAGGCTGTTTGCTAAGCCCATTAATGTTCCGGATCTGGATCTGGATTGGTACGTCGCTGACATCCATTTACTGGCATAGGCGCGACGGTGGGGGTGCGCAGCGTGATGATATTATCGGCTTCTGGCTTTTGCCAGAACCGACTTGAAGCTGTCCACTGACTTTTGGTGGACGATGTTATCGTCGAGATGGTTCCACTCAGTTATTGTCTTTGGGAAGTATGAGTTACGGTACTGATCGGTGTGTGTTTCAGGAATGCAGTAGCGCCTATCATTGTTTCGTATGTAGTGTTCTCCACTGTGTTTTGTGTCGGGTACGTTCTGTTGTCTCTGGTGGAGCGGATGCGTCGTCCTGGTTTATGAGGTGTGATGAAGTCACTCGGGGTGATCGCTGGCACCAGACCCTCAACCACCCTGTAAAAGAATCCTAGCCATAGTTGAAGCCGCCGTTCTGAAAGTGTAGTGAGCTCATGTTTTCTTAGCAGACCCGTTATGAAGCCTGGCGTGGTGGAGCGGTAGTCCTTTGCTATGAAGAGCACTGCATTTCTTTGTACGCGCTCCAGCATGTTGACCTCTTGCTGCATGTGCGGGTCCCAAATGATTGTCTGTGTGTGCGTGTGTGTGTGTGTGTGGTGTGTGTGTGTGTGTGTGTGTGTGTGTGTGTGTGTGTGTGTGTGTGTGTGTGTGTGTGTGTGTGTGTGTGTGTGTGTGTGTGTGTGTGTGTGTGTGTGTGTGTGTGTGTGTGTGTGTGGTGTGGGGTTGTGTGTGTGTGTGTGTGTGGTGGTTGTGTGTGTGTGTGTGTGTGTGTGTGTGTGTGTGTGTGTGTGTGTGTGTGTGTGTGTGTGTGTGTGTAAGGAGTGACACTTTTGAAAGCTGCCATCTGGTGACTAGAGAAACTGGGATACATCATGATCTTAAATGTATGGCGACTGCGAGGGAAAATTACCAGTCAATGAATCTAACATTGATACATAACGATCTCATATGTATGACTGCTGCAAGAGAAAGACAGCAGTCGATGCATCTAACCATCTTCAGTTATACACGAGCACAGTATCCTTTTCTACCAGACAAATGGGATGGATGGTAACTTTTCAGTTCTGCAGTGATCTTACAACACATCATGTTGCTCTGGAATAAACGACTAGTTTGACGTTGATCGTCCGGAACGGTCAGTCATGATGACACACGCACATCCCCAGTGGCCTCCATAGCAGGTGTAGGAAGCGTTGCAGCAGGTCCCCACGTAGTGTCCTTGAGAATCGGCATCGCAATTGTGGCATCGGGCCACAGAGAGAGAGACAGAGACAGAGAGAGAGAGAGAGAGAGAGAGAGAGAGAGAGAGAGAGAGAGAGAGAGAGAGAATCAAACAACACGATCAGCGTCATGTATACACACATGCCCATGCACCCACTCACACACACACACACACACACACACACACACACACACACACACACACACACACACACACACACACACACACACACACACACACACACACACACACACACACACACACACACACACACACACACACACACAAGCACGCACCCACGTACACACGCACGCACACGCGCACATACAAAACCGTGTACGTGCTCACACACACACTACTTTTTTTTCAAGACATGAAAAATAAGATTAATGAGAGAGAGAGAGAGAGAGAGAGAGAGAGAGAGAGAGAGAGAGAGAGAGAGAGAGAGAGAGAGAGAGGAGAGAGAGAGAGAATCATTCAACAGATGAGCTTCACGTACACACACATGCTCTCTCTCTCTCTCTCTCTCTCTCTCTCTCTCCTCTCTCTCTCTCTCTCTCTCTCTCTCTCTCTCTCTCTCTCTCTCTCTCTCTCTCTCTCGCCTATGAAGTATACGAAGGATTCCAAAGAAAGGAAGAAACACTGGCTGTTGCAATAGATGTGGAAGACACATACAACAAAGTCCAGTTCTCGCTTCTCATGGAACTACTCCTTGACTATGGAGTCAGTAAGACACTTACACGGTGGATAGCAGCGGCACTTCAGGAGCGAACCGTCATTCTACGATTTGGAGTTTGAACGTCTGAACCTCATAGGCTTCCTATGGGATTGCCTCAAGGTTCTCCTCTCTCCCTGTTTTGTACAATGTTTACTCTAAAGGCCTTGCAGACCTCAACAGAAACGGAATTGCTCGTATTGACACTAGCAGATGACGGTCTGATCTACAAAACATCAAAGAATAGTCAAGAAAGAACGAAAGCAGTTCAGCAACAGTTGAACAACATTGCTAAGTGGTGTCAAGAAACTGGATCGTCCATCAAACCTACAAAGCTCAGACATTAGTCTCCACTCTCAACAACAAGACATCAGGACAAGTACCCTCACCAGTTTCCTTCGATGGGATACCAACTGAATCAACTAACAACCAACACTATTTGGGTGTGAGCTCAGACAGGAATGCTAACCTTTAGAAAGCATGTTGAGAATATTGTTCTCAAATGCAAAAAAGGCCCATCTGTCATGAAAGCAATGGCAGCTAAAGGCATTGAACAGCGCCATCTCTATCGACTGTATCACGCTCTTGTATTCAGTGTGATTGATTGCAGATTAGGGCTTACAACACTGTCCAATAGCAATCTTCTCAACTTATAAAGAATTCAAAAAGAAGAATGTGATTGATCATGGGAACCACGAAGGACACATCAGTTGAAACTATGCGATACCTGCTCGACCTTCCTTCAATGCAGACAAGACAAGCTAGCACAGGTGAAGGCATGTTTCAGAGCACTTGAAAATCCCCAAAGCCCACTTCATGGGCGGTCAAAGAAACAAAAGGCACTCGGCTAGGACTTGGAAAATCATGGATGACACAGGCAGAGGGCAGTATACAGCTTGTGTGTGTGCCAGTTAGCAGAACTTGAAGAAACGAAGGAATGAGAAAAGCATCCAGACCACTTGAAACACCTCTACCAAATTGTCATCGCTTAGAAGGCATTGTCGACAATGGCCAGAAGGCAAAACCAACGCAGAAATTCAGATGCAGGTAGACCTTTGCATAAAGATGACATTTCAATATACACTGAGGGTTCTGTCACCAGAGGTAAGTCAGGCTAGGGATGCACAGTGAAGACAACTGGCCGAACTATCCAGGAAGACAATGGTGCGCACAGTTCAACAACTTCATGTCTAACAATGGAGGTAGAAGCAGTGACACAAACACTCCACTGGCTTTCATCCACAAGCCAGTTTCAAACTCAACAAGCCATGATACTGATTGACCCCATGAACCTACTTTAGAAAGTGAAAAGTGGAATGGGAAGCCCTGCTTGAAATGAACTCATGAACACCCTTCCGCTGGAAAGACTCATGTGGATGAACTGCCCTGGACATGCTGGAGTTAAAGGAAACGAGAGAGCTGACACACTGGCTGGCAAGGCAATGATAAGAACTGTATTACAGCTTGGCCGATCTGATGTGATAAGAAATCTGAAGACTCACTTAAGCAAACAAGAGCAAAGCGACTATGCCATAGACCATCTTTCAGATCTGAACATCAAGAGGGGAAGTGGCCGCGCATCCAGACTTACGGGAAGAGCAAGAAGCATCAACAACCAAACATTGGAATAATCTCAACGCCAACTCTGCGAAGACTCCTAGAGATTGAGGCAAACTCATACTGGGCCTTTCCAATAACAGACACAAATGATCAAACACATGTCAACTGAGATAAGATCTTGAATCTCTCAGGGCCATCAGTGCGTACAGTCATGATCTCAGCCTGGTGGTGACACTGAAAGTCTGCTGTTGACGTAGGAATGGTCTCTGCCTGGTGGTGACACTGAAAGTCTGCTGTTGACACAGTGATGGTCTCTGTCTGTTGGTGACACTGAAAGTCTGCTGTTGATGCAGTAATGGTCTCTGCCTGGTGGTGACACTGAGACTCCTCTTAACACAGGAATGGTCTCAACCTGGGGATCACACTGAAAGTCTGTTGTTGACACAGTAATGGTATCAGCCTGGGGGTCACACTGAAAGTCTGCTGTTGACACAGTAATGGTATCAGCTTGGGGATGACACTGAAAGTCTGCTGTTGTGACACAGTAATAGTATCAGCCTAGGGGGCACACTGAAAGTCTGTTGTTGACACAGTAATGGTATCAGCCTGGGGATGACACTGAAAGTTTGTTGTTGTTGACACAGTAATGGTATCAGCCTGGGGATGACGCTGAAAGTCTGTTGTTGTTGACACAGTAATGGTATCAGCCTGGGGATGACACTGAAAGTCTGTTGTTTGTGACACAGTAATGGTATCAGTCCGGGGATACACTGAAAGTCTGTTGTTGTTGACC
Organism: Conus ventricosus; assembly: GCA_018398815.1. NCBI lineage: Eukaryota > Metazoa > Mollusca > Gastropoda > Neogastropoda > Conidae > Conus > Conus ventricosus. The sequence continues at coordinate 74,639,022 of CM031615.1, forward strand.
AGTAATGGTATCAGCCTGGGGTGACATTTAAAGTCTGTTGTTGAGACAGTAATGGAATCAGCCTGGGGGTCACACTGAAAGTCTGTTGTTGACGCAGTGATGGTCTCAGCCTGGTGGTGACACTGAAAGTCTGTTGTTGACACAGTAATGGTATCAGCCTGGGGGTCACACTGAAAGTCTTGTTGTTGACGCAGTGATGGTCTCAGCCTGGTGGTGACACTGAAAGTCTGTTGTTGACACAGTAATGGTATCAGCCTGGGGGTCACACTGAAAGTCTGTTGTTGTTGACACAGCAATGGTATCAGCCTGAGGATGACACTGAAAGTCTGTTGTTGTTGACAGAGTAATGGTATCAGCCTGGGGATGACACTGAAAGTCTGTTGTTGTGACACAGTAATGGTATCAGTCCGGTGGATGACACTGAAAGTCTGTTGTTGACACAGTAATGGTATCAGCCTGGTGGTGACACTGAAAGTCTGTTGTTGACGCCGTGATGGTCTCTGCCTGGTGGTGACACTGAAAGTCTGCTGTTGATGCAGTAATGTCTCTGTCTGGTGGTGACACTGAAAGTCTGTTGTTGACACAGTAATGGTCTCTGTCTGGTGGTGACACTGAAAGTCTGCTGTTAACACTGTGATTGTCTCTGTCTGGTGGTGACACTGAAAGTCTGCTGTTAACACTGTGATTGTCTCTGTCTGGTGGTGACACTGAAAGTCTGCTGTTAACACGTGATGGTCTCTGCTGGTGGTGACACTGAAAGTCTGTTGTTGACACGGTGATGGTCTCTGTCTAGTGGTGACACTGAAAGTCTGCTGTTGTGGTGGTAACACTGAAAGTCTGTTGTTGACACGGTGATGGTCTCTGTCTGGTGGTGACACTGAAAGTCAGCTGTTGACACGGTGATGGTCTCTGTCTGGTGGTGACACTGAAAGTCTGCTGTTGACGCAGTGATGGTATCTGCTGGTGGTGACACTGAAAGTCTGTTGTTGACACGGTGATGGTCTCTGTCTGGTGGTGACACTGAAAGTCTGCTGTTAACACAGTGATGGTCTCTGTCTCGTGGAGTAATAAATGTTTGTGATACTGAAAAGGTTGCAGCCAGGGTCCAGGGTCCACTTAAGCCCCCTGGTGGGGTTCAAAGGCAACGTCCTGCTAGGGCTGACAAAAACTTGACATTTAAGGACAGTTTGCTGCGTTCTCCTTTGATACAAAAAAAAAAAATAAAATCGTCAAAACGCCAATACGGAAATCCGTATTTAAAACGGAACTACTCCACCATGCCATTGGAAACGTTCATCATGGGTGTCATCTGATGACGCTTATTATACTGAACAAAACGTCATTCGAAACGTTCATCATGGGCGTTATCTGATGTCGCTGATTACTGAACACATCGTCATCCGAAACGTTAATCACGGGTGTTATCTGATGACGCTGATTACTGAACACAGGTCATACCAAACGTTGTTTACTAATGTAATATTATGATGCTAATTACTGAACAAAGCATCGCTCCAATCATTGCTCACTGGTCTGATAACACTGATGACTGAACAAACGTAAATTCAAATGTTGCTCACCAGCGGGATTTGATTACGCTGGTTACTGACCACAACGTCGTTCCAATTTTGGCGCACGAGCGTAATCTGAAGACAATAATTACTGAACACAGCGTCATTCCAAACGTTAACCATCATTACATTTATGACACTGATAACTAAAGACAGCGTCATTGCAAACTTTGTGATATCACAAAGTCAGTTCAAACGTTGAATGCAAGCGTCATGTAGTAATGATGCTGGTAAGTGGACACGTCATCTTATTTTTCAGAGTCACGGCACCGTTTACTGAAGACCAAATCATTCCAATCGTTCATAACTTTGCATGCAGACTGTGACGACACTGTGATGCACTCATCATTCGGTAAAACGCCACCCGTTCATCTTTGTAGTGTCATGACAGTGATCACACTGACTGCTAAGCATAACATTATTCTAAACGTTGGTCACGAGTTTTAATGAGTTAACACTGGTAACTGACCACAATGCTATACCGCAATGTTATCCACTGGAGGCTCCAGCAAAACAACAGCTTTCTGTCTGCTAAACTGGTCAGTACCGCAGTTCTGTTCAATTAGTGTGCCCACAATGAAGGACAATAGCGTCCTGTCTGCTGAACTGGTCAGTACCGTAGTTCTGTTGAATTAGTATGCCCACAATGAAGGACAACAGCGTCCTGTCTGCTGAACTGGTCAGTACCGCAGTTCTGTTGAATTAGTGTGCCCACAATGAAGGAGTCCGCTGACCAGCTGTAAGCCTCAGTGTTTTATTGGGGCGTATGAGGAAACGCTGTCAGAGAGAGAGAGAGAGAGAGAGAGAGAGAGAGAGAGAGAGAGAGAGAGAGAGAGAGAGAGAGAGAGAGAGAGAGAGAGAGAGAGAGAGAGAGAGAGAGAGAGAATGCCGTCTGAATAAGAATATCAATCTATATGCCTGTCTGTCTGTCTTTTTTTTTCTATCCCATCTTCCGTGTCACCTTGGTGGCAGTGCACCCACGCCGCTCATTCCGACACCCCGTCCACCGCCACAGCCCGGTCAGTCCCGCCACAGCCCCGGCACCGGCAATCCACAGGTACAGTCAATGTCAAGTCATCAAGAGGCACTCACCGGAGAAAACACTGCACTGCTGCCGAGTCACTTTGGTGGTGTTCAGTGGCACCTGTTCTGATCTAACATACGCAGGACGCGACCTACTAAGCCCCCTACTGACAGCAATAACTGCTTAGTCGCGGAGCCAGCGTGAGTGAGCTCCCCATGGATCGGCCGATACCAGTGACCCCGACGGAATCAAACCAAGGCCACAGACGTGGAGAAGACATCGAAACTGAGGTCACCATGAGAGCAGGACATATAGGGCCACGAATTTGTATTTTTATGCTGATCGATGACAATAAGGATGATGAAGGTGATGCTATGGATTTCCATTCCGGTCCGAGACTGCATGACAGGGCTGTACTCTACGCTTCATTTCATAATATATCCAGGCGTCAACCAGGCCCCAGAGTTACAAACAGCCTGGTGTTGATCAGGAAATTTGAGCAACATTCTCACAGACGCATCCATTAAGTTGATAAAACTCGACTGTGTGGTCCCAGTCTCCCCAACTAAGTCCGTAGCAAACTCAACTCTGGTAGGAGCCGGTCGGGGTAGAAAAATCTCAAATGACTCTGATGGGAATCGAACCGACGACCTCCCAGCCGGGAGTCCGCAACGCTAAGCACTTCGCCACGGCGGCTGGTCTGTCTATCTGGCTAGCTGTCGTCTGTCTATCTAAGGAGAGAGATAGAGGAGAGAACTGGAGACGAGAGAGAGAGAGAGAGAGAGAGAGGGGAGAGAGAGAGAGAGGAGAGAAGAGAGAGAGAGAGAGAGAGAGAGAGAGAGAAGAGAGAGAGAGGACTTATCGATCAGGAGAAAAATATTACCCTCTCAGAACACGCGTCAGTGTAGGGCTCTCGATCTCGAAGAAAGCCTGGTCATCTATAAAGAGAGAGAGAGAGAGAGAGAGAGAGAGAGAGAGAGAGAGAGAGAGAGAGAGAGAGAGAGAGAGAGTGAGCTGAAGATAAACATTTTTCAAAAGGAAATTCACTTATGTTTGCTATACACTTTCAGTGCTGAAGGAAACCTGAGAGTATCTGTTTTTTTCTATGTTCTGATGTAAGGCAACGGTATTTCCAGCTGAGTGTATTTCAAAGCAAGTCCTATCAGTGCAGACACAACAGGCTCTGATTCCAGCAGCCGACAGTGCTCACTGAGATTGGATCCCCCAGTATATGTCATGAAGGGACAATACATTAATGTTGAACATCATAAGGGACACAACACACCGATGTCCCTCAACACATGCCATGAAGGGACACAATACACCAATGTTCCCTAACATTTATCATGAAGAGACACAATACACCAATGGTTCCACATTTGTCATGAAGGGACACAATACACCAATGGTGTCCCCACCACCATCCCAAATGTCATAAACGGCCACAATATATCAATGTTCCATAATATATGTCATGAAAGGACACAAAATGCCAATGTTCACTAACATATGTCACGAAGTACACAATACACCAATGTCCCCCAACATAAGTCATGAAGTACACAACACACCAATGTTCCCCAACATAAGTCATGAAGAGACGCAATACACCAATGTTCCCCAACATAAGTCATGAAGAGACGCAATACACCAATGTTCCCCAACATAAGTCATGAAGTACACAATACACCAATGTTCCCCAACATAAGTCACGAAGTACACAATACACCAATGTTCCCCAACATAAGTCACGAAGTACACAATACACCAATGTTCCCCAACATAAGTCATGAAGAGACGCAATACACCAATGTTTCCCAACATATGTCATGAAGAGACGCAATACACCTATGTTCCCTGACATTTGTCATGAAGGGACACAATCCACCAATATAACCCCTCCCCCTCCCAAAATGTCATGAACGGACACAATATACCTATGTTCCCTAACATTTGCTATGAAGGGACACAATACACCAATATTCCGTAGCATATGTCATGTAGGGACACAGTACAACAATGTTCCCCAACATAAGTCATGAAGGTACAGAATACACCAATGTTTCCCAACATATGTCATCAAGGGACACAACACACCAATGTTTCCCAACATGTCATCAAGGGACACAATACACCAATGTTCCCCAACATATGTCATGAAGAAACACAGTGCATCGATGTTCCCAAACATGTGTCATGAAGGGACACCATATATTAATGTTTCCCAACATTTGTTATTAATACACACAACACACCAATGTTCCCCAACATTTGTTATTAATACACTCAACACACCTATGTTCCCCAACATTGGTAATGAACGTATAACATACACCAATCTTTCTTAACATCTATTCTAAAAGTACACAAAACACCAATGTTCCCCACCATTTGTCATAACAAGGACAGAATACACAAACGCTCCCCAACATGTGTCATGAAGGGATACAATACACCAATGTTCCCATCCTTAATCATGAAGGTATACAATACACCAATGTTCGCTAACATCTATCATGAAGGTATACAATGCGCCAATATTCCATAATATCTAACATAAAGATACAAAATACACACCATTGTTCCCCAGCATATATCATGAATGGACACAATACACCAATGTTCTCCAGGATCTATCATAAAGGTATACAATACACAGACGTTCTCCAACATATATAATAAAGGTACACAATACACCAATGTTCCCTAACATTTGTCATGAAGATACACAATACACCAATATTCCCCAACATATGTCAGGAAGATACACAATACACCAATATTCCCCAACATATGTCATGAAGAGACATAACATCGATGTTCCCCAACATATGTCATGAAGGGACACAACACACCAATGTTCCCCAGCATATGTCCTGAAAAACACAATACACCAATGTTCCCCAACATTTGTCATGAAGGTACCAAATATACCAAGTTCCCCAACATTTGTCATGAAGGTACACAATAAACCAATGTTTCATAACATTAGTCATGAAGGGACACAATACACCAATGTTCCGCAACATTTATCATGAAGGGACACAATAAACCAATGTTCCGCAACATTTATCATGAAGGGACACAATACACCAATTTTCCACAACATTAGTCATGAAGGGATTCCATACACCAATGTTCTCCAGCATATGCCACGAAGGGACACAATACACCAATGGTCCCCAATATGTCAGATAACGACAGAATACACCCAGGTTCTCCTTCATATTCCGAGAAGGGACACAATACACCGATGTTCCCCAACATTTGTCATGGAGGTACAAAAGACGCCATTTTTTTTCCAGCATATGTCATGAAGGGACACAATACACCAATGTTCCCCAGCATATGTCATGAAGGGACACAATACACCAATGTTCCCCAGCATATGTCATGAAGGGACACAATACACCTATGTTCCCCAGCATATGTCATGAAGGGACACAATACACCAATGTTTTCTTACATTTATCAAGAAAGGACACAACACACCGATGTTCCCCACACATTGGTCATGAAGGACACAATACACCAATGTTCCCCAACATTTGTCATGAACGGACACCATACACCAAATGTACCCAAACCAGAATATGACATGCAGTTGTCACATTACACCAAATGTCACCCTTAATGGTGTCCATGCAGGAATATTATACACAAAGTCATCTGACATAATATGAAGGGACACATAAACACAAATGTCCTGCAAAAGATGCCATAAAAGGGACACAATACACACGTCCTCTGCATAATAAAGATGTGACACAATACAACACTGTCCCTTATGTGTGCCATAACGAACAACAATAAACTACATCCATCAATTTATGGTGCCAATGTGTGGGGGGGAATAGTCACAAAGTACGCCGTCACTCAGTACATTGAAAAAGGGACAGCAACACAACTCTCTGCCTTCTACAGAAACACATAAACCAGACACAAATACAGCCATCCCCATTACCATTCATGAAGAGATACCGTAAGAGGAGACAAACATTGCTGCGATTAGCAAGTGTTACAGAAACATAACATCAACATTACAACTAGTCATAAAGGGACACACCTGCCTCATTGTCCCTTACCAACATGAACCACTGCGAAGGAACACAGTCCACCACTGACCCCAAGAACACGTTACCAAGAGGACACACAACAGAACAGTTATCCCTCAATACATATCAATGAATGGACATAATACACCACTGTCTTTCTACACGTGTACAAGAAGGAAAATGATACCCACTGACCCCTTAAACACAAGTGAAGAAATAGCATAACTTGCCACAGTTTCCTCTGCACATATTCAGTGAGGGGACAATATACATCACTGTCACTTCACACATATGATTGACGAATTTACAAAAATAACACTTTCACATCAACAACACAAGTCAAGAAGGCACACAGCACACCATGCCCTGAGCAGATTCATAGGGGACACAATACATAACTGTCCCACAACACATGTCAAAAAGGGACACAGCACACCAAAGCCCTGGAATCAGATCCATGAGGGAAACACAACACATCACTGTCCTCAAACAATACAAAAAGGGACACAGCAACACCAATGCCCTGGAGCAGCTTCAAGAGGGACCAAAACACATCACTGTCCCATCAACACATGTCAAAAAGGGACACATCAACACCAATGCCCTTGAGCAGATTCCTGCGTGAAACACAAGACATAACTGTCCCTCAACACATGTCAAAAATGGGACACAGCACAACACTCAATGCCCTGGGCAGACTTCATGAGGGAACACAACACATCACATGTCCCTCAACACAAGTCAAAAGGACACAGACCCCCAATGCCCTGGAGTCAATTTAAGCGGAACACAACACATTACTGTCCACAACACATGTCAAAACGGGACACAGCACACCAATGCCCTGGAGCAAGAATTCATGATGGAACACAACACATCACTGTCCACCTCCACACATGTCAAAAATGGGACACAGTACAGCACTGTCCTGGAGCAGATTTCAAGAGGGAACACAACACATCACTGTCACCTCAACACATGTCAAAAAGGGACACAGCTCACCAATGCCTGGAGCAGATACATGAGGGAACCACACACATCACAGTCCCCTCAACACAGTCAACAAGGACACAGTACAGCAATGCCCTGGAGCAGATTCATGAGTGGAACACAACACATCACTATCCCTCAACACAAGACAAAAATGGGGACACGCACACCAATTCCCCTGGATCAGATTCCATGAGGTAACACAACACATCACTGTCCCTCAACACAAGAGTCAAAAAGGGACACAGCACACAATTCCCTGGAGCAGATTCATGAGGGAACACAACACATCACTGTCCCTCAACACATGACAAAAAGGGCCACAGCACACCAATGCCTGGATGCAGATTCATGAGGGAACACAACACAAACACTGTCCCTCAACTCATGTCAAAAGGGACCAGCACACCAATTCCCCTGAGCAGATTCATGAGGGAACACAACACATCACAGTCCCACAACACAAGACAAAAAAGGGACACCGCCCTACACATGCCCTGGAGCAGATTCATGAGGGAACACAACACTCACTGTCCCCTCAACACATGTGTCAAAAAGGGACACAGTACACCAATGCCCTGGAGCAAGATTCATGAGGGAACACAACTCATCACTGTCCCTCAACACAAGTCACAAAGGCACACAGTCCCACCAAATGCCCATGAGCAGATTCAAGAGGGAACACAACACATCACTTGTCCCTCAACACATGCAAAAAGGGACAACACACAACCAATGCCCTGGAGCATATTCAAGAGGGAACACAACACATCACTGTCCCCTCAACACATTCAAAAAGTACAACAGAACAGCAAAGTTCAAAGGAGGCAGATTCATGAGGAACACAACACAAACAACTGTCCCGCAACACATGTCAAAAAGTGGGACACAGCCACACCAATGCCCATGAGCAGATTCATGAGGGAACAGACCACACAACACATGTCCCTCAAACCATGTCAAAAAGTGGACAAAGCCACAGCAATGCCATGGAGCAGATTCCAAGAGGGAACACAACAACAAACACAGTCACCTCAACACATGTCAAAAAAGGACACAGCACACCAATGCCCATGGAAGCAGTATTCATGAGGGACACCCAACCACATCACAGTCCCTCAACAGACATGTCAAAAGGGACACAGCACACCAATGCCCTGGAGCAGAATCATAGGGAACACCACACCTCAGTCTGTCCCACAACACATTTCAAAAAGGAAACCGTACACTCAAATGCCCTGGAGCAAAGATTCATGAGGGAACACCACACATCACAGACCATCAACACCTGACCAAAAAGGGACACACACACCCAATGCCAGGAGCAATCATGAGGTAACACAACACATCACTGACCTCAACACATGAGGGAAAAAGGGTTGGCATAAAGGGGGGGGGTTGGGAGCACGGGGGGGGGGGGGGGGGGGGGGGGGAGGGGGGGGGGGGCAAAGACGAATGGCGGGGGGGGTGGGGGGGTGTCTGAGGCAGATTCAAGAGGGAACACAACACATACACTGTCCCTCAAACACATGTCAAAAAGGGACACAGACAGCAATGCAATGGACCAATTCATGAGGGAACACAACACATCACTGTCCCTCAACACATGTCAAAAAGGGACACAGCACACCAAAGCCCGGAGCCGATTCATGAGGGAACACAACACATCACTGTACCCAACACATTGTCAAAAAGGGACACAGCTCAGCAATGCCATGGAGCCAGATTCATAGGAACACAACAACATCATTCTGTCCTCAACACATGTCAAAAAGGACACAGCGAAACGAGCCAATGCCCTGGGCAGTTCATGAGGGAACACAACACATCCCTGTCCCTCACACATGTCAAAAAGGGACACAGTACACCAATGCCAATGAGTCAGATTCATGATGGAAACACACACAACCCCAGACCCACAACCACATGTCTCAAAACGGGGACACCGGACACCATGCCCAGGAGCATATTCCGAGGGAACACAACCCATCACTGTCCCTCAACACATGAACAAAAAGGGAGCACAGCACCTCAAGCCCTGGAGCAGATTCTGAGGGACCACAACACATCCAGCAGTGTCCCCAACACATGTCAAAAAGGTACACATGCCCAAACCAAAGCCCCAGGAGCAATTCAGAGGGAAACACAACACATCAACTGATGTGTAGGTGTGTACGCGCGGGATCGGAACACATGTCAATAAGGGACACAGTACAAGGACAATGCCCCCGCAGGGAGTGATCTGATGTCATGTGGGCGATGACACACAACACATCACTGACCCACAACACATGTCAAAAAGGGCTACATAACAATCACCAATGCCCTGGAGCAGATTCATGAGGGAACACAACACATCACTGTCCCTCAACACATGTCAAAAAAAGGGACACAGTACTGCAATGCCTGGAGCCGATTCATGAGGGAAACACAACACAACACTGACCCACAACCATGTCAAAAAGGACACAGTACACCAAAGCCACTGGAGCAGAATCATAGGGAACACAACACCACACTGTCCCTCACACACATTCAAAAAGGGACACAAGTACAACCAAAGCCCTGGAGCAGAATTCCAGAGGGACCACAACACATAGGCCCAGGTGGGGTGGCGGCGTCGGGAGCACACATTGTCAAAAAGGGACAACAGATACACGCAAGGCCCTGGAGCAGATTCATGCGTGAACACAACACATCACTGTCCCTCAAACACAGTCAAAAATGACACAGCCCACCAATGCCCTGGAGCCGATTCATGAGGTCACACAACACATCACAGTCCTCAACACATGTCAAGCACAAGGGATCAGGGGGGGGGGGGATCAGCACACCAATGCCCTGAGCAGATTCATGAGGGAACACAAGACATTACTGTCCCTCAAAACACATGTCAAAAAGGGACACAGCCTCACCAAGCCCTGGATCAATTCCATGAGGGAACACAACACATCACTGTCCCTTCAACACAAGTCAAAAAGGGACACAGTACAACCAATGGCCACTGGAGCAGAATCAAGAGGGAACACCACACATTACAGTCCCCTCAAACATAGTCAAAAAGGGCCCAGTCACACCCAATGCCCTGTGTAGCAGATTCATTAGGGAAACACATATACATCACTTCCCCCAACACATGTCCAACAAGGGACACAGTACAAGCACTGTCCTGGAGCAGAATTCATGAGGAACACCAACACATCACTGTCCTCAACACATGTCTAAAAGGGACACAGCACAACAAAGCCCTGGAGCAGATTCCATGAGGGAACACAACACAAACATCACTGTCCCTCAAACCCATGTCAAAAAGGGACCCAGTAACAAGAATTGCCCAGGAGCAGATTCAGATGGAACACCACACAACCAGTCCCTCAACACAAGACAAAAAGTGGACACAGCACACCAGATGCCCTGGAGCAGATACCTGAGGGAACACAACACATCACTGGTCCCTCAACACCTGTCACAAAGGGACACAGCACACCAATGCCTCCTGGACAGATTCATGAGGGAACACAACACATCACTGTCCCCAACACATGTCAAAAAGGGACAACAGCACACCAATGCCCTGGATCAAGTTCAAGAGGAACACAACACATCACAGTCCCTCGAGGACACAGACAAAAAGGGACACAGCACACCAAATCCCTGAGCAGATTCATGAGGGAACACACCACATCACTGTCCCTCACAACACATGTCAAAAAGGGACACAGCACACACCAAAGAGCCCTGGAGCATATTCATGAGGGAACACAACACATCACAGTCCCTCAACACATGTCAAAAGTGACACAGACAACCAATGCCCTGGAGCAATACCATGAGGGAATCGAGACATCACATCAACTGTCCCTCCCACACATGTCAAAAAGGTACACAGCACTCCCATGCCCAGGAGCAGATTCAATGAGGGAACACCACACATCACGTGTCCCCTCAACACATTCCAAAAAGGGACACAGCACACCAATGCCGCAGGAGCAGATTCATGAGAGGAACACAACACATCACTGTCCCTCAACCACATGTCAAAAAGGGACACAAGTACAGCAATGTGCCAATTGAGCAGATTCATGAGGGAACCACAACACATCACTGTCCCGCAACACAAAGACAAAAAGGGACACAGCACACCAAGCCCAGGAGCAGATCATGAGGAACACAACAATCACTGTCCCACAACACATGTCAAAAAGGGACACAGCACAGCAAATGCCATGGAGCATATCATGAAGGGAACACAACACATCATGACCCCTCAACACATTCAAAAAGGACACAGCACACCATGCCCTGTAGCAGATTCAAGAGGGAACACAACAACATCACAGTCCCTCGAACACATGTACACAAATGTGGACACACACACACCAATGCCCTGGATCAGATTTGCTGATGGGAACACAACACATCACTTGCCCATCCAACACAAGTCAAAAAGGTACACATGTACACCAATGCCCTGGAGCCGATTCATGAGAGGAACACAACACATAACACTGTCTTCAACACATGTCAAAAAGGGAACACAGCACACCATGCCCAGAGCAGATTCATGAGGGAACACAACACAACACTGTCCCTCAACACAAGTTTATCCCCCCCCCAACAAAAAAGGACACAGCACACCAATGCCCTGGAGCAGATTCAAAGGGAACACAACACATCACAGTCCCTCAACACATTCAAAAAGGACACAAAGTACAGCAATTGCAAAGAAGCAGATTCAAGAGGGAACACAACACATCACTGTCCCACACACATGTCCAAAAGAGGGACACAGCACACACAATGCCCAGTGCAGATTCATAGAGGAACACCACAACATCACTGTCCCTCAACACATGACAAAAATGTGTACACAGCACAGCACAGCCATGGAGCAGAATCATGGGGAACACAACACATCACTGTCCCAACAACCACAAAGTTCAAAAAAGGGACACAAGCACACCAATGCCCTGGAGCAGATTCAAGAGGAACACAACACAACACTGTCCCACAAACACATGTCAAAAAGGGACACATTACACCATGCCCTGGAGCAGATTTCATAAGGTAACACAACACATCACTGTCCCTCAACACAGGTCAAAAAAGGACACTAGGACACCAATAGCCCAGGAGACAGATTCATGAGTGAACACAACACATCACTGACCCTCAACACATGTACAAAAAGGGACACAGCACACCAATGCCGCTGGAGCAGATTCATGAGTGAACACAACACATCACTGTCCTCAACACATTTCAAAAGGGACACCGCACCATCCAATGCCCTGGAGCAGATTCATTAGGGAACACCGACACAACACAGGGAACACTGCCCTCAACACATGTCCAAAAAGGGACACAGTACAGCAATGCCCTGGAGCATATTTCATAGTGGAACACCAACACATCACTGTCCCTCAACACAGTCAAAAGGACCCAGTACACCAATGCCCCGCTGGAGCAGATTCAAGAGTTGAACACAACACATCACTGTCCCTCAACACATGGGTCAAAAGGGACACAGTACAGAGCAATGACCCTGAGCAGCTTCATGAGGAACCCAACACATCACAGTACCCGCACCACATTCAAAAAGGCCACAGTACACCAATGCCCTGGACAGATACACTGAGGTAACACAACGACATCGACTGTCCCTCAACACATGTCAAAAAGGACACAGTACACCAAAGCCCAGGAGCTGATTCATGAGGGAACACAACACATCACTGTCCCTCAACACCAAGTAAAAAGGTACACCAGTAAAACACCAATGCCCAGGAGCATATTCATGAGGGAACACAACACATCACCTGTCCCACAACACAAGTCAAAAAGGGACACAGCAAGCCCACCATGCCCTGTATCAGTACATGAGGAACCACCACACATCCCGGTTGCCCACGCACACCTGGTCAAAGGAATGGATCAGCAGTACAGTCAATGGTGGGTGCGCCTGGAGGCAGTAGGTTTCATGAGGTAGACTTTAGCAACACCCGTTCACGTGAGTCCCCAACACATGATCAAAAAGGAGCGGCCAGCAGGCACCATATGTGCCGCTCTGGATTCATAATTCATGGAGGGGGAACACTGCCACACATCACGAGTGCCCACAACACAATTCAAGGGAAAGGACACAGTACAGCAATGCCCTGGAGGCAGATATCAATGAGGGAGACACCAACACTCACTGGTCCCGAGAGGCCGTCAACACAAGTCGACATGAAATGTGACGCGTTCAGTCTACTGTCGACCAATGCGCCTGGAGCAGATTAGCATGAGGGAACACAAGCGATGCGAGGGGACACAGGTCACCTCAGAACTCCAAGAGTTCACAAATGGATCGCATCGTTAGTTCACATGGCAAAATACACTTCTAAGGAGTGTCCGGTCATGGGGAGGTGGCAGATTCTACATGAGGGAACACAACAGCGGAAGCACTGTCCCTGCAGACGAGCATGACCACGAAGGGGACAGGGGGCAGTACCAATACAAATCCCTGGGACAGAGTGTCATGAGTTAAGCTTCGCAACACATCACTGTCCCGGGTCAACACATGTAGGCAAAAAGGACGAAACGGCGCATAACGCAACCAATGGCCCAGAGCAGATTCATGAGTGGAACACAACCACCTCACTGTCCTCAACACATGTCAAAAAAGGACCAGTACAGCATGCCCTGGGAGCAGAAATCATGAGTGAACACAACACAATCACTGACGCCCTCAACACAATCAAAAAGGGACACATGCACAAGACCAATGCCCCTGGAGCAAGAAACAAGAGGTGAACACCAGACACATCAACTGTCCCTCAACACATGTCAATAAGTGGACACAGGTACAGTCATGCCCTGGAGCAGTACATGATGGAACAACACCACATCACTGTCCCACAACCCATGTCAAAAAGGGACACAGCACACCCAATGCCCAGGAGTCAGATTCATAGGGAACACAACACCATCACTGTCCCTCAACACATGTCAAAAAGGGATCTCATGTACAGCAAAGCCCTGGAGCCGATTCATGAGGGAACACAACACATCACTGCCCTCAACACATGTCAAAAAGGGACACAGCACACCAATGCCCTGTGAGCTAAATCATGAGGGAACACAAGCACATCACAAGTCCCTCAACACATGTCAAAAATGACACAGTTACAGCAATGCCCGGAGCAGATTCAAGAGGGAACACAACCCTTCACTGTCCCCTCGAAACACATGACAATAAGGGACACAGTACACAATGCCCCTGGAGCAGATTCATGAGGGAACCAACACAGCACTGTCCCACAACACATGTCAAAAGGTACACAGTACACAAACCCAGGAGCAGAATCATGAGAACACAACACAATCACTGTCCCTCAACACATTCAAAAAGGGACACCAGTACAGCAAAGCCCTGGAGCAGATATCAAGAGGGAACACAACACAACACAGTCCCTCAACACATGTCAAAATGGGACACAGCACATCCAAAGCCCAGGAGTCCGATTCAGATGGAAAACAACACAACACTGACCCACCAACACATGTCCAAAAGGGACCACCGCACACCGAAATGGCCCTGGAGCAATTCATGAGGGAAACACAACAACCTCACTGTCCCTCAACACATGTCACAAAGTTACACAGTATCCAATGCCTGGCGCAGATTCATGAGGAACACAACACATCACGAGACCCTCTACACAAGCCAAAAAGGACACAGAACACCAATGCCCTGGAAGCAGATTCATGAAACTACACACAACACTGTCCCACAACACATGACAAAAAGGGATAAACACAGTCCAACCACAGCCCTGGAGCAGAATCATGAGGGAACCCAACACAATCACTGTCCCTCAACACATTGTTCCAAAAAGGGACACAGTACAGCAATGCCCTGGAGCAGATACCAAGAGTGGAACACAACACATCACTGTCCCTCAACACATGTCAAAAAGGTACACAGTACAGCAATGCCAGGAGCAGAATCATGAGGGAACACAACACAATCACTGTCCCTACAACACGAAGACAATAAAGGGACACAGTACAGCAATGCCCTGGAGCAGAATCATGAGGGAACACAACACATCACAGTCCCTCCAACACATGTCAAAAAGGACACAGTACCCAATGCCCTGGAGCAGATCATGAGGAACACAACACAACACGGTCCCTCAACAACATGTCAACAAAGGGACACAGTAACAGGCAATGCCCTGGAGCAGAAAAACATGAGGGAACACAAACATCACAGTCCCTCGAACACATTCCAAAAAGGGGACACAGAACACCAATGCCTTGGACAATTCATGAGGGAACACAACACATCAATGTCCATCATACATGTCAAAAAGGGCCACAGTACAGCAATGCCCTGGAGCAGATTCCAATGAGGCACACACACAACACAGCCCCCAACACAAGTCAAAAGGCAACACAGTAACAGCAAGCCCTGGAGCAATTCATGGAGGGACCACTACACCAGCACTGTCCCACAACACATGTCAAAAAGGGAACACAGAACACCAAAGCCCTGGAGCAGATTCATGAGGAACACAAGAAAAACACATCACGTCCCTCACCACATGTCAAAGAAGGTACACAGAACAGCAATGCCCTGGAGCATATTCATGAAGGGAACACAACACCTTACTGTCCGCTCCCCACAAGTCAAAAAGAGGACACCGTACAGTTCAAGCCCATGGAGGCAGATTCATGAGGGAACACAACACATCACATCCCTACACACAAGACAAAAAGGGACACGTACAGCAATGCCCTGGAGCAGATTTCATGAGGGCACACAACACATCACTGTCCCTCACACAAAGTCAAAAATGGGACCAGTACAGCACAGTCCACATCAAGATGTCCCATGCAGTGGACGCAACAAACCATCGGCATACAACACTGTTCGTATAAGGCCCCCAAACACCAATGGCCCTCAACACGAGTCCTAGAAGAGAAATAAAATGTCGACGTACATCAGCACGTGTTATGAAGGGAGACGGTAACAACACTTAGTTCTCAACACAAGTCTAAGAAGGGACGCAATACACCAAAGTCCTGAAAGCTTGTCCTAAAATAACACAATACCACACAATACAGCCAGATGTTTCATAACACATGTCATGAAAGAACCCAAGACACAACCGTTCCTCAATTGCGTGTCATGAAGAAGCAAAATACACCAACGTCCCTCAACACATGACTATGACGGTCCACAACTCGAATTTTCCTTGCCACATGTCCATAAGTGAAACAAACACACACTTTTCCCCAACAAACTCATTTCGTACTAATTGAATAGGGACACAACACATCATCCTCTCTACCATGCCACAGTGGGACATAAAACCTCACTGGTCTCTAAATATATCAAGACATGGAACATCATGCACCACAGACCTGCAGAACATGTCAAGAAGGGGCATAATACTCCACAACCCTTTACACATCTTTAAGAAGGAACACAACAATAATTGGCCCTCAGAACATGTTCACCAAGCCACACACTACACCAATGTCCATCAAAGCATCATCTAGGCACACACTTTATCAATGTCCCTCAACACGTTATGAACGAAAACGATAAACCAATGTCCCACAACACGTGTTATGAAGGGAGACAATACAGTACTGGGTCTTTACACATGTCATGGAAGGTCACAATACACCAATGTTCTTCGACACATGTCTAAGAAGGTACACTTACACCAATGTTCCAACACATATCTATGAAGGTACATTTACACCAATGTTCCTCACGACATATTATAAAGGAGGTACACTCACACCAATGCTCCTAAGCTCATGTCATGAAAGGACACAACACGCCAATATTTCTCAACACATGTGTATGAAGGTACACTTATACCGATGTTCTGCAACACATGTCTGTGATGATACACTTACACCAATGTTCCTCAACACATGTATGAAGGTACAGAGAATGTAAATATGCGGTTCAAGACCACCCATGCTATTCTGCACGAAAACCCCCTTTTTCACATACAAATCACGTCCATCTCATATCAGTTTTGGCCAAATTTAACACCTGTTTTCTAAAAAATTAACATGCCAAAACTGCCAAATATTGCCGTAATTAGCACATTGAAACGGGGTTTCCGTGTAGAATAATATGGGTGATCGTGAACCCGCATATTTACATTCTCTCCCTTTCGTTTCATTTCTGGCAAGCTGAATGAAATCAAAGCCATGCTGCAAGTGCCAGAATTTGCACAGTACTGGAAACGGATCCATACATACCAAGCACAAGCGAGCTCCAGCAATCCCAGTAACCGTTAACCGCGTGAACGCGTGAGTGGTGAAGGCGACCACCGAAGCACAGCCTAAAAATAGAACCGCTCACGCGTGAGCGGTAGCCTACCTGCTGACATTCTCACTACTGTCCCATGACTTTGCGTATAATGAAATGACTTTTGCTGTTGTAGTTGGCTGCTTCAACGTTTCACCTATTTCACCTGCTTCACCGTTTCAATTCACCTGCTTAAAGGCTGTCTCAGACGGCCGCTGAGAGAACTTTGAAGAGATCTTGTGATTATTGATTCAGGACTCTAAATAAGTGCTTTTAGTGGCCGTCTTGAATTTACGTCGCTCAAGTGTGAACAACAAAAAGCCCCTTTCACATTCCCCGCAAGCACCTCCCTATCTATTGTGTGTGTTTGTTTGTTTGTTGTTTGTTTGTGTGTGTGCGAGCGTTTTGCCCTACAAAGCAGTGCAGTAATTCAGGTCAAAACGATCTGGGGCTGATTGGCCTAGTTAATTAAACCACCCCTGCCCACGCACACACACATATAAAAAATCTAATGATTTACAGTACGCTCATCTACTTCCAGCACATTAATAAATCAGAACAAACAACTGGCTTTCCATTTTGGTTAGTTATTTTTACATCTAATGAATTTATAGGTCCATTAATTAATTCTTTAAATTCACTGTTTTTTTTCCAACTGAGATTAATCGATAATCGCAAAACCCCCGCCCTAGTTGATGCAAAACCTTTAGAACTGTAGACGGATAACCATCAAACAAATTAGCATCTGTTTTTAACTGTTATAAATGAACATACAACATGGGTTCACAAGAAAATCAGAAGGTTTATTACCTTCAAATTGATAAACATCTTCTCTTGTACTAAATGTATAAACTCTACCATCGCCGTGAAAGCCTAAGATTTTAGCTAGGCCTTTAGGGAAAGTGTACTCCCTTCTTTCTTCTAGTGGAAAATTTACAGTAATTCTGAGATTTGCCTCGTTAATTTTTAACAATATGCCAAATTTGTCAAGTACTTCTTTTAAAGAACAAAAGTTGTAGTAACCATCAGGTATTTGCACATGAGTTATTTGATTGCCCGCCTCGTTACTAATATTAATCCATTATTTTGAGCTCCTTCAAATATGTTAACCCACATAACTTTAAAGCCAATTTTCTTTAAGAGCAATCCTACAACTCCCGCGCCAATTGACAATTGGATATGTTAAGAACACACGCTCGTTTTGCTTGGTTATATAGATGTACATCTTTTTTATAACTATTTAAAAAACTAATTTAAAAAATGGAACCTTTTAAATATAACGAAAACGCTCCTTACAATGTAGGAGCGTTTTATAACCCCAAATCTTTGGACTTCAGCAATATAACCATTGCAGTAGATGAATCATACGGCTTCCGGGTCAGACTTGTAAACCCCTAACTAAATATTTAAACCCACCAATAAATAATGATAGAGTGCCATCAGCATGGTCATCCCGCCCTATGACGCTTTACCAGAATCAGTTAAATTTTGCGATTTACTGCGCAACTACTGGCTGCGGTGTTTCATATGCAAACCATTTAAACCATCCTAATCTTTTAGTAAGGTCAGTATATAACTTTCATGTTTATTACCAGTACAGACGAATACTAACTGAACTACAAGTAGCCCTCCCAAGCGACAGCGCGTTTAAATCCATTTAACAGCCCAATGGACAATAATACATATGAAAGAATCTGCAACGAATTTAACATTAATCCTTCAACTGATTTTAGACAAAAGTTAGACCGCAATCATGGGTTAGGTACATTGTATTTGTGGGGTGTAAAAAGAGAATATAATTATGACTACTGGCCTGGCCACACCTCTTTTCAACCAGACAAACAAGTTCGATTAG
>CM031615.1:74669831-74687331 GCA_018398815.1 Conus ventricosus
TTCAACCACCTCACGGGGTGAAAGGTAAAGGGTGAAGGGCGAAGGGTAAAAGGGTGAAGGGCTGAAACACGAATAAGGTTCGTGTAAGTAACCTTCTTAATTCAACATATGAATTCTTTCTTTCTCTTTTCCTTAAGTTTTCCCCTGTAGCTTTCCCCACTATCTATCGCTCACCTGGTAATGACTGGTCAGCAAAGAGGACCACCGTCCTGACAGGTTCGAGTCTCTAGGCCATCTGCTGGGTTAAAACTGACTCTTTCCTCCCTTCTCCTAGTGAGTGCATACTCAGTGTTCAAACACATGACCAGCACCTTACCTTACCAGCCCTTGTTAAACTATCACTCAGTGGTCACTTTCACCCAATGACCACATTCGTTTCTTGAATGAGTCATACTCACAATTATTTTGGGGACGCCCGCTACACTAGTCAAGCCACATGAATATTCTTCCTTTAGTTGTGGCACGGGGAAATGATTCATATCACTAACTACATGCGATGGAGCGTCACATGCCTTGATGTGAGGCTACGTCACATGACACAATGACATGTTTTGACTGTCAAGAGGAGAGGAATTGACGTGTTTTCATGTCGGCAATGGTAGCATTGACATGTTTTGACAGTCAAGAGGAGAGGAATTGACGTGTTTTAATGTGGGCAATGGTAGCATTGACATGTTTCGACAGGAAGAACGGGCTGAGGTACTTCGTATTCAGGAATGGCAGCCTTGACACGCTGTGGTAGTCAGAAAGAACACGTTGTGGTTAGTCAGAAAGAACACGCTGTGGTAGTCAGAAAAAACACGCTGTGGTAGTCAGAAAGAACACGCTGTGGTAGTCAGAAAGAACGCGCTGTGGTAGGCAGAAAGAACACGCTGTGGTAGTCAGAAAGAACACGCTGTGGTAGTCAGAAAGAACGGGTTGATGTGTTTTGCTTTCAGGAAGGGCAACATTGACACGCTGTGGTAGTCTAAAAGAGCTGGGCTGTGTTTTGCTTTCAGGAATGGTCAGATTGACACGTTTTGATAGAAAAACATGGCTTGTCGCATTTTGTTGGCGGAAAGTCAAGCATCGCCGATTTTGACAGTTACAGAAAAAGTGAACTGACGTCTATCATTGTCATTGATGTTTCTCAGGAGGAAGAAGAGGAAAGGGATTGTTGTTGTTGTTGTCAGAAATTGTAGGATTAACTTTCTTGAAAGTCAAGTATAGTATGATTGACACGCGTTGACAGTCATGGAGTAGAGGATTCACGTATCAACGTGCTTTATTGTAAGGAATGTAGAACTGGCACGTTTCGACAGTCAGAAAGAAGGGAGAGAACAGTAATATGCCAATCCTGGGCCACTTCCGCCCTCACCTAGTTTCGGGCGAAAGTAACCCAGGATTGGCATATTACTGTTCTCTGACAAGTAAGACTTCAATAACCAAAAAATAACGATTATCTACAAACAAACATACTGTGTAGGGTTGTCCGTTTTCAATACTAATTTACTAAACTTTTCAATCCTGGGCCACTTCCGCCCTCACCTAGTTTCGGGCGAAAGTAACCCAGGATTGGCATATTACTGTTCTCTGACAAGTAAGACTTCAATAACCAAAAAATAACGATTATCTACAAACAGACATACTGTGTAGGGTTATCCGTTTTCAATACTAATTTACTAAACTTTTCAGATTTCAGTTTTTCCGCGTTTTTTCTGATCATTATCAATAACATCATTTTCGCGCAGACAGTCATTTTCAATAACATCATTTTTGCGGAGACAGTCACCAAACTAAGACTTGGCTGAGACACTGTGCGAACAACCCTAATTAGAGGGCTTGGGGTTTGTGGCAGGCAGTACTAACCCGCAACATTCTTTTACTGACTGTCAGAGACACACAACACACACACACACACACACACACACACACACACACTCGCACACACACATACACACACACTCACACACATGCTTTCTCTCTCTCTCTCTCTCTCTCTTTCTCCCTCTCTCTCTCTTTCTCTCTCTCCTACAAAACTTTGCCCACACAGACAGGCAGACACGAGGCTGAAACCTGATCACTTAATTTATGCTATGGCACGGCTGGCGCAGACAAGGGCCTTCGTTCACACAGCGCACGGCCCGCTTACAAACTGCGTTTTGGAATATTCTCGATTGTACCACGTCGGCACACCGTATCGAGGCTGTCACGTGACACGACCGGGTTTGCCATTGTTTGCTCGGACTATCGAACAAGAAGGTTGTGTTTTGACTGCGCTCTGGTGTGACCACTGTGTTTTAATTGTGTTATTTTAAAATGGCTAAAACGTTACTGAAGAACAGGTTTGTGCTATTCCAGGTTGGTTCAAGGAAATGAAACAAGATGTAGCCAGTTTTAATACGTGTTTGACTATTGATGAGATGGTTCCTTATCTAATAAATGGCGCTGCATTGTTGAAAGTTGGCCGAAGCAAAACAATTCATCACGCGATACTGGGACTGTGGTAGAAAGACGCGGTGTTTTTCAGTGAAAAAGGGGTTTGTAAAAAGATTTTATGTCGGGTGATAGTGTTTCTTCTTGTGAAGAAGCAGAATTATTTGGTAGTCCTTCTTCACAAGAATTAAATCAGGAAATTTCTGAAGCGCTAGCAGCTAATCAAAAACTGTTAGATTTTTCTCAACAAAAAACTTCTTTAATTCTTCCTGAAGGTATGGATCAACAAGAGCAAGCTACTCCATTATGGACAGAAGAAGAACAGCATGTACTAGAAGAGAATGTAAATGACGTGGCTCTAAATATAGTAACGATCATGCATGTACGGTTTGCTGCCATATGACATTTGCGCCTGCCCTGCTTCGGCTGTTTGATTGTTTAAAAAAACGCAGTGTGCCCTTATGCAACTGGATAACTAGATAGGGTTAGGCAGACCTTAGTACATCTACCAGTATGGAGAGGAGTAGGGGTGTGGCTAGCACTATCTTCATATAAAGGCTTTAAATATACAATGCCGGATGTACTACTACTGGCGGTTAGAGCTGCCATAAAGCTTGGCTACAGCAATTACTGCTGTAACCCAGTTGCAAGCCCGGTTGAGAAAAGAGGGGCACAGCAAACTAGGTCAAGCGATCAGAGAACTAACGCTCCACCCTAGAGCGGCCAAGGTCACAGTAGCAAGCCGTTTTCCAGCGCTCCACCCTAGAGCGGCCAAGGTCACAGTAGCAAGCCTTTTTTCAGCGCTCTACCCTAGAGCGGTCAAAGGTCACAGTGGCAAGCCGTTTCTTCAACGCTCCACCCTAGAGCGGTTAAAGGTTACAGTGGCAAGCCGTTTCTTCAGCGCTCTACCCTAGAGCGGTCAAAGGTTATCAGCAGCGAGATCAGACTTTTTTTGCTGCTTTGTTGCTTTGCTGTCTACGCTTCACCTGCTTCAACGTCCTGCTTCTACGCCCTGTTACAAACTTTTAGGCTGCCTTTTTGTACTTTATACAATTGTCTTGTTTTATTCAATCAGGCTTTTGTTAAATGCACTTGGTGGCTGCTTTGAACTTGCAACAAAAGAGCCAATGCATCACAAAAACGCAAGCACTGCCTTGCACCAAGTGGTGTTACACATGACAAATAATAAAGCTCTGTGTACACCACACACACTCCCGCCCCAAGTCACCCCAAGTTCTTAATTAAGTTTTTAATTAAGTTACTTCAAGTTCTTAATAAGTTCTTAATTAAGTTCTTAATAAGTTTTTGATCAAGTTCTTGATAAGTTCTTGTTTAAGTCATCCTCTAAGTACAACCAAGTTCTTATTCAAGTTATCTTATAATTATCAAAAAAATACAATCTATGTTTTTATCTTAAATAGTAGATGCCTAATATAGTACACACACGCCTCAAAAAACGCGTCATCGTTGAGGATGTCTTGCTCAGCGTTCTCTGCATAGATCTTAATGAAGTTCTTACATCCTAAGCAACCGCACTGATTACAATTCTGGTCTATGGAAATGTCTTTTATAGACTCCATGTCTTTATTTATTGACTTTATCATTTTATAATACGCCATGATCTATTTTTATTAAAAAAAATTAAAATTAAGTTCTTAAAATATTATTCCATCTGAAATGGATCAAAATGATCTTTTGTTATTGGCGGTTTTGGCGTGCAGTTGTCTTTTTCTGTATTTAGTGGTTCAGATTTTTTTGATTGTTTTTGTTTTTGTTGCCATTGGTTATATATTTTATAACCGTAATAACTGCCCCCAACAGCAGCAATGGCGCCAAAAATGGCAACAGTTTTAAGTTCAATATTCCATGAAGACTTTGGTGCTGTAGGTCTTGTATCACATGGAGTTTTTATAGCGGGCATTGAATCAACTTGTTCTGGCGCTGGCGGTGTTATGTTTTCATGATGAGTTATATTCTGCAACATTAATTTTTTTTGTCTGTTCCACTCTGCTAATTTTTTCCTGCTTTAACACGCCCAGGATGAGGATGCTTTTCACTGGCCCCCACCTGGTTCAGTGTTTTCTGCTGATTTTCTGGCTTGGTTACTTTCTCCACCTGATTCAATGTTTCCTGATTCTGGTTCTGGTGATTTTCCAGCTCGTTCATTTTGAAGGGAAACAAAATCTATATGATTAAAAGTTATTAATCCCATGATTAACGGCGATAACAATGTTCCAAATCTGTAGTATAAATCACATCCTAGAGACTCTAATGACTTTGTTAAAACTGGATCTTGCGTTAAATCATACGTAAGATCTTGTTCAGAATCAATGGGAGCAAATCTACTGACTAGTTTAGTGTACAAACTAAGAACCGTTTGCCCCACACTTTTCACCATTCTAGACCCCAGCTGCGCTTCATACCTGTTATGATACTTTATAATGTCTTGTGGAGACATCTGCTGAATTTGTTCAATGCTGAATTCAGTTCCGAGGAACTGTTTTGTTTTTCCACATGCTGCCAAAGAATACAGCCTCTCCTTTTTGGGCATAATAGCTTGATCATCAACTTGGTCATTCATAAGTTCAGGAAGGTTTAGGCTGCCTTGTAGCTGTAGTAGATCATCACTGTTCATGTTTTTTATTAAATTATAATTATTTTATTTTCTAAAAATGAGCACCGAAAAAACTGTTGCTAACCTTGTATACCATTCTGCTGTTATTGGAGGGTTAAGTGTAGGATACTCAATGCTTGGTAAAAGCTTGTTAAAAATAAAACCGGCAGATCTTGGCAAACTAGACTTTGAAGACTCAGCAAAGCTAATTGCTATTATTACAGCTTCGTTCGCTACGAAAGATTTTCTAGTTAAGCAAGGAATAATTCCAGACAGTATTAATATGTAAAAAAAAAAAAATACATTTATAAAAAATGGCTTCACTCGTAATGATGATAGGTGGTGCTGTGGTGAATGCGCTTGCTTTTAGCGGAAGTAATTTTGCATTTAGTAAACTGGGGGATGACGGCGAGAGAAAAAGACATAACAAAGCTATGGAGCAACTAGCAGCTGCACAAGACGCCTATGAAAGCAGAGACTTGAGCAGTTAGATTTTATTAATGACACACTGAAAAGACAGGGGCATGCAGCTTACACATTTAAAATGTTGATCAAGCAATAAAACAATATTATCTAGTAACAGGCAAACCAATCCCGTCATTGCCCCACCAAAAATTCAGTGACTTTTATCAACCATCAGAAAAACAAAGATGCAAGAAATCGCGTTTATTGCCTTTGGTATGGCCGTCGCGTATTTTGTTGCACATAATATTGGCTGAATAAAAAATGAACAAAATCTATTATTCATCCAAAGGATATTGGAAGGGTATCACAGCAATACAAAAGCTAAGCCAAGCGGCAGGAGTCAGTGAACAAACAGCAAAAGAATGGTTATCTAAACAAGCGATTTGGCAAATTTATTTACCTGCGCCTAGACGAATACAGAGACCACACTTTGTGAATACAATACCGAACGACACCCATCAAATGGACCTTCTATATTTACCCTCTGATACGATTAGACGAAAAAGATTTAAGTACGCACTCACAGTCATTGACATAGCTTCAAGATACAAAGATGCGGAACCATTAACACAAAAGAGTGCTTCTGCTGTTGCTGTCGCCATACAGCTGATATACCAACGAGGTCCGTTAACTTATCCTCGCATGATTCAAGCCGATGATGGAAAAGAATTTAAAGGCCAAGTGAATCAATTATTGTTAAAACATAGAGTTACCATTAGAAGAGGCATTCCAGGAGTTCACAGATCACAGGCTTTAGTTGAAAACTTTAACAACAGTTAGCTGAAAGACTTTTCTCCTACAGTATCACAGAGAGCTGATTGACAATTCTCGCAACACAGAATGGGTTAGAAGACTGCCCTCAGTTTTGCGCGCAATGAATAATGAAGAATTTAAAGGGCTAAAACCCGTACAAGCAATCAAAAGAAAAACAATAAATGTTGTGAAGGAGAGTCTTCATCCGGCAAACTATTACCGTTTGGTTTAAAAGTAAGGTACCTTTATTTACCGGGGGAAGCAGAAAGGGGCACTCGCATTAGGGCAACAGATCCAGTTTGGAGTGTTGACCCGTACGAAATAAAAAGAATTGTAAAAATGAATCCGCCCGTGTATTATTTACGAGAAACTGACACAACAAAACAACCAGCTCCTCAAAGATCTTTTGTAAAAGAAGAACTGCAGATAATCCACCAGACACAGTTCCGCTTTAATTATTTTACGGTTCTATAATGTCCATATGCATATGAAAACTCTGGATTAACAAACACACGTTTTGTGTTTGTTCTATCTAATGACTTCTTTGTTACAACTGTTGTGTTGATCTCATGTAGATTAGATCGCAGTTTTACGTTGTCATGATGAAAAGTCTTATTGCCAAACAATGCTTCTTTGTAGTTGTCATGTGATATGTTTGACTGCACAACACTGCGAGATATTCCTTTGCTTTCTTAATGATTTTCTCCTGGCTCGAAATACTGTACATTTTTGACCTTAACCCCACATACTCCTTGATCACCTTTCCAGATAATTCATCCTTCATCTTTCCTAAAACCTTCTTGTTAGTAATTGAATGTAAAGGCGAATCTTTAGGATAATCGGACGTGTCATACCATCCGCTCGCTCCTTTAGCTACTTCTATTCCATGTCTTTATAAATATCTTCAGTAGGAATATCTATAACAAAACTATCTGTATCTGTGTAAAGTACTCTGGACTCAGGATACGAGGGCTTAAAGTAGTCATAAAGAAACTCTAACATCAAAAGCTTTGATAATTCTAAAACAGTAAACCAATAAATACAGGTTTGTCTAATTTGACTTTCTTTTTTTTCATTATTATGCCAAAAAAGCTGATCATGAAATCTTCTAAAGTCCTGATAATTAGGTTTTGAAGTCAGCTTAATTGCTTCGTTCTTCTTTGGTGACTAATCTGACTCTTTACGTTTGTGGGGATTCTCCATAGTCTTTCCAAAACAGCTGTTGTTCATCAACTTGAAAAAGTCTTTTTCTGAAGCATCTGTGGATTTTAGTTCTGAGATCAGTGTTCTTCATGATGTATGGTTTCATGAACTGTTCTTGATCAAAAGCAATTATGCGATGAACTGCTGTCAACTTCAACCCATGTCTTAAATAAAATTGTAGAAGTCTGTAATGACAGACATAATTTTTTTTGCTCGAAGATTAGGCACAAGTTTAGGCGGCTCTCTTGGATTTGTCTTTAGACTTTCTGCTGCTAATGGATAGTCATTATGTAGGCCATGGAGTTCATGAGGATATTCTAAGTCAACTTCTAGAATGTATCCACGCTGTCGATCGGGCGCCAAACTGCCTAACCACTTTAATGCCTTTTGAATATTGTTTGGATTGTCTTCTGTGTACATTTTAAAGTTGCGTAATGGAAGTGATTGCGCCATTGCCCATCCATACAGATTGTTTGCATCTAAATACATGAGATAGTTAGACCTTTTACTCGGATCATAGTCGTCCAAGTATTTGTTGTTTGCTTTACAGTAATGATGCGACGCCATACTAATTCCTCCACGCAATCCTTTTTCAATCATCTGAATCATTGGTAGGTCAGACAATAATCAATCTGTACTCCAGTAAACTTTAAGAAAGCGTCCCAACTCATCCCGGGCGCAGAAATGTAATGCGGGGATCCAGACTATAATGTTTCATGCAGGTCTTTCTATAATTTTCAAAGACGTCCGCCAACAAACATACATCGGCCATCAAGTATGAGTCATGATAGTCTCCCATCGTTTTACACTCTAACTTTTGCCACGCATCTTGAGCATGCTGGTAATCGGAGTCGCTGATGTCCTTTCCTCTAAGACTAGAAAAAGAACGCGCCTTTAGGCGGAAGTGAGTCTTCATCAAACCTTTCCCAACTGTTCATGTACTCATAAGGGTAAACGCCCTTTCTAACAAGAGTTGGGTCAAAATATTCTTCTGTTATTGGGCAGACTTTAAGGACATAGCTAGGGGACTCTAATGAACCCATCATGTGTTGCATAAGTCATAAAAAGACATGTTATTTAGATTAAAGCACATGTACTTTTCTGATGACTGTGCAATGCATGCTACCCGAAGGCGTTGGTTACTGCTTGCAATATAAGATGAGAGTCGTAACCTCGCAAGTTATGAAAGAAGATGGGCAGCTTCCATGTCTTATGATCAAACTTTAGTTGAAGATTGCATTTACTGTGCGCTGCACCTCTAAACTTCCCACTAATGTGATCATGGTTCTCTACTGGCGGATTGGCTTCCTCACTGTTAGACATTAGTTCTAAACCACAAATCCAACAATGTGTGGCCGAGTCATACTGTTGTTGGTCTTCAGGCGTCATTATGATTTCAGATAAGTTTAGATTATTAGAACAGGCGTTACGCACTTGCTGCATGCCTGTAAAAATCTTCTAGCCGCATCTGGTCCTCTATATAATTCTGGTGCTGAATGAGCGCCATCCGACCTGACAATAATGAAGGCAAATGAACAAATCTGATGATTACTCATTAAGACTGTTTTTCGAAGTTTTTGTGGCGCTGGCCCTTCATAAGGAACAATGAGTGATTCAAAGTCTGGGGTAAACAACATATGGAGAATTTTGCAGCCGTTTCCAGTTCTTAAAACTAACTTTAGATCCTGGCGGGGGGCGTAATTAGTTCTGTATTACAGTCTACAGAACTTTTACAATGTTTTATATGTTCACTCGCGGCTTGCACAGATGGAATTCTTGTTAAACATTTTCTGCAGAATTCTTGTTTATGCCCATTCTTTGAAGCATGCTGCATTAGTTTACTCATTGTTCGAATCAATGTGTAATGCGGTAGCCCCGCTGGCGAAAGCATCAGTAGTAAGTCAACATGATTTTTGTCTGGCTTGCAATCGTTGGACTGTTCTTGGACACTTTAATCGGCTGTAGATTTGTTTCCTCATCCCATGTGTAGATATTGACAGTTATTGGTTTGTTTTGCTCTTCAAACTGATCAATTTGGTCTACACTAACAGGAAAGGATATTCCATTGAAGTTAAGATCTTTGGTGTATTGCCGATAGTTAGTCACTCCCCTCTGCGTGTTCGCGGACATGATGCAGCCTTGCAAGAACGCACCACATGAAACATTTGTTGTCTGAATTTTTTATGTTAAAACTGCTCTCTTTAAAACCAACTCTCGGGTAGCGGAATGTAAGCCTTGCCTACATCGGTGCATACTTAGCCTGTTTTAATCTAATCTCTAAGACTTCGCCCTCTGACCAACCAGAGCCTCTCATTTTGGCTTCTTCAGCGGCCACATCAAACTGTGTAAGCAGTTCGTCTGCCCAACTGGGTGTTAAGTCATTAGAGGAAAGAATAGTCTGTTGTTTAGTTTAGACCCAGACTTCTAGATTTTCTTCATTTATTGTTACATAGTCGATTAAAACAGCTAACATTACTTTAACCGGTGGGTCTATTGTTAGTTTGCCTGGAACTTGAGAAATAGCATGAACAACACTTGCCTGTACGTTTGTTGGGTCAATGACTTCTAAATCAATATCATTCAGTGCTCTTGATAAACGCTCTCTCTCGAGCATTCCTTCAAACAATTCGTCTTGTCCTTCATATATCTAGCCATGCTGTCTTTCTTTTCTAAGCCAACATATTTATTTAAATTAAAAAAAATACAACGGCTTAATCAGAATCAATATCAACGGTCTTTTTGCGCTTGGACTCATAAACTAAAGTATAAACGCCCTTTGGCATTGTTAATGTGAGCTGTTTAGAACAGAGTTTAATGTCTCGTTTACTTTTTTTAAGCATTCCTTTTTTATCTGCTCGGGGTCTGGCTGTTGAGAAAAACTTGCCCTCGCCTTTCTTTGAAGATCAAACTTTTGTCTTTTGTAGTCATCAAAATCGGCCTGTAAACGATTAAATTCTTCATCCGTGATGTTTGAGTCAGCTAGCGCTTTATTTATTATCAGCTTGAAGGAACTAAGTTTAGCTGTTATTAGTTGAACCATTTGCTGTGTGCTTTTGGAGTTTAGTTTTTAATTTTTTGCTAGCAGCACCTACAGCTAATGAACACAGACCAAGAGCTAAAGACAAACCGCCTAGAGGTAAAGCTGCCGGTGCACCTACCCTGTTGCTAAGAGACCAACACTCGTTCCTGCTGATAGAGCACTTATAGTCGATGCTCCAGTATTAAAATAGGTAACAGCATTAAAGACAGCAGAATACCTTCGTTTGGTTTTGCTGTATTTTGAAAGGTCCTGCTCTAGTTTTTGTTGCATTTGTGTAATGTTTGTTAATCTAAAGGTTTTTTATGCGGGGTTTCTACTATCTCTTCTCTCGGCGACTCTGTAGGCACATTTGGATAAACCTGAACAGACATGCTTTTTATAAAATAAAAAATAATTTAGTATTGTATATCTTTTAGTCTGTTATCTTGAATATTTAGCTGCGCTTTCTTTATATTAAAAACAAATGTACATTAAGCGGTTTTATCGGCTTCTTCTTCTTTATCAATTTGAATGTTTATTACGTCTCTCACAGTTCTCTCCCCCCTTCCATGTAACTGATTATCCTCTGTTGACCTTAGGTCAATCAAAACCGTATTTCGTTGTTAAATAATCATCAAGTCTAACACTGTGAAGGTGTAAATCTTTAGACACAAGGTCAACTGTTGGACTTCTACACCTCCCACCCCCAAAAATTTTTCTTATTTCGTCAAAATGCTGATAAGGTTTAAGCCCGCTAGCGTAGATTTGGTTAGGACTCCCCTCAATCGAACATTTTTACTTTCGTTATTTTAGGATTAATAAACTTTTCACTTCCTTTTTTCGAATGGTTCTTCATCTTCACCACAGCAATAAAATACCTTTAAGCGATCTTGCTGCGACACTAAAACTAAAATTCCATATAGCGTCGGCCTTGCTTCTGGGATATGTTGTATGATGAATCACTCTTTCGTAATTTTATTGCTAATTTTGACTGATATTGTTGCTCAAAACAGCCTTGCTAAATTAGGGGTTTCTAACAACGTCAAACTCTAACGAGATGTCAGAAATGCTGTACTTTGCTCCGGTGTCGTTGATCTGATAACACGTTTGTATTCATTAAAAGTTAGTTCATATGACAATCTGTCTTTAATGCTCCTTGAAAGTATGGCGCATGGCTTTTAACAGTCAAATCTAAGGAATGGAAAAAACGATTTCCATACGCAAATTTTAAGTACAGCTGTTTTGCTGCTTTTAGCATCTGCGGCGGTGCGGCGCCTATTCTAAGTTTTAGTGCCCTTCTTCATTTTCGATTCCTTTAAACGCAAGATCATCTTTTTTCATTCCCGGTTAGCCATAGATCAGAATTTGGTTAAAATATGTCTGCATTGTGTAAAGAAAAAAATTTCTTTCCCCTCAAATTTTATAGAAATTTTCTTAACGATTGCCGCCCCAAATTTTGGACAACTGTCCTGCTTGTGTCTGTTTTTGAAGCGAGTACTATTTTGAAAGTAAGACGCGCAGAGCCTGGCACAATCACATCATCTGCTCCCAGGGCTGGAAATTTGACAGTTTGAATTTGATCTGCATCAATAGTAGATGGATTATTTGGAACAGTAATAGTCCGCTTATTTCCCTTCACGCCAAAGGGTTCTTTCAGTCTTCTATGCGGGTCAAGAATCGAGCCATGTGCTTGTGACATTTTTATGAAGCAAAATAAAAAGTTAATTATTTAAAAACATGGCAGGAATTGAAGATGCAGAAGATTATGATGTTTTTGATCGTGGAGACGACATGAGTGAAATGATCCCTTTGACACGGCATCGCTCAATGCTCTCAATGCGGCGTGAATTAACAGAAAGTACGGTCGGAGCATTTTACAAAAGTTTAGGTCAAGAACCTCCCGAATTTATAGACCCAAATGATTTTGAATTAGAAGATGGTCATTTGTCTGTGAAAAACGACCAAGGACAACTTGTTCGGCTTACAACTAAACCAGACCCATCAAAGTTTTTAGCCAAGAGTACAATTATACAAAGACTCAGTGTGAAAGATCAAAATCGCCTTGGCATTGCTAAACCAAAATTAGATAAGGATGCACTTGCTAAACTTCAAAACACACTACAAGAACTCCCAACAGCTAACCAAATACAAAACATGGAACTTAAAGAATTAAATCAATCAGCAGATGAAATAATAAATGCAATAGAAGCAGAAACCAGTTTTTCAGAAGAAACAGCATTAAAGACTATACACGACTCACCGCTGCCCATGCGAGAAATAGCGGCCCTTGATCATGCTTTAAGAACCATTAGAGGCGAATTAACAAACAATTTAGCAAAACTGGGTGAAATAGATGAGCATATAAAAAGAGAAAAAGAAAAACTCGTTGAGGCTGATGACGCCAACTTAGGGCATGATATTAAAGAAAGGATAACCAAAGACTAAAAGATCTTGAACAAGAGAGATCAGCAAGACTAGAAGTGTTGTCTACTAACCGAGAACAATTGCGAACTCAGTGAGCAGAATAAGAGAAACTATCCAAAGAATTTTATATGAAGACACAACGCTAGCAGAAAGAATAAGAACGCTGTTTAGAGAGCAAGGAGTCACATTAGTAAGCGTTATAACAGCCTTAGGATTTGCAATAAGTACACTGGTGATGGCTATTACAGGCGGCGGTGGTCAAAGTTCATTACCTCCGCCGCCATCGCCTCCGCCTGATAAATCATGGGTAAAAAAACGCTTGATCATCTTGCGAGTTTATTAAAAAAATTAGCTGGTAAAGCCGTGAATGCTTTACCAGGTATATTAGGGAGTGTCGTTAGCTGGCTTTTGTCTACTGCAAGCAAAGTAGTTGGCTTTATGGCCGAGCACTTAGGGGCATAGCTCTCTTAATAGTTGGGTTACTATTTAGTAAGATAAAGAAGGAATAATCCTATGCCAGTTAATCCAACAGCAAATGCTGTCTTTTCATATTCGTGGTCTGAGTCTTCAATGGCTTTTGGGGGTTGGGCCTTGGGGATTGGATGACTTATTCTTGGGTGTTCTTTTATTGTTTGTAATATTACTGGCCCAGAATTTATGACGTTTTTCCCAACCTTCTGTTCATTGCCTGCTATAAGAATTTCATTATTATAGTTTATTTATTGTACCTATCTGGAGCCTGAGGTCAGAAGGCAGCATGTATAAACCATGCCAACAGCAAAGTCTACTTTTGATCTTGCGTATTGTAAAACATTTGGTATCTTTTAATACTTGAAGGTAAATCAACTGTAGAATTAATGGCGTCCTCTAAATTTGCTAAGTATGTTTTTGTGCGTCAAAGCCAGTAGAAGGATCATTATGCTCGACCTCGTTTGTGCTTGCGAGCCTAGCAAACACCAAACGTAAGTACGAACAGAGTCGTTTATTCGTTCTATTCCTGCTTTAGTTAGGCCTTAGAAGTGTCTAAGATAAATGTTGTCCATGCTGTTTTATGCTCTGCTCTAGGGACCAGGGCTGAACAATTTTGAAAGGAGGATGCCAGTCATAGTTATACTTTCTGTGCGTGCCCGAAAATAAAGGACGCCTAGGCCATGATTAAGATCCAACTTTTGTCTAAAGTCTGTCTTGATGTTAATATTGAATTCGTTACAGATCCTTTCAAAAGCCTTCATGTCTATTCTGTTGCTGAATGGATTAAACGATTTGTCATTTGGTAATGGTGCTTGCAGTTCAGTTAAAATACGTCTAAAGGTGTAATAGAAATGAAATCTGTACACTGACCCCACCAAAGGATCAGGATGATTTAAATGATTAGCATACGACACTCCACACCCAGTTGATGCGCAAAACACAGCAAAGTTTAACTGGTTCTGATAAAACTGCATCGGATGACTAAACCACGCTTTCTGGATGTGCTCGTTTTCAATAGGGGGGTTAAGATAGCTCTTCAATGGAGTACTCACCTTTTTATGAAAAGTGGCAGTCTGGGTCACAGCAATGTCAAGAGTATCAGTTGCTATATTTTTAGGATTGTAGTGCGGCCCCACAGAATATTTTGCGCCAGTATATTTGAATGCACTCATTTTTAATTTGTTTTAAAAAAATGTTTGTAACAAAAACAACACAAGACCGTCCTTCGTTTTTAGAACATGCTATTAATAACGATTGCGGGGCCAAAACGGCCGCGCTCCATGAAATATTTTACAAAGTCGAAGGGTTTAATATAAGCGAAACCAAGGGGAATAATAAGATTACAAAAGTTGTGGGGCTCAAAGCTAACCAGTTAACAATACCTGATGGTTATTACGGGTTTTGCTCACTAAAAGAAGCAATGAGTAAATTCGGCATTACTCTCAAACTTAACAATGCAAATCTAAAAACAATATTAACATTCGAACCTGAAAAAGCAGATTACTTATTTGATAAAGAGCTAGCTAAAATGTTAGGCTTTAAAGTTGACACTCAGGTCACTAAAAGATTTGTTGTTGCGCCAAACGAAACTACTTTTAAGGGGGAAAATCCGCTCGATCTTGCATTACATTCATTACTTTATGTTCATTTGGATGAGCTGAGCACTGATGAAAACTTATATGATGGAAGGCCCTCAAATGTTTTAAGAGCTTTACCGGCGGGGAAAGCTGCATATTGCGATTATGAAATTATACAATTCCCTAATTTACAGTTTAAAAGATTAGTTTGTGGGAGGGTTGGATCATTTAATATAAAAATTGCAGACAAAGCAGGGAAAGTTGTGAAATGCGATAACCTACACATTGTTTTGGAAATAAAATAATAAACTGTACTAAAAAATAATGTCGCGTGGGCCAGAAGAACCAGGAGTTACATTAGCGCCTGTAAGGTGTATAACTTTAGAATTAAAAGACCTTGCAGACGTTGCGGACTTTGAACAGAACGGTGAGATAGGCACTTTGTATGGTTTTGAGTACACTAAAGATGGTGATTATAAACGCAAAGAGGTTGGCGACAACAAAAAGTTTCCTAAACTAGAACAACTGCGCAATCTAGAGGCAAATAATGTTGGCCAGTATGAATATAAAATAGTTCGAAAACCTGACCTCAAATGGCACTTAGAACCATATTTAGAATGGGACATAAAATTTGAATTCATAAGCCCATTTACATTTTTTGGCCGTCAAAAAAGTTTCAGAAAAGCATTCAACTCTGGCCCTTTACATGTAAGTCTTATGCCAGATGACAATAGTCGGAAAGAGATTGAAATAAAGCCGTATGGGAAAAAACAGTACATCCTCCACAGAAGAGAAGCGGTTTTAAAAGATGCTTCTACAAAATTACAGTTCATGCCGCAAATGAAATTAGGGGACGCGTTCACAATGATATTTGAAATTTCTGTCTTAAAAGATAAGGAGAGGGATGGGGTTGTGGGCGTTAGTGACGTCCTTTTTAAAGGAATTCTAATTAGCTGGCAAACTTAGACGTTGACAGTCTTAAAGTTACTGTTGTCATTCTTCACAATGGTGAGGATATTAAGGTCATAACAACAAGCAACAAAATCAATATTAGTCTAAATAGAAACAATCTTACAGCACTGAATTGGATTAATCTTACACATTTAGACCTTATAGGATTTTATTATACTGAACAAGTTTTAACAGAGGGCATGATAAAAACAATAACCGAATTAGATTAAGTTCTGTTATAAAACTATGGAGCAGTTAAACTTTATGACAAAATCCCCTCATTGTTCAATGATTTGTGGGCAGACTGGTTGTGGAAAAACAATATTTGTCCTAGACTTATTACAAACAGTTTATCGCTATAATTTTGATCATATTGTAATTTTCTGTCCAACACTTAAAAGGAACAAAGCATATCATGATAGAAGGTTTATATGGACAGACAATGACGTATATTTAGTTAACCCTAGCACTAAACTGAGTGAGTGTTTAGAATACTTTTATAAAGTGTTTGAAGGAACGCAGACACTCTTTATTATAGATGACTGTTCAGCAGAAAAAGATATAGTTAAAAAGAGAAACACTTTGTCAAAGCTGGCTTTCAGCGGAAGACATGATGGGATAAGTGTGTGGATTTTATGCCAGAAATTAACTCGGTTTTAAAAGACTTTAGAGAACAGTTAAAGACTGTAGTGTTATTTCACATGAAAGACAGAGATGCATTTGATGAATGTTTGCGTGAAAATGATGTTATTGAAAATGACCAGGAAAAACATAGGATTAAGCAAAAACTGAAATCTGAAAAGTTAAGTAAATTAGTATTGAAAACGGATAATCCTACACAGTATGTTTGTTTGTAGATAATCGTTATTTTTTGGTTATTGAAGTCTTACTTGTCAGAGAACTGTAATATGCCGCTTCTAGGTCACTTTCGCCCGAAACTGGGTGAGGGCGGAAGTGGCCCAGGATTGAAAAGTTTAGTAAATTAGTATTGAAAACGGACAACCCTACACAGTATGTTTGTTTGTAGATAATCGTTATTTTTTGGTTATTGAAGTCTTACTTGTCAGAGAACAGTAATATGCCAATCCTGGGTTACTTTCGCCCGAAACTAGGTGAGGGCGGAAGTGGCCCAGGATTGGCATATTACTGTTCTCTAAGGGAATTGACATCCCCTTTTCAGGAATGGTAGCCTTGACGTTTTGCTTGTCGGAAAGATGGGGATTTATGTTCTGTTTTCAAGAACGGAAGAACTGACTCGTTTTAACAGTCAGAAGGTAGGGAACTTACATTTATTCCAGGAACTGACGTGTTTCATTGGAAGCAATCGTCAGACCTATATTATAGATAGTCAGAAGTATTCAACTGGTATGTTGTGTGATCAAAATAGAGTTGTTTCACGTGTTTCATTCACAGGAACAGTCGATTTAACACGTTTTGATAGTGGGGACTGAAACGTTTATGTTTTATTGGCTGGAATGGTAAGGCTGACAGGTTTTGATAGCCGGTCAGAAGGACACAGGTGTGTTTTGTTGGCAGGAATAGTAAGGCTGACAGGTTTTGATAGCCGGTCAGAAGGACACAGGTGTGTTTTGCTGGCAGGACTGACAG
>CM031615.1:74692331-74729831 GCA_018398815.1 Conus ventricosus
AAATATTGTTGATTCGTGTTTATACTTGCTTAATGATGGCAGCATAACTAGAATTCCAGACATTCCAACTCATAGGGCATCAGCAATAGATTTAACCTTGATATCTCCTGCATTAGCATCTGAATGTAGCTGGTCTACCTTTGACGATACTCTAGGAAGCGACCACCTTCCAGTAATTGTAACTTTTAATAAAATAACTGATTCTTGTGAATTTCAAGAAGACATAATCCCAAAATATAACTATAAATCAGCTGATTGGGAAACCTTTAAAAACAAACTAGCTACATACAAGACTGTTGATATTGATATTGATAGCGTTGATCAGTTATATTCGTATTTCACTGATGCTATCCTTAGTGCGGCAGATGTAGCCATTCCAAAATTTCGCCCAGTTAAGTCAAACAAACACTCGGAAATATCTGGTGGACACCTGCTTGTGACTCAGCCGTTAATAACAAAAAATGTTTGTTTAAAATATATTTAAAAGACAAAACACCAGAGAATCTAATAGCCAAGAACAGAGCGAATCACTACAGTAACATGGTAATAGCTCAAGCTAAAAGGCAATATTGGTCCTCTTTCTGCTCTAATGAGATTTCGAATCATAAAGATTTACAAAAAGTTTGGAAAAAGTTTCATGAAATGAAAAGGGGTTTAAACTTGCCATCTTGTCCTGTCAAGCTGAAGAACAAAGAATTTCCTTCTAATTCAGAAAAAACAGAATCATTCGCCGATATGTTTTCCGAATCTATGCGTTTGGAAGGTCTGTCACTTAAAGATCAAACTTTCAGAACAGAGGAAGAAAATAAAGACGATTATATAGATCCAGTTCATGATAATAGTCATTTCATCAATGCTCCAATTACTCTTGATGAAGTGAAAGATACAATTCTATCTCTTCCTAATAAGAAAACTTCCGTGGGACTAGATAAAGTTTCCAATGATATGCTTAAACACCTGCCTGAAAATTTTGTCTTATTACTGCAGAAATTGTTTCAAAAATGTTGGTTTGAGGGCGTAATGCCAGAACAATGGAAACAATCTATCACTGTACCAGTTTTAAAGCAAGGCAAACCTCCAACAGATAAGCATAGTTACAGACCAATAGCATTAACCTCACATACCTGTAAACTATTAGAGAGAATAGTTTTGAGAAGATTGACTCAGTATTGTCAAAAAAATAAGTTATTCCAGTTAATCAAGCAGGCTTCCAAAATGGCAGGTCTGCTATTGACAATTTAGTGAAACTAACAACGAATGTAAAACAACAATTTGCAAGAAGAAGAAATGTTCTAGCGACCTTTTTTGATATCAAGAAAGCTTATGACCAAGTCTGGCACGCCAAGCTCCTTTACAAATTGAAACAAATCGGGATTTTGGGACATTTATATCACTACATTAAATGCTTTTTGAATAAAAGAAGCATACGTGTTCGAGTAGGGAATGCATACTCCAATTCTAGATCTTTACATATGGGATTGCCACAAGGTTCTGTTATCGGCCCTATGTTATTTAACATCTTAATGTACGATTTGCCTTCGCTGTTATCAAAGCATGTTGTATTAGTACAATATGCTGATGATTTATGCATCTGGATGAATGTTACAATGAAAAGAAAAACATCAAAAAGGGAATTGAACTACATCAAGAAGATCTATCAAAGAGAGCTCGATCATATATTTACTTATATGGACGAAAATGGTCTGACATTATGTACAGAGAAAACGCATATGATTCTCTTTAATAATGGCAGCAATCCATCAGAGCTGCCGTTTTTTTAAATTGAAAATACGACTATTCAGTATAAAGATATCGTGAAATTTCTAGGTATCTATCTTACACCAAAGTTGTCCTGGAATGCTCATATCAACTACATCGTTACTAAGGCAAGGAAATGTTTAAATCTATTAAAGATTATAAGCAAACAAGCCTGGGGGCAAGATTGCAAAGTTTTGAAACATCTCTCTACGTCGCTGATTAGATCAAAATTGTCCTATGGACAAGAGTTATTTTTTAGTGCCCCCCAATTATTTACTTAAGAAACTTCAAAGCATAGATTGCAAGGGTTATAGGCTTGCTCTTGGTGTGCCTTTTCACGCATCAACGCTTGGAACTTATAAAGAAATTGGAGAACTGCCTTTGGACGAGTACCGAAGTCTTGCATGCGCTAAATACGTTCTTAGAAGTTCGACAAGTAACAACTTTGCATCTGAGGAACTGAAAATTACATCTGAAAATTCTTTTCCTAAACGAGCTAAGCAGATATCATCATTGAAACCAATTGCCACTTACGCATCAGATCTACTCAAAAGATCTGATATAAATCCAAGTAATATCGACACAAATCAAGCTGCCTCCCCTTGTCCTGCTTGGGAGATGAATAAAGCGCAGTTTGATATTAATTATACTGACATGAAGAAAAATGAGAATCCAAACATTATGAAAACTGAAGTCCAATTACATATACAGAACACTTATCCAAATCATTTAAAGATATATACAGATGGTTCACTCCTAGAAGATCACCGGGCAGGTTCAGCTTTTGTAATACCAGCGTTAAAAAAGGAAAAGTCATACTACATTGGCAAAAATCGATCCATCTTTACTGCTGAACTTATTGCTATTCTTATGGCTCTCAATTACATAGTTGATTTTCCATTACAGTTATTTCAAATCTTATTTTGTGTAGATTCTCAATCGGTTCTCTATGCTTTAAGGTCATCAGATTACAAGAAAAAGACCAAAATTATCTTAGAAATCAGTCAGTTAATTCATGTCTTAACTTTAAAAGGGACCAACGTTTCCTTCTGCTGGGTTCCTTCACATCTTGGATTCTCTTCAAATGAGTGGGCTGACAAAGTAGCGAAAAAGGGCGCAAGGCAAGGCACAGAATCGACTGAAATTCATGTTCCCTTATCCATTCAGGAGGGTTATCACTTGCTGGAACAAGCAGTTTGGAGTAGAATTAAAGGCTATACCCTGAGAAAAGATAGACTGTCCAAGAATAAGTATACTGATTCTCGTGGTTTGGATAACAAATCATACTTGAATCATACTGGCGTAATCAAATTCAGACAGATTAGTTCGCTATCTTACAGGATGAAACTTAATGCGTTCATTACAAAATACAGCAAAAATGTTAGATGTTTATGTGGTGAACAAATTTCTGGCAAGCACATCATTTTTGAATGTCAGAGGTTAAAGACCTATCTTACCAGTGATTTCTGAAAATTGTATTGAAGGCGTTTTCGAAAATGCTACTAGCTTATTTAATATTGCGAAATGTTTACTTCATAGTCCTGTAGGACATTTGTTATAGACTAGTTGATTGTGATTTTTGTTAATGCTTGTAATTTTTATTAATGCTCATTTTTCTGACTTTTTTTTTCTCCCCCTTATCAAAGAGACATAAACACACAATACGGTCCCCATCCCCTCCTCTTCCTCCCGTTTCCTCCCTCCCCCCGTCTAATATCACTATGTGGATAGACGTTAAATTGAAGACAACAACAAACACACACACACACACACACACACACACACACACACACACACACACACACACATATATATATATATATATATATATATATATATATATATATATATATATATATATATATGTGTGTGTGTGTGTGTGTGTGTGTGTGTGTGTGTGTGTGTGTGTGTGTGTGTGTGTGTTACTTTTTTCTATCCCTCGCTATTTTGTATCCCTAAGCGCTAGGCCTGGGAAAGCTAATGCCAATAAAAAGAATAATACTCTCTCTCTCTTTCAAAAAAAAAGGAGAAATACACAACTATTGTTCTTGATTTTTTAAAATTCTTAGTGGTGTTTAACGACAACAGCGTAAGTATGCGAATTATCACTATTGATATTCCTACGTTACAATTTTAAAAAAGGAGATCGCTTTAGAATGTGTACATCGTGTTGGCACATCTGTTCGGGAGAAACGTCGAGGGAATA
This sequence comes from Conus ventricosus, assembly GCA_018398815.1. NCBI lineage: Eukaryota > Metazoa > Mollusca > Gastropoda > Neogastropoda > Conidae > Conus > Conus ventricosus. Next base: position 74,696,296 of record CM031615.1, read on the forward strand.
AGCTAGAAAGTTTGCCGCAAGCTCTTGGCTTAAGCGATGAAAACTACCATACAAAATCAATGAATGTGTGTGTGTGTGTGTGTGTGTGTGTGTGTGTGTGTGTGTGTGTGTGTGTGTGTGTGTGTGTGTGTGTGTGTGTGTGTGTGTGTGTGTGTGTGTGTGTGTGTGTGTGTGCAAGTGAGGAGTGACACTTTTGAAAGCTGCCATCTGGTGACTAGAGAAACTGGGATACATCATGATCTTAAATGTATGGCGACTGTGAGGGAAAATTAGCAATCAGTGAATCTAACATTGATACATAACGATCTCATATGTATGGCAGCTGCAACATAAAGACAGCAGTCGATAAATCTAACCATCTTCAGTTATACACGAGCACATTATCCTTTTCTACCAGACAAATGGGATGGATGGTAACTTTTTAGTTCTGCAGTGATCTTACAATACATCATGTTGCTCTGGAATAAACGACTAGTTTGACGTTGATCGTCCGGAACGGTCAGTCTTTCAGACATCCACATCCATGGTTGATGCCATGCTTGCAGGTTTCGGATTCGCAGCAAGTCCCCACGCAGTGTCCCTCGCCGTTAGGAAAACAATTGTAGCATCTGTGCAGAGAAGAGAGAGAGAGAGAGGAGAGAGAGAGAGAGAGAGAGAGAAGAGAGAGAGAGAGAGAGAGAGAGAGGAGAGAGAGAGAGAGAGAGAGAGAATCAATCACCACGACCAGCTTCATGTATACACACACACACACACACACACACACACACACACACACACACACACACACACACACACACACACACACACACACACACACACAGAGGCACACACACACAGGCACACAAGCAGGCACCCACATACACACACGCGTAGATACAAAAGCGAGCACGTGCTCACACGCGCTATTCTTTTTAAAGACATGACAAGTAAAATTTAAGGAGAGAGAGAGAGAGAGAGGAGAGAGAGAGAGAGAGAGAGAGAGAGAGAGAGAGAGAGAGAGAGAGAGAGAGAGAGAGAGAATCATTCAACACGATCAGCTTAATGTACACACACATCTCTCTCTCCCTCTCTCTCTTTCTCTCTCTCTCTCTCTCTCTCTCTCTCACACACACACACACACACACACACACACACACACACACACACACACACACACACACACACACACACACACACACACACACACACACAGACACACACACACACGCACTCACGCACGCACGCGTATACAAAAGCGCGCACGTGCTCACACACACTTTTTTTTCAAGACAGTAGTATCAAGAAACATCAATTCTGTGTGACCACATGTTTATCGAATACATGGGAGTCGAGGATCATCAAAGTATGAAACTGGCTGACATACTACTCGTAAGAGTCGAACAGCGTATGGATGTATATGGATTGGGGAAGGGGAGAAGATGGAGGAAGATAGTGGGAGGGGGAATGAAAAAGCCTTGCTCTACGTGCAAATTAGACGCCGAACCATATTAATATGGTATATGCCTAGAATAAGTTTTTAACATTTAAAAAATTCGCGAATTGGAAAAAGAAACTGTTAGGGGGGAGGGACGCAGTGAGAGGGGATGGGGCGGTGGAGGAGTTAAAAATATCTTCCAAGTGGATGAGATTAATAAGATAAACAGCCAACATTGCCAGACTCCAACCATTGTCATAACGGATTGAAAATACTAGACATTGTCAGCGAAAGGTTAAAGGACTTCATCTTATCATGAAGAGGCTGAAAGCGAGTTCTTGTACTAGTACAGTCAAATAAAAAATGAGGGATATCGAGAGTCTGACCATATGCACAAGCAGGTGCCAGTGTTACATAACTGCCTAACCAACCATTAACCCGCAGCCTATGTACAAGGTTACGATTTGTGATTGGCCCTGGAGGATTACAACATTTTGTTGTTGGTTTATTCATATCCCATCTGTGCTTCCGAGCTGAATCTTCAAGGTATTGTTTCTGTATTATGTTCCAGATTGAACTTGTGTGAGAATGTGAATAGCTTCAGATGAAGAGAGAAGGATATCACAATTCAACACATCAGATTTATTTCTTGCAGCTTCCTTTGCATAAAAGTCAGCTAAGTCATTGCCAAGTAAACTGGAGTGCCCTGGAACCCATAACAAAGTTACATTAATACCCGGGTTATTAACTGTCGAATGAGAAATATGATCTCACATACCAAGTCTGAACGACTAGATTTTGATTGACCATGTACAGCCGTAAGCGCTGATTTTGAGTCCGATAATATAAATATTTGTCTATGTATAACAGGCATGTCAAGAATAAAATCTAGTGCGTTCAAAATGGCAAATAACTCTGCTGTAAATATAGAACATCCTTTCGTAATATAGGATTTCTTTTTAATGCTAATCGCTAGTATTACAAAGGAAGCCCCAACATCGGAAGAATCTAAAACAGAACCATCCGTGAAAATGTGTAGATAGGAATCGTATTTCCTATCTATCAAGTCTTTGGCATAGGATGATAGTAACAGACGATTATCTTTTCTACTAAGATCTCCGTAAGTGTAGATGATTTCAGCCTGCTCGGACAACCACGAAGGGTATGAACAACATGGAACCTCGGCAATACCATTAAGAGACAGGTTACAGTTCTGAAACAATGGGGAAATATAATCACCTAGGGACACGTACACCGATTTGTTACGAATCTCTCTTGAAATATACGTACTTCCATCCAGTTCAGTCATTACTGAATTTTGGATGGTTCTAGCTCTCACTGTAAAATTACAGGCGCAACTTAGCCTGTGTTTATTTACAGGTAACACACCAGCCTGCCTCCTTGTACGTCAAAAAGCCCATTGGAGAAGTCCTAATGCAATTTTAAAGGCTAATGAGTCAATACTGGTTAGCTTGTGTAAATCTGTCTTTCCAGCTGTGAAAAAAAAACCTTCTTGGTCATACGACAGAATTGAACGAACCATCCCCGAGGCGACATAGACGAGATTAGATCCGCAGTTAATTAGAGGTATAGCAGAAAAACACATAATAAACAAATTTTCTCCTAGCCTTTTCTACAAGGTAATTCATATGTTTACTCCAACAAAGTTTATAGTGGAAGATTACATCGAGAACTTAACTTGTTTGCTTGGGTATATTAAATTATTGTCAACCCTTATAGAGACAACTTCTCTGCCTTCAAACGCAATTGTTTTCTTTAAAGTCAACAAAAATCTTTTTGTGTGCAAATAAACCGAACCCATTTGATTTCATAAAATGAAAAATATTGTCAACTATTTCCCGATACTGTTCAATGATTTTCTTTCTTTTGGTTTGTTGTTTGGAAAAATTGCAGTTTACATTTCTCCACAGAACAATATCATCTGCATACAGAGCTAACGTGGCATCTTTTGTATTAACATATTTAATATCGTCAAGCATTGGCGAGAAAAGTGTTGGAGCGATTGCACTTCCTTGGGGAACATCCATGTTAATAGTCATAGAAGTTGATAAAGCTCCATGTACATTGACTTGGATAGTTCTGTCCGATAAGAAAGCTTTCAAAAATTGGAGAAAAAAAAACGACCTCATATTCCTACTTCATGTGCTTTGTACAACAATTTCGAATGCCATACTGAATCGTAGGCTCTATGAACATCAGAAAACGTTGCCAGGGTCGAATGACACTTGGCAAGAGCTTTTTTTTCACATTTGAGGATAAGTGGACAATGTGGTCTGTGACTCCTCAACCGTTCCTAAAACCAGCCTGGAATAAAGGCAAGACTCCATTTTTTTCCAAGGAAATGTTCTATTCTGTTTTTCATGATCCTTTCAAAAAGTTTTCCAATATCAGGTGTTAAAGAAATAGGTCGGAAACTAGAGGGAAGAGTTTTAGATTTTCCTTGTTTAAGGATTGGGATGACCGTAGCTTTTTCCAATCTGTAGGGAGCATTCCAGCATTTCAACAAATCTGAAAGAACTCCAACAGCTTTGATAACAGACTCTCAGGAAAATGCTTAATCATGTTATAGGAAACAGATCTGAACCAGTGGATATCTTACGTGGCTTTATACGCTTAAGTGCGAAACAGAGTTCATGCATTGTTAAATTTGTGTTTATATATAAAGTGTAGGAAAGGACGGAATACCTGCTGAGATCTACAAGGCGGCAGGCCCCAACGCCCTAAAAGCCTTTCACGATGTCCTGCGGAGTATCTGGGAGGAGGAGAAGATGCCAGATGACTTCCGTGACGCCCTGATTGTCTCCCTCTACAAGAACAAGGGAAGCAAATCCGACTGTGGGAACTACAGAGGCATCTCGCTACTCTCCATTGCTGGAAAGATCTTTGCCAGAGCCATCCTCAACAGACTCATCACTGTTTTCGAGCAGAACCTCCCCGAGGCGCAGTGCGGCTTCAGACCCGGCAGAAGCACTGTCGACATGATTTTTGCTGTCAGACAGCTTCAGGAGAAGTGTATCGAACAAAACATGCCCCTATACTCTGTTTTCATTGACCTGACCAAGGCCTTTGACACGGTCAACAGGGAAGCTCTTTGGACAGTCCTCGAGCGCATTGGATGCCCGCCAAAGTTTGTGAAAATGATCAAGCTCTTCCATGATGGCATGACCGGCCAGGTCCTCTCCAGTGGAAACGTGACGGAAGCCTTCGAGATCAGCAATGGCGTGAAGCAGGGCTGTGTCTTAGCTCCGGTCCTCTTCAACGTCTTCTTCACCTGCATGCTGTCCCACGCTGTCCAAGACCTGGAGAAGGGAGTCTACTTCCGCTATCGTCTGGACGGCTCCCTCTTTGACCTTCGTCGCCTCACTGCCAAGACAAAGAGCATCAAAGATCTCCTTCAAGAAGTCCTCTTTGCCGATGACTGCGCACTGGTGGCCCATGCAGAATCCGATCTGCAAACGATGCTTGACCGCTTCTCCGATGCTTCAAAGCTCTTCGGCCTGACAATCAGCCTCGGAAAGACTGAGGTGCTTCACCAACCCGCACCAAACACCAACCCCTCGGCACCCACCATCGTCATTGACGACTCCCAGCTTGCGGACATTGAACATTTCAGATATCTAGGAAGTACCATCTCCTGTGATGGCTCCCTGGACAGGGAAGTTGATGCCCGAATCAGCAAAGCAAGCCAGGCGCTGGGAAGACTCCGCAACAGAGTGCTTAGTCAACACAACATTCGGCTGACTACAAAACTGAGAGTTTACAACGCAGTGGTCTTGCCCTCTCTCCTCTATGGGTGCGAATCTTGGACACTGTACCTCAGACACGTCAAGAAGCTGGAGAACTTCCACATGCGAGCTCTTCGCTCCATACTCGGAATCCATTGGCAGGACCGTGTTTCCAACCTCGAGGTCCTGGACCGTGCTCACACTACAAGTATCGAGTCCATGCTCATCAAGGCCCAGCTTCGATGGGTGGGGCATGTCATCCGTATGGAAGAGCACCGTATGCCAAGGCGACTGCTGTATGGAGAGCTTCTGCACGGCAAGAGAAACCAAGGACGCCCAAAGAAACGGTACAAGGACTCGGTCAAATCAAACCTCCAGTGGTGCGAACTCAAACCAAAAGAACTAGAGGAGTGCGCCAGTGACCGACCTCTGTGGCGGGCCACAATTCACAAAGCCGCTACCAACTTCGAAAGTACTCGACGCCAAAAGCTGACTGCCGCCAGGGATCAACGTCACAGAGCAGCAGCAGCAGTAATCACGACAACGGACTTCCAGTGCCCCCACTGTTCCAGACTCTGCGCCTCCAGATTGGGGCTGCAGAGCCACCTCCGCGTACATCGATGAGCTGCAGAAACGCTAACGTCATCTTCGGATCCGAAGGACTACCACACAATACTTTCTATGTTAAGCTGGTCAATGTTATGGTATTTATCCTCAAAATCCTTTCTACGAATTTGTTCAGACTGAGATAAACACTCAGTCTGACTCATTGAAACGAAGGTTTCTGCTAACAATTCAGCCTTTTCTTTGTTAGTTCTATAAATTTTATCGTTAACACGCAGAGCAGGCCGAGGGAGATGGAATGTACCCTTGATTTTTTTAATTTCTTTCCATAATTTAGAAACTTCATGTGGATGTTTAGAACAAGTCATGATCAAATTACCATAATACTGTTGTTGTTTTTTGGCAAGAGCCACTGCTTTGTTACTGTAGTTATTAGCAATTTTGTATTTACTGTGGAGTTCGTTTATTACTTGAGGTGGCTGTGGATGACGACTGTTCATTCAGTTTTGAAATGCCTCTGTTTTCATTTTTATGGCTAATTCACATGAGGAGTTCCACCAAGGGTTTGTAGCTCCCTTTGGATGGTCTTTAAACTTAATCTTTGGAATGGCGCAATCTGCTGCTCTCAGTATGAGATTTCGTAATTCTACATAATTGTTTCAGGATCTTCTATTGATCCTATGTTATGATTAATATTGAGCTTAAGAGAACCAGTAGAGTTTGGGCAAAAAGGTCCCAGTTAGGTTTATCTTCATTGTATTTTGTATATCCGTGGGTATGCTCAGTTCTCTCTGGACTCAATAAAATATGAACTTCAAATGGAAGATGGTCACTACCCGGTGGTAACTGAATGACATCCACATACAAAGTGGAAAAATACCCGGAGATACTATGGACAAATCAATTGATGAATTTTTCTGATCAGAACGATCAGCAATTCTGGTGATAGACCAGTCATTCAGTGTCGTTAGATTAGCATTTGCTATAGTGTTAGCGATATATATTCATTATTGTTTGTGATATTTTTAGAGTTTTTGGACCATGGAGCATGATTGGAATTGAAATCACCTAGAATAATCCACTCTTTGTCTGAATCTAAATCAAGCAACCAGTCGGCTTTCTTCTTGGACACACCATCTGGGTAATAACAGTTCACAACTTGTAAACTTTGGCCTTTGATATTCACTTCTATACAACAGGAATATAAGCGTTTGTCAATCGAGGTATAAGGTGTTTTAACAGGTTGGTACAAAATTTTACACGATACATAGATGGCAACTTTTGTTTTAGCATTTTACTTCACTGCATCAGTCACTGGAGGAAAATAGTATGGAATGCAGCCAGTCGTTTGCCAACTGTATCCGGAACATTACTAAACAGTACCCTGACCCGAAATTCATAGTCAGCAAAATGGCTCCAGTCAGGGAATCCAAATTAAATATCAAGGGAGAATTATTCAACGCCCTCCTAATTTCCGAATAAAGTGACGACAAGAACATCTCCTTCGTGAGCCATTCCAACCTCCTGGTCAACTCTTGGAACCTCAAGGACGGCCTCCATCCCACCTACCGAGGGGCCATTGTCATCGCAAAGAACATCGGGCGACACATCAGGGACGTCTTCTGGCAGAGACCACGGAAGGTCGCTCAACACCCACCGTCCCGTCCACCCAGGGCCTACCAGTCCTTCACAACAGATCCGCGTCACACCTTCGGACCGTGGATGAACATGTACAGTCCACTGTATGACTGGTAAAATCACTCAGTGGACACACTTTGTGAAACTCCAGCACCCAGCATTTTGACAGTTCAACCGCCACTTGTGTTTTACTGTAAAGACTAATAACCAGTTGTATCGAACATTTTCCTTCAATCATACACAAAATCACTACACGTGGAAAATTAGCTTAGTATAATTTAGTATTATCACACAATCATTTTAAATTTAGTAATTTTCTTTTATTTGGATTATCCCTTGTCTCATTTATTTTCTTCCTGGGGACCCATGTCTTTGGACAAAGGTTTTAAGGTGTTCCAATGGAACAGTAGATCCATCTCAACTAGCCATGACCAGTTAGTTCAACATCTCGCACATGAAAAATATAATGTGTTGGCCTTGCAATCATTGAATGTACGAAAAGATAAATTGCCCAAGCTTTGTAATTATTACTATCCTCCAGTCATCCAAAAAGTGAATACCAACGAGAAAGTCAGTGTAGCCATTTATATTAAAGAAGGCGTAAAGTACAGCGCCGTGTATTAGTCCTGTTCCACCAGACATTCCAGGGTCACATTCTTGCGCTATTAAAGTCCAGTTGGCTCAGACACATTAACGATTGTGTCAGTTTATCTGCCACAAGGGCCCAATGATGCAAATACCGAATGGCTTCGTACCTTGCGGACAGATCAAAACAGCAAATTTCTAATCACTGGAGATTTTAATGCTCATTCTCCTTTTTGGGAAAAATACTGCCAATTAGTTACAAATAACAATTCATTGAGAACCTGGGGGACCTCATCTCTTTATCTGTTGAATGACGGCAGAATAAAAGCGCATTCCCGACAATCCTAAACACAAACCAAGCGCTATAAAATCTAACGTTTAGTCTCTCCAGATCTAGAACTATAAATTTATTGGAATACCCTTGATGCACATTGAACAGCGATCACATACCTATAATCAAAAAATTTTGAAAGCGCAAGATCTGAACCAATGATCAGACTCGAGAAAAAGTTCCAAAATTTAACTATAAGCTCGCCAACTGTACTGGAATACGTTTTCAGAATTATTAAGAACGTTTCAAATAAACTGTGATGACGTTACCACTCAGATGTTGACAAGCTATATTATCTCTTTCAAAACGCTTTGCTGTCTGCCGCAAATCAATCAATTCCAAGGATAAAATCTGTGGTTTCTAAAAAGCATTTGGGCAATGTCTGGTGGAATGAGGCTTGTGAGGAGGGAAAAAAGGAAAGTTAAAGCATACAAACGAATAAGTGCGCTGAAAATCTTCTTGAGAAAAAGAAAGCAAAAAATAAATTGAATAGAATCATAGCACAGGCCAAAGCGACAATACTGGTCATCTTTTTGCAAACATGAGGTATCTAATTTCAAAGACTTGCAAAAAGTATGGAAAAAATTAAAAACAATGAAAAATGGAATTAAAACTTCCACATACTCTATCAAATTCGGTAAGTCTAACTTCCCTTCAAATTCTGATAAAGCTAAAGCTTTTGTTGACATGTTTGCCAAAAATAGCAGCATGAATAGTTTGACAGAAAAAAATAGATCATATCGGGAACAAGAGGGTAAGCATTATATAAGTAGTAGTAAAGACCCTGAGAATAACCACTACCTAAACGCTCCTATAACACTACAAGAACTTCAAGAATGTCTTAGTAAATTATGCCAGCAAGAAAACTTCAGTCGGCCTAGATGGTATTTCGAATGAAATGCTACGCCACCTACCAGCAAACGCTGTGCAGTTTCTCCATCTATTTTTTTCCAAAATGTTGGAATGATGGTAAAATACCTCAGTTATGGAAACATTCCATTATCGTTCCTATTTATAAACATGGTAAATCCTCGCCTGGTATAAACAGTTACCGATGCAATTGCCTTAACATCCATACCTGTAAATTAATGGAAACCGAATCGTACTAAATAGATTATCTTATACTGTAATAAGCATGATGTCATACTGATTAACCAAGCTGGATTTCAAATGGCAGATCACAGTGAACACCTGGTCAAATTACAACTAAGTGAAACAACAATTTGCAAGACGAAGAAATACTAAGCTACAATTCTTTGATGTAAAAAAACTTATGATCAAAGTATTGGCATAGTGAAATATTATACAAATTAAAAAATGTTGGAATAACGGTTACATGTATAATTATGTCCAAGAATTTTTAGAAAATAGATCAATTCAAACAAGAATTTGAACATACTTATTCAAATCGAGAACATTGCAAATGGGACTGCCACAAGATTCAGTAATATCTCTCTATCTTATTTAATATGTTAATGGCAGATTTACCAAAAGGCTTATCGAAAGGACAGAGTTAGCTCAATTTGCCGATGATATATGCCGATGGATGAGAGTTACCATGAAACGAATAACCTCTTCGAGGTCGCTGAACTACATAAAAGCTTTATAATAATAAATATAATAATAATAATAATAATAATAATGTGCATTTCTTGCGCCTAATCTTTAAAAGCCCTAAGCGCTTACAATAAAGAATAAAGAATAAATAAATCAAGAGAAGCAACCAATATGATAAACAACAAAAGGCAATCTTCCAAACACACACACACAACATTTTCTACATGCTTAAGCTGAGCACACAAACCCACACACACACACACACAACACACACACACACACACACACACACACACACACACACACACACACACCACACACACACACACACACACACACACACGCAGGCAACCACACAAACACACACACACACACACGCACACACGCCAGGTGTAGGGTACATCTGCTTTCGACAGAAGGAGGGGAAGGGGTCATGACTGGAAGAGGGTTAGTCTTAAGAGAAGACTTAAAGGAAGAGAGGGAAGTCGCCAGAGCGGAGAGATAAAGGAAGGTTATTCCAACAACAGGGGGCCTGGAAAGAGAACGAACGTTCACCGAGGGTCCTAGTGCGGAAGCGAGGAATTTGGAGAGAGAGAAGTGTCAGAGGAAGAACGTAGCTGTCTAAGAGGTTTGTAGGTATTCAGAAGATCAGCAAGATAGGATGGGGCTAAACCACTAAGAGATTTGTGGCAGAGCAAAGAAAGCTTGTATTCAATTCTTTTGCCTACTGGGAGCCAGTGGAGAAAATCGAGCAAGGGAGTCGAGTGAGAAAATTTGGAGCGTTTCAATACTAGTCGGGCAGCACTGTTTTGAATTTTCTGCAATTTGCCAAGAAGATTCTGTGGGCAACCAGCAAGAAGAGAATTACAGTAATCCAAACGAGAAAGAACAAAAGCAGAAATGAGAGTTTTGGTGGCATCATCCGAAAGAAGATGACGAACAGAAGAAATACGGCGAAGTTCCAGATAGCAAGCACGACAGACAGAGGAAATTTGACTTTGAAAGGATAGAGTTTGGTCCAGTGTGACGCCAAGATTACGGACAGTTGAAGAAGTCCGAATGACTGAATTATCTAGTTGGACAGATGAGGGAAGGCAGTTTGTAGACAATAATCTTTTAGATGCTATGAAAATCAGTTCGGTCTTGTCGTTGTTCAGTTGAAGTTTGTTGTCATCATCCAAGCTTTGATATCAGAAAAACATGCCTGAGTTCGTTTAATGATAGAGGGGAGCTGAGAAATATCGTCAGAGGTGTAGATTTGGTTGTCATCAGAGAAACAGTGGTGGGAGATGCCGTGATGAGTGACAATGTCAGAGATAGGCTGTGTATAAAGAACGAAGAGAATGGGGCCCAAGACTGAGCCCTGGGGGACTCCATACTCCAAGTCAGCTGACTGAGAAGAGAAACCATTCACAGAGACAGTCTGAGTGCGACCACAAAGATAGGATCTAAACCAGGAAAGAGCTGTGCCAGAGATGCCAAATGTATGCTCAAGCCTAGACAGAAGGGTACTGTGATCTATGGTGTCAAAAGCGGCAGACAGGTCTAACAAGGACAGCAGGAGAGACTTTACCATCGTCAAGAGCAGAGAGAAGGTCGTTGACAATTTTGAGGAGAGCGGTTTCTGTGCTATGGCCAGCCCGATAGGCAGATTGCAAAGGATAGAGAAGATTGTTATGCTCAAGATGTTCATGAAGTTGGAGAAGAGCAATCTTTTCAATTATCTTCGACAGAAAGGATAAGTTGGAAACAGGACGATAGTTTTTCAAAATCTCAGGATCAAGGAGGGTTTCTTTAGCAGGGGTCGAATAACAGAGTGTTTTAGTTCAGAGGGGAAACAACCAGAGGTGAGTGAATCATTGACAATGGCAGTGATGAAAGGCATCAAATCATCAATTACACCACATAGCAGGGAGGATGGGAGGGGGTCAAGCACACAAGTCTTAATGGTAGTATTCTTAATCACATCTCTAACTAATGACTGAGTGACAGGTTCAAAAGAAAAGAGTGGAGTGCCAGAGAAAATGTCAAAATGGATATCAGGAACAGTTGCTGTCTGAGAGACTATATTCTCCCGGATCGACTCGATTTTGCCGACAAAGAAATCACAAAATTTATGTGGCAGATCAGAGGGACAGACAGAAGATGGAAGAGGAGAGGATTTCATTCTCCCTATGAGTGTGTTTGTGAGGTTGAACAATTGCTTGCTCGAAGTGCATGCAAGTATTTTGGTATTGTAGAATGCTGATTTGGCTTGCTGCACAATTTCGTTGACAACATTGTTTGCAACACGTAAGATCTGTTTATGGACCTCAAGACCGCTCTTAATCCATTGTCTCTCTGCACCACGCCTAACACGTTTAGCGTCCAGAACTTGCGGGGCAACTGCTGGAAACCAAGGCGAAGGTGGGCGGCTGGAGATCCTCCGTCGAAGAACAGGAGCATGACGATCAAGAACGTCCTGGATAAGGGTATGGAACAGTTCAGCAGAAAGAGCAGGTGATGACTGAAGACAAAGAAAGCAGCAGGTCAGTCCGGAACGCATCAAGGTCCACAGATGCAAAGTCCCTGGTTTCAACGAACCTGGGAGATTTGACAGGAACAGAAATGTTGAGCTTGGTTAAAATGGCATGGTGGTGACTAGTGAGAACTCAATAAAATAAATGTATTTTTACAAGAAACGGGCTTGCACTTTCATTAGAAAAACGCATATAATGCTTTTCAATTCAGGGTATGACCCAGAAAAGCTCCCAGTTTTCACTTTAGATGGCATTGAAAAAAATATGTTAAATCTGTCAAATTCCTAGGTATAATCTTAACTTTTAAACTGTCATGGAACCAGCATATTGACCACATATTAAATAAAGCACGGAAAAGTTTAAACTTTCTTAAGATTATAACAAGCAACCATTGGGGCCAAGATGCTTCGACGTTAATATCTCTATCAACCGCACTTGTGCGATTTAGGTTAACCTATGCTCAGGAAGTATTTTTCAGCGCACCACAACATCTGTTAAATAAATTGCAGAGCATTGATTGCAAGGCTTTACAAACTCGCTCTTTATGTTCCCATACATACATCCAACTTAGGAACATGCAATGAGATTGGAGTGCTACCTCTCAGCGAGGTTCGAAAGTAGCTGCGTCGAAGTTCGTTCTGAAGAGTTTTACACAGAAAAGTTTCTGTGCAAAAGAAGTTTGTTTAAATTCTGAAAAAGATTTTGGAAAGCGAGCTAGAGGAATACAATCTACAAAATCAATCTACTCGTATACTTCTCACCTTATCAGAGATTCCACATAAATAGAAATGAAATCGCTGTTAAACCATCCTTTTCACCAGTACCAAGATGGGAACAAACGAAGGCCTGCTTTGATACGACTCGTTCAGATTTGTCAAAAAAAAGATTCACCCAACACACTAAAAATTTCAGTATACTTACACCTGGAAAAACAGAACAAGAACCACTTTAAAATTTTCACAGACGGCTCAGTGCTAGAAGACAGTAGGACAGGGGCAGCTTTTGTAATACCTGACTTAACGTGGAGGGAAAATGTACCATCTAGGCAGGAATTTTTCGATTTTCAGTGCCGAACTATCCGCCATCCTAATGTCCTTAAATTATATTCTTTATTTCCATCTAAATGTCAGTGACCTACTAGTATGTGCTGATTCTAGATCTGCTCTTGAAGCAATCCGATCTTCAAATTCAAAAAAACAGTTTGGAGATAATAACAGAAATAAATCATGTTATACATCTTTTATCCGATAAAGGCACATTAGTTAGTTTTTGCTGGGTCCCCTCTCATTGTGGCATTTTAGGAAATGAGAGAGTCGATCAGGCTGCAAGAAAGGCAGCTCGAAATGTTGAGGTTCAATTCCCTTAATATTCCTTTGGATTTAACAGAATGCAATATCCTTCTAAACAAAACATCGGATGAAAGCTTCAGAAACTTGATAATGAACTCAGATACTCAGTATTATCAGAGTTGTGTTAAATTTGGTGGCAAAATCAACTCGAAAGCCTCGTCAACAATCATCTTGCTTCTCTGTCTAGAGAGATTAGAAGTTTACTGCACAGAATGCGGTTAAATTCCCTTCATACAAAGTTCTGTAAAAACATTAGATGCATGTGTGGAGAAACACTCGAAGGAGGACATCTATTAATCAACTGTCCAAGAGCAAGGGAATTATATCGTAAGTCGGGCGTTTGTAGTTTATCTGACGGATCAAGTCCGTCATCTGTGCCCAAGATTTTGAACGACTACTCTTTTCTTTCCTCAGTTTGTAAATGTTTGTTACACAGCCCAGTGGGCATTTACCTTTGATGTTCTATCCTTTAATATTAGATTGTTAATTACGTAGCATTACTTACAGTACTCTTGCTGCTATGCTACACTCAGTTTGAAGCGTACTTTTCCTTTAATTCCGGGAAAATTGACACATTTACAAGCGCGCGCGCACACACACACACACACACACACACACACACACACACACACACACACACACAACACACACACACACACACACACACACACACACACCTGCGCGCGCGCACACACGAACACACACACACACACACACACAAAACACACACACACACACACACACACACACACACACACACACACACACACACACACTCTCTCTCTCTCTCTCTCTCTCTCTCTCTCTCTCTCTCTCTCTCTCACACACACACACACATACACTCACATCCACACTTTGTCCCTGTATCTGGCCATCTCCAATCCCAACTCATATCATAAGAAATGTTTATTCATACAACACATTCTCATGAAACAACCACAGAGTTAATACGCACATTCCATACACTTCAACACATCGTCTGATATCACTTTTAGTGGAAGGACGTTAAACTGAAGAAACTGAACTGAAAATAGTATCCCGTGACTTTTGGTAAATCATTTTTATGACAATTCAGAGACTGGAGCGCAAGGACATCAAAACTATGGTCTTGCAAAAACTGAATGAGGTAGTCAATGTTACACTTGCTTCTGCAATTCCATTGTAAAAATCTAAGACGATCTATGACTTAACTGTCCATGTTGTCTTTTGAACTGGTTGCCCGCATTACAAGGAAAGGAAGAATAATAACAAACAGAAACAGGCGGATTTTTGAGAGAAAACAAAGGAAGAACTTTCGTTTTGTGAAAGTTCATAACACACCGGCGTGACAGTTTGAAATAATTCTTTTGAATTCCAAAATAGAAGATGTAAGCAGGTCCGTCACGTTTTTCATAATACTGATGAATTTAACTGAGAGGGTTTCCATGAACACAACAATACTACTAAGATCAAAATTAGAAGGAGATGGACAGCCAGGTGATGAAACTTTTGGAGACTCTGCTCACATTTTTTCTTAGGAGTACTAACAGGGGGTGACAACTCTGGCCTACGTTCACAAGTTTGTGCTTTGGCGTTATCTTTTCCCAAGTCGAGAGAAACAGTTTTTTGAGACAGCTACTGCCGCCTTTTTCGTGACCGGCGATTTGCGTTTGTTTCCAGCTACATCTGAGGAATATGACATAGGGACAGTATGGTTACTTGGACTGGAATCAAGGATTGAAGACTGGTAACCACACTGTTCGGGATTTGTTTGTCCTTCTAGCTGAGCTCGTGCAAGAGAAATGGCTTCTACGAATTATAATTAGATGATTTTAAAGAGCCCGCCAAGACTCTAACTTTATATTCAGGACACCCAAGGTAAGAAGCAGAGTGATTTCCTGAACAATTCACACAGCGCCTGGCGTTGGAACATTGGTTACTGTCATGTCCAGGCTGACCACATCTACCACACGTCTGTTTGGAGCGACATGCGGATTTTGTATGTCCCGGTCTGTTGCAGCGAGTGCAACGAAAGACTTGCGGAACAATTGTTTTTTTAAATTGTTTAATATCAAAAGACTGAAACCCAGAAAGATTTTTTGGGGAAGACTTGGGACAGTGAAGGTAATGTTCACAGCCCTCGAGTCACTGCCATCTTTATTTTTCAAAGTTTTGAGCGCTTTTGCTCCTGGTATTTCTCTTCTGATTTCATCAAGAGAAATATCAACAGGAATGGGTTTTATCACCCCTTCGGTATACACTTCAGGGATGGAGTAGTTGATAGTGATGCCAGCCAGATGTTTTGTATTTAAAAGCATTTTTTGCTGATCAGCGGAAGTACAGCCAATCAACCATTTTCCGGACGACAATTGTTTCTGTACAATAATGGGTCCGAGGGTATTGGTCCACAGCTTTCTGCTGAGAACCCCAATACCAGCCAAAGTTGCAGAACCCTTTTTGGTGTCTTCAAAAATAACTGGAAAATGGAAAGACAATATTTTTTTTTTATTCTGAAAGATTTTGGTGTGTCGAAGACGTGGTCTCACAGTGGATAAGGATGACGAACACGTCATTCCACACCTTGTTCACTAATAAAATCAAGTGACATTATTTACTGAACATAACGTCATGCAAGTGTTGTTACCTGGTGTAATCGAAAGGCACCAGTTGAAGAAAACAATGTCATGCTACATTTTGTTTACTAGAATAATCTAAGGGCGCTAATCACTGAACACAAGGTCATTTGAAACGAAGATCACTAGGGAAATCTGGTGTCACAATCACAACATCATTTCACAGTTGTTCATAAGTATAATCTATCTACGCTAATGAACACACGTTGTTCTCTAATGTAGTCTCATGTCCTTGATTACTGAATATAATGTCATTCCATAGGTGGGGTGAGAAATGTTTGTGATACTGAAAAGGTTGCAGCCAGGGTCCAAGGGTCCACTTAAGCCCCCTGGTGGGGTTCAAAGGCAACGTCCTGCTGGGGGTGATTGTCACGGACGTACATACTTTTGGTTTAGAAGATAAATCATTACTTTTCAAAACCAGTATAAAGTGAAGTGTTACCAGTGACTTCTTTACTACATTGGCCGGGTGTTGACCAGTGTGCTATTTGTGTCATCCCGGGTGCGCTACGTCCGTGCATTTCGCTCCCATCCTCCAATATTTCTCTTCATTTTATTTTCTTTTAAAGCTTTCTTTTCTGTTCTTTTATCGCTTTCCACGTGGTTCATCAGCTGATGTCAGGTGCCACAGGTGAGCTGATTTTGTTACCTGTTGCCATCTTGGTTAGGCTATTGGTGTGACACTCATTGACGGACCGTCGAGTCTGAGAGATCTCCATCTCTGGTAGCTCGGCCCACATTTCTTTATCCACTTCGGTGTGGGTTTTGTGGAAGAGTCTTTCGCCCTTCAGCGGGTCGGAAAGTATTCCACTGGACACCTTGGGATCCCTGTCCCTGCCAGCTGGAAGAACCACCTTGGGTCGTCCCTGACCTGGAGTCCCCTTCGGTGTGGACCGGCACGGTTACGGCTGCCACCCTTCGTTGGACTGGGGAGCAAACCGTTTCTCACCTCGCCCCCCGCCATTTTGGGCGGGATTTTTCGCCCTTTTCCTTCAGCTGCAGCTCCGGTCTTGGGCTGGCTGGACGACCAGTATCCACGGACCCTGCAGTCATCATCCTTCGTCCTGGCACCAGTCGTTTCTCAAACCTGCAGACTGGTGGAGGTGAACCTTGTCTCCTTTACTGGGACACCTGCTTCACCTCGGACTGGAAGACCAGCCCACTACGAACGTCACCCCTCTACAGGATCCACCTCCCTCTGCGAACCTCCTCGGTTCATGGACTCGAGTTGAGAGTTCAATCTTGTGTGGTGTGGGTGTGGGTCTGGCGTGCGTGTGCGTGGGTTTAAAGCCGGTCACTGATTCGTTTTGTTGGTTTTTGTTGTTGTTTTTTTGTTTTGTTTTGTTTAACTCTAGCTGAGTAGGTCCCGTTGGATGTAGCATTGTTTCTAATACTGTCTTTCTTCTGTCATTCTGCTGAAGGTCCTTGTAGCGGTTTAGCGGGTTAGGTTGGGACAGTAGCGGGATCCCGGGATATTGGAGGTTTTTTTTTTGTGGTCTATTCAATTTACTTTGTCCCCTAAATCAGTTAGTTCTCAATAGCGCCTTTCTCTTCTATGCCCCATTTTTTCTTTCTTTTCCTCTCTCGGCTATCTTTTCTCTTCTTTGTTATGACCCATACCCCATCTGGAGTGCTAGTGCGAGTGAGTGATTGTAATGTGAATAAAAATATTGTCGAAACTTCTTCCTCTTGTGGTCTGGTGGTGTGAGGGATTGAGTGATCGCTCCGTTTCTGCCTCTGCACATTACCTGTATAAGACCCCCCCCCCCCCCCCCCCTGTCAGGTGTACTCCCACGTGACAGTGATAAACACTTGACATTTAAGGACAGTTTGCTGCGTTCTCCTTTGATACAAAAGAAAAATATAATACAATCGTCAAAACGCTAATACGGATATCCGTATAATACGGAACTACTCCACCCATGTCATTCGAAATGTTCATCACGGGTGTCATCTGATGACGCTGATTACTGAACACAACGTCATCGGAAACGTTCATCACGGGTGTTATCTGATGTCGCTGATTACTGAACACAACGTCATGCCAAACGTTGTTTACTTGTGTAATATTATGACGCTAATTATTGAACAAAGCGTCGTTCCAATAATCGCTCACTGGTCTGATGACGCTTATTACTGAACGCAACGTCATCTGAAACGTTCATCACGGGTGTCATCTGATGACGCTGATTACTGAACACAACGTCATGCCAAACGTTGTTTACTAATGTAATATTATGACGCGTCGCTCCAATCATAGCTCACTGGTCTGATAACACTGATGACTGAACAAAACGTAAATTCAAATGTTGCTCACCAGCGGGATTTGATTACGCTGGTTACTGACCACAACGTCGTTCCAATTTTGGTGCACGAGCGTAATCTGATGACAATAATTACTGAACACAACGTCATTCCAAACGTTAACCATCATTACAGTTATGACTCTGATAATTAAAGACAGCGTCATTGCAAACTTTGTGATATCACCTAGTCAGTTGAAACGTTGAATGGAAGCGTCATGTAATGACATTGGTAAGTGGACACGTCATCTTATTTTTCAGAGAAATGACACCGTTTACTGAAGACCAAATCATTCCAATCGTTCATAACTTTACATGTAGACTGTGACGACACTGGTTGCCAAACACTCATCATTCGGTAAAACGCCACCCGTTCATCTTTGTAGTGTCATGACAGTGATCACACCGACTGCTAAGCAAAACGTTATTATAAACGTTGATCACGAGTTTAATGTGCTAACACTGATAACTGACCACAATGCAATGCTATACCGCAATGTTATCCATTGGACGCCCCAGCAAAACAACAGCTTTCTGTCTGCTAAACTGGTCAGTACTGCAGTTCTGTTGAATTAGTGTGCCCACAATGAAGGAGTCCCGCTGACCAGCTGTAAGCCTGTCACGACCGACCCCTGGAGGTCTGCCCTGACAGGATCGGTTTAGATGGGAGTGAAGGGAGTGACTGAACTCACACGCCCCGCAAGAGACCACACAAGAAGGATTACGATACAACACCCCATTTATTCACACCAACACACACATAGTCACAAATAAGCATTCCAACACACACAACATGCACAATCACAATCAAGCATTTCAACACTCACGACATACACACAATTAAGCATTTCGAACGGGGAAAAGCGCATGCTTTCCTGTGGAACCTCCCCGTTGTGCATGTCGTGTGTTATTAACGGCTGTAAGGGCCTGTGACAGATTTTTTTCTCCATGGAATATCTCAGAAAGTACTTGGGTGATCTTTGTGAAAAATAGCAGGTATGTTCATTATGTGTCACGGATGATGCCCGATGTTTTAGTTTACCCCGTTACAGCCGTTACTAAAGGCTGTAACAGCCTGTAACGCTTTTATACTTTATGGAATATCTCAGAAAGTACTTGGCCGATCTTTCTGAAAATTAGCAGGTATGTTCATTATGGGTCACCGATGATGCCCGATCTTTTAGCTTACCCCGTTATAGCCGTTACTAACGGCTGTAACAACCTGTAACGGTTTTTCTTCATTATAGAACGTCTCAAAAAGTACTTGGCCGATCTTTCTGAAAATTTGTAGGTATGTTCATTATGGGTCACGGATGATGCCCGATGTTTTACTTTACCGTTGCATCCGTTACTAACGGCTGTAACGGCCTGTAACGGTTTTTTTCTTCTCCATGGAATATCTTAGAAAGTAGTTGGGTGATCTTTGTGAAAATTAGCAGGTATGTTCATTATGAGTAGCGGATGATGCCCGATGTTTTAGTTTACCCCGATATAGCCGATACTAACGGCTGTAACAGCCTGTAACGGTTTTTCTTCTTTATAGAATATCTCAAAAAGTACTTGGCCGATCTTTCCGAAAATTTGTAGTTATGTTCATTATGGGTCACGTATGACGCCCGATATTTAGTTTACCGCTACATCCGTTACTAACGGCTGTAGCGGCCTGTAACGGTTTTTCTTCTTTATGGAATATCTCAGAAGGTACTTGGCCGATCCTTCTGAAAATTTGTAGGTACGTTCATTATGGGTCACGGATGATGTCCGATGTTTTACTTTACCGTTACATCCGTTACTAACGGCTGTAACAGCCTGTAACGCTTTTATACTTTATGGAATATCTCAGAAAGTACTTGGTCGATCTTTCTGAAAATTAGCAGGTATGTTCATTATGGGTCACGAATGATGCCCGATGTTTTAGTTTACCCCGTTATAGCCGTTACTAACGGCTGTAACAGCCTGTAGCGGTTTTTCTTCTCCATGGAATATCTCAAAAAGAACTTGGCCGATCTTTCTGAAAATTTGTAGGTATGTTCATTATGGGTCACGGATGATACCCGATGTTTTAGTTTACCGTTGCATCCGTTACTAACGGCTGTAACGGCCTGTAACGGTTTTTCTTCTCCATGGAATATCTTAGAAAGTAGTTGGGTGATCTTTGTGAAAATTAGCAGGCATGTTCATTATGCTTAACGGGTGATGCCCGATGTTTTAGTTTACCCCGTTATAGCCGTTACTAACTTCGTTTCAGTCTGAACAAATTCGTAGAAAGGATTTTGAGGATAAATACCATAACATTGACCAGCTTAACATAGAAAGTAACACTTTATATATGAACACAAATTTAACAATGCATGAACTCTGTTTCGCACTTAAGCGTATAAAGCCACGTAAGATATCCACTGGTTCGAGTTCTTTCAGAATTGTTGAAATGCTGGAATGCTCCCTACAGATTGGAAAAAAGCTACGGTCATCCCAATCCTTAAACAAGGAAAATCTAAAACTCTTCCCTCTAGTTTCCGACCTATTTCTTTAACACCTGATATTGGAAAACTTTTTGAAAGTAGGCGAAAGTAGGCGAACAGCACGGCGGGAATGAAACGATCCCACTCACGAGGTTGCTCTGCACACAGGCGACGCAACATCTGCTTCAATGTCCCATTAAAGCGCTCGACAAGGCCATTGGCCTGCGCATGATAGGATGACGTTGTCTCCTTGTGAACATTGAGCAGAGTGTTCACTTCCTGCATGGTTTCGGACAGAAACTGGGTTCCCTGGTCCGAAAGGATCTTCTTGGGCACGCCAGTGCGCGTCCAAATCTGCCAGAGAGCTTCAGCAACAGTAGGGGCATCGATAGTCCTAAGCGGGACAGCCTCTGGATATCGAGTCGCATAGTCCACCACTACCAAAATGTAGCGGTGACCGCGATCGGATGGTGGATTAATGGGTCCCACCAGGTCGACCCCAACTTTGCTGAATGGCTCCCCAACCAGTGGCACTGATCCCAGGGGAACACGCCTCAAGCGCCCCTTAGGCGTTGTTCGTTGGCAGGCATCGCAACTGCGGCAGTACTGCCTAACATGAGAATTCATTCCCGGCCAGAAGAAATCCTGTCTAACTCGCTCGAGAGTCCGCTTTGAGCCCATATGACCTGCCATGGGTGAATCATGGGCCTGCCGGAGAACAGATTCTCTCAAGCTTTGGGGAACGACTAGCTGCTTGGCCACCCTATCTGCCTGAGTGAAAACCCTAAAGAGGATCCCTTGTGGAGCTTAAAGCTCACCTTGGCGTGTCGGGCCGACTGAGCGGGACGACCCACCAGTTGTCGCAGGCGTTGGACATCCAAGTCCCTGGCCTGAAGACGAACCATGGTAGCAGGATCAGCCCTAGCCAGAACCTCGTCAGAGATCGGCTGTAGAACGGGACGCAATTCCTGCTCCTGCTTCTTGGCTTTGGCGCGCGTGGTAACTCCCACACAAGCCTGTATGGGCAGATCCGTAGACACAGACTGACTGCGTCCGTCTGCAAAGGTGATAGTATTCCCTATGAGAAGGGAATACAGAGGTCGCTCCACCGCGATGGCCCATACTTCGCCACAGAAGTAGGGGGTGGAGATAGAAATGAGTACAGAAGGACGGGTGGAGGT
This sequence comes from Conus ventricosus, assembly GCA_018398815.1. NCBI lineage: Eukaryota > Metazoa > Mollusca > Gastropoda > Neogastropoda > Conidae > Conus > Conus ventricosus. The sequence goes on from CM031615.1 coordinate 74,718,557, forward strand.
AAAACCAGCCTCCATCCCGCACACATCATAACTGGCGCCCCGCCGAGCCTCAGGAGAAACCAAATCCTTATCGACAAAGAGCGTTGATGCTCCCGAATCCCTGATGGAGTCGACCAAGGAAGAACCAACAACAGAAAGAAATACTGGGCACTCTGAATCACCAGAAGCTGGGATGGACCCCACGTTAGCCGAGGCACGAGGACGCTGGAAAGGACTAGCCCCATGTTTGGAATAATAAACAAGATAGAATCAACAGAAAGATTGCACGAAAAAGGGTAGAAGAAGGGGGCATAGGATTTCCTGATGTTAAGTGTTTCATGCACGCGCTGAAATTAAGCTGGATAAGAAAACTTGAAAAAGCAACTCATAAGTGGAAATCAGTTTTACTTGCGTTACATCCAAATATCAAAGATGTTTATAAATATGGACCAAACTTTTTGTTAACTGGAAAACAACAAAACATTTTTTGGAGAGACACATTTCAAGCATACAGAATGTTCTGCAATAAATCTAAACCTTTGAATGTATCGGAAACTATGGCAGAGCCTCTTTTCTTCATCATCATCATCATCATTCTCTTGCCCATGATGGGCGTAGAGGAGAGATGAGAGACACTCTCGAAGCCAGGCACCGCCATCCGGCCCTGTCCTCTGCCTGTCGCATCAGCGTGGGGCCATCCATCCTGGTCCATTCTTTGATGTTGTCCATCCAGCATTTGGTTTGTCGTCCCCTTCGTCTGCCGCCTTCCAGCGTGCCCTGGATGACTGTTTTGGGCAGTGAATTGTGGCGTATGACATGCCCAAACCACGACAGCTTCCTCTTCTTGACTGTTGCCAAGAGGGGTTCTTGGGGGCCTGCAAGTGATGTTATTTGGCTCCTCACAAGGTCGTTTGTCTTCCGGTCTTGCCAAGAGATCCCGAGCAAGCGCCTGAAGCATTTAGTTTCAAACGTCTGGATTCTCTTGGTGGTCTCTGCTGTCATGGTCCAGCTTTCGCAGCCATACAGCAGGATGGACAGCACCAGGGACTTGTACAGCTTCATCTTTGTAGGAAAGCTGATCTCCCTGCTCTTCCAGATCTTGTTTAGCTTTGCCATTGCTGCTGTTTCGATCGCTAGTCTGGTCTTGATTTCTGTTGTAGAGCGACCGTCTTTGGTGAGAGTGGCGCCAAGGTATTTGAAAGCGCCCACTTCTTCAAGCTGTTGTCCGTTCATGTAGATTTCAGCATGGGTGTTGGTTGTGCTGTTGACCAGGACTTTGCTTTTTTCTGTGCTCACTTCCATTCCATATGCACCTGCCCTTTCTTCCAGTCTCTTTGTCAGGTCTTGTAGTTCTTCGTTGCTGCCTCCCATCAGGTCGATGTCATCTGCGAACCTCAGATTATTGATGGTTCTTCCTCCGATGGAGACAGTGGAGTGGAAGTCATGGAGGGTTTCACGCATGATGTTTTCCAGGAAAAGATTGAACAGTACGGGAGATAGCAGGCAGCCTTGACGGACTCCAACTGTGGTCTTGAAGTAGTCCCCTATCTGGTTGTTGAGGAGGACTGCGCTGCTGGCGGTGTTATACAGCGCCTGGATGGTTTGGACGAGACCCTCCTCTATGCCAAACTTTCTGAGCACCTGCCACAGACCCTTGTGCCACACCCTGTCAAACGCTTTCCTAAAGTCAATGAAGTTGTGGAACAGGTCTCTCTGATGTTGTAGATGTTTCTCCATCAGTATCCGGCAGGTGAAGATCTGTTCTACTGTGCTTCTGCCTGCCCTGAATCCAGCTTGTTCTTCCGCCAGGTGTTCTTCCGCCTCTTTCTTCAGTCGATTCAAGATGACCCTGAGCATGATTTTACTGGTGTGGCTAACGAGACTTATTGTTCTGTAGTTCTGGCATTGGCGTAGATTTCCCTTTTTGGGCAGGGGGATGATGAGTGATTGAGTCCATTCTGTGGGCCACTGTTTTGTCTCCCAGATCTTCTGACAAATCGATGTTACTAGAGTGACCACTTCCTTCCCCCCATGTTTTGAGCAGCTCTGCTGGAATATTGTCTGCTCCAGGTGATTTCCCTGCCGGAAGGCTGCCGATGGCTTCTTCCACTTCTTCTCTCATCACTGGTAGTGGTGAGGATTCCCTTGATGGTGTTGAGTCCCCCTCAAACAGACTGTCGTCAGGCTGTATAGGGTAGTTGTAAAGTTCTTGGCAGTACTGAGTCCATCTGTTCAAAACAGCGGAGCTTTCTGTCAGCAGCTCGCCTGAGGTATCCTCGATGACTGACGATCTGTTTTGCTGCGTCTTGGTGAGGTTTTTCAGTGTGGTGAAGGCATGTTTGCTGTTTCCCTTTTTCATGCCTTTCTCGATGTTCTCGCACTGATTATTGATCCATTGTTCTTTGGCTTCAATCATTTCCTTCTTTACAAGGTTGTTGGTTTTTCGATACTGTGCGGCTTGTTCAGGGCTGGAATTTTTCGTATTCTTCAGTGATCTTCTTTTGTCGCAGAGGTCAAGGATGTCGTTTGAGATCCATGCTTGGTGTTTCTTCCTCTGTCGCCCAAGAACCTCCTCTGCTGTTTCGCAGACTGCCTCATTGAAGCTGTTTGTGAGGTCGTTGATGTCATTGTCCAGGAGGTTGAGTGCTGCGAACCGCCCCCCGAGCTGTGCCTGGAATGCCTCAGGTCAGACAAATGGTCTGCTACTGGTAAAGCTGTAGCCCAGTACTACCTGTCACAGTTGGAGACTTGGAGAGGGGATTGGCGCCACCAAGGATTAACCTAAGCCCACAGAAAAGTCATGAGAGATACAACCATAGCCAGCAACATACCGGATCGGCCGGGGCCCGGGTTACCAACGACCGCGCTTCCCACTGACAAGCACCAGGGTGGAAGTGAAAAGTCAGCTACTGGGGCAAAGACATCACACAAGCTGCCAACTGAGAAAATTACCATTGGAACCTGGAATGTTCGTACACTCCATCAGTGCGGCAAAGTAAAAGAACTAGAGCACGAGCTGAGACGTTACCAATGGGACATTGTGGGTATGTCGGAAGTAAGATGGACAGGCTTTGGAGAAGCAATCACAGAGGAAGACACAAGATGTGGTACAGTGGCGAAGAGTCACTACATGAAAAAGGCGTAGCTTTCATCGTACGCAAAGAAATCACTGGATGCATCTTGAGCTGCACACCTGTTAACAGCAGAATCATCAGCATTCGTGTGTCAGCCAAACCAAAGAACATCAACATCATACAGGTGTATGCTCCAACTACCAGCCACGAAGATCAGGCGGTGGAAGAATTCTACGAGAAAGTAGAAGACACCATCAGAAAAGCCCCTAAGAAAGACATCATCATAGTTCAGGGGGACTTCAACGCCAAAGTCGGCCCAGATGCCTACAAAGACTGGGCTGGAACAGTGGGTCAATACGGCACAGGGGAAACTAACGACAGGGGACTTCGCCTTCTGGAGTTTGCCTGCACCCAACGGCTCACCATTGCCAACACCCTTTACCCCCACAAACTGTCAAGAAGAACAACCTGGCATGCGCCGAACGGAATGACTCATAACCAGATCGACTTTGTCCTCACTCCGCGGCGCTTCAAATCAAGCATCAATAAAGCAAAGACGAGGACATACCCCGGAGCTGATATAGGCAGCGACCACGATCTCGTGCTGCTCACAATGAAGATCAAATTGAAGAAAAAGTACCAAGCTGCACAGCCACGCATCAAGTTTGACCTGGAGAAGCTCTTTTCTTCAATGATAAAATTAATTTAGAAAATATTTCTTTAAGGAGATGTGAGTGGATAGACAACAATGTGCTTTATATTGCAGATGTGTTCACAAATAATGGGAACTTTATGTCGTTTGCGGAATTCACTGATAAGTATAATATAAGAACCAACTTTCTGAGCTATAGAGCTATCATTCTGAGAATACAAGAATTTGTTAACACTCTAAACATTGTGTTGGTAGATTGTAACAAGGCTCCTCTTTCTAGAGCACTACACCTTATCCATTCTGTTAAAAAAGGAACTCAATTATATTATAGTAATTTACTAGATGATAAAACAATACCAAAATGCACTCAGAAATGGAATGAAAAACTGGAAACTAATATTAATTGGAAGGCAACTTTTAGAAAAGTTAAAAAGATTCAAGAAATAAAATTAAAATGGTTTCAGATCCGAATAATACATAAAATTATAGCAACCAATGTAGTTCTTTCATCTATGGGAGTAAAACCCGATGACAGATGCAGTTTCTGTCGAGTAAGAAAAGATAGTATAGAGCACATGCTTTGGAGGTGTGAATATGTCAATATTTTGGGAAAAAGACTTTGAAAGGCTGTCAAAAAAAAATTTTCCCCAACATCAATCTTTTTCTGTAAGTGAAAAATTTGGGTTATTTTTGGGTTAAAAACCAAGGGTTTTTAAAATCAGACGGGTGTATTCGGACTTGATTCTTTTCTAGCAAAATGTTTTGTTTACACATTTTTAAAATGAACGCCCAGGTCCCCTCAATACAAAACATTCAAAAAATTTTCTAAAAAGCGGTTTTAAAACCAAAAAAAAGTAGTTTAACACAATGCGGTTCAATCAAGAAATTTTCATGTTAATTGGCCCCTTTTTAAAAAAACGTTTATTAGTATAGAAGAAAATGAACCAGGGGATATAAAATATTTGTGTATGTAGGGCATACACTTTTGAGTGTGCATTTGTAAGTGTGCATGTGTATGTAATAAAAACATATATTATATAGGTATGCAAACCCGAATTTTATGCTTAAAAGGAAAATATAAAAACCATGTATGGGTTATGGGGTGTGTATATATATTTTATATTTATGTGTGTGAGTGTCCCAAATGTGTTTTATATGTGTGTGTTTATATATATATAAATATATAAAATATATATTTGGTATGTTTTTTATGTGTGTTGTTTTGTGAAATTGAAATTTACGTTGTAATGCGTGGGCATATATGTATGTGTGAAATTTGTGGGGTGGGGTATATGTGTGTACTTTATTATATGCTTTTGTTTTATTTTATATATGTTTTTAATTTAGCCTTTGTCAAAAGAAACGCGAAAAAAAAATCCTTTACTGTCGCTTCGGGAAAACAGACTTAGTGTGGAGTCTGGGTCTGTGGGTCGGGCCCATGCTGAAGACGGGGTTTCTTTATGTGCTTTCTTTTCCATCAGATTCGGCGTGGTCAGTGTGGTTAGTGAGGCAGGGGGAAAACTGCAAATTGGGGTTTTTGTTCAAGCTTCTACATGTAGCCGGGGACACAACCCGTAAAAAAAGTTTTGCTCTGCCCAGAATACTGCTCACTCTCCAAACTAAAAGGGGTTTTTTTTAAAAAAACAGGAGGCATCAAAGGGCAACACACAGGAAAAAAACCCAAGATGGGGCCCGTCTCACGAAAAAGGGACAGAAAAAGGGGGTTTTTGGGGTATGTTGTAGGAGGCTCGTAACCCCAGGTGATCGCGGGCCAGACTGAATGTCCCCCCATTTGGGCCCAATTTTGACTGGGGGAACCGCTACTGGTGACGGGCTCCACGGCAGACGCTCCACGAGCGGGCCCCGACCACAAGCGTTGCCCGCCGGGACACAGGGGACGGGTTTGGTGGGGCCTTTTTGGGGAATGCCCCCTTCCAAAGCGCTTCCCCCATTTCCAGGAAACAACAAACGTCCCCATCGACAAAATTCGTTTTTGTGCGTCAAAAACCCCCTTTTTTTTGTCGCCGTCCAACCCCGGGGTTCGAGTTTGGACTGCCCCAACACAGACCCCCATCGGCAGAAAACTGGGCAATCAACCCCGGGGAACTGGGCAGCAGAATGGAATGAAGTGCTGTTTTTAGTGACGAATGCCGAGTCTGCGTTGACAAGGTTGATAACAATGATCGGGGGCTGGGGGGACCCGGGGGGCGGCCCCGCTTTTAAAGCCCCTCACATAAGGAAAACAATTTTTTGGGGGGGACCCCAGTCATGATGTGGGGGGGCCTGTACGGTCAACGCTTGTGGCCCCTTTTTTTTTTTTAGCGCAGCGAGGGCGGGGGGAGGGGTGGGAAAGAGCACGTTAATTTAAACAAGGTTGGGTGCAGGGCCCGATGTCGTCCCTTTCTTCCAAAATTTAAACCCGGTCACGAGTTTCAACTTTACAAAAAGCCCCGGGCCCCAAAAGGGTTTCACAAGCCAGCAAAAAATTTCTTTCGACGGAATCAAATTTTCCCCAAAAAGGTTTGGGCCCGCTTGGGGTCCAGGGCTTAAATTCCCCCTGGAACCCAATTTGGGGGATACTTGAAGGCAGCATTTTAAAAAAAAAACCCCCCCCGACCAGGGGAAAAGCCCTTTGAACTCCAACAAAAAATTGTCCGACAGTGGAACAGAATTCCACCAGCTTTTCCCGCAGCGCTTAGTGGTCTCCATGCCGAAACCCCTGCCGATTGGTCATCAACAACGCAGGCGTCAAACCAGATATGACAGCATGCACTATCCCATGTCCCGTTCTGCTGTTACCTCGGTCCTTTTCAGGACCAATTCAAAATCCAAACAGAGTTGATTTCTGTCATGCCCTTTCCCTCTCTTCGACCCTCTCTCTCTCTCCCCCCCCTCTTCTGTCTCTTTCCCCCCCCTCTCCTCTCCCCCTCTCTCTGTCTCTTTCCCCCTCTCTCTCTCCTCCTCTCTCTGTCTTTTTCCCCCCCTCTCTCTCCCCTCCCTCTCTTTGTCTCTTTCCCCCTCTCTCTCTCCCTCTCTCTGTCTCTTTCCCCCCTCCTCTCTCTCCCCCCCTCTCTCTGTCTCTTTCCCCCCCCTCCTTCTCCCCCCTCTCTGTCTGTTTCCCCCCTCTCTCTTCCCCCTCTCTCTGTCTCTTTCCCCCCTCTCTCTCCCCCCCTCTCTCTTCTCTTTTTCCCCCCCCTCTCTCTCCCCCTCCCCTCTCTGTCTCTTTCCCCCCTCTCTCTCTCCCCCTCTCTCTGTCTCTTTCCCCCCTCTCTCTCTCCCCCTCTCTCTGTCTCTCCCCCCCCTCTCTCTCTCCCCCCTCTCTGTCTCTCTCTCTGTCCCCTTTCTCTGTCCCCTCTCTCTCTCTCACTTGTGTCTCTTCGTCCCTCTTTCTGTCACTTTCTCTCTCCGGATACACTCATGCGTGGAGTGTTTTTATGGGACTATGCATGCTTTGCACGAACGCAGACACCAAACACGGGAAAATGTGACATTGAACTGTCTGCCGTCCAGGTCAGCTATGGTCCGTTTCAAACTAACCTTTTGGGTCGCTTCGTTGGAGATCGTTTCGCGTTTCTTTTGACAAAGGCTGTATATATAATATATATATATAATCAGAGTTAAAAAGCCATCAAAACGTTAAAAGTGCTCAACCATGTAGGAGCGACATATCAGTTTAAAAAAGAGTTTTAAAATCCTTTTTTAAACTATATATATATATATATATATATATATATATATATATATATAAATATATTTATATATATATATATATATATTATATGGTGTGTGTGGGGTGTGTGTGTGTGCGCATGTGTATGTACATGTGTGTGTATGTATATGTACATGCATGTGTTATGTATGTATGTATATGTATGTGTGTGTGTGTATATATATATGTATAAAATTTATATATATATTTTATATATATATATATATATATATATATATATATATATATATATATATATATATATATTATACATACACACATATATATATATATATATATACATACACATATAATATATATATATATAAAATAAATGTGATATATTTTGTGAAAAATAGTGAATATGGGAAAACATGACAAAAAAAGAAGGGACAAGGTAAAAAATGGGAAAGAAAGAATTAGAATGAAGTGCATTTTGTTGTTGTTGTATCTGTGTGTGTTTTTTGTTGTTTTTTTTCAGTTTTTTTTTTTCGCTTTTTTAAAATTGAAATAAATTTTCCCTTTTTATTTGATTTGAATATATGTATTAGGAATATGGTGAAAATAATCCTGTTCTATTTGAATGTATGTAAGATATAAAAAAATGAAAATTTAAAAAAAAGTTTAAAAAAAAGAAAGGAAAAGGGTATGTGTTGGTATGGCTTTTTAGTCAGGAATTACAATATTGTCTTGTTTTGAAAGTCACTATGAAGAGAGTTGGTGTTTCATTGTAAAGAATGGTAGTATTGTCACATTTTTTAGTCGATGGTCAGATCAAAAGGGATTGACGTGTTTTGTTGGCAGTGATGGCAGAACTGACGTATTTTGATAGACAGGGAAAAGGGTTGGGTTGACTTTTTGGTCAGGAATAGTAGAATAGACTCGTTTTGATCATCATGAAGAAAGGGGTTTTGGGGGCGTTTTGTCATGAATTATACAACTGATACGTTTTGACTATTAGAAAGAAAAGCTTTGACACGTTTTATTGTCAACAAGGTGGGCTTAATAGTGGGTTGACTGGAAAAAGATGTCTGGAAGCGATCTGCGTATTTTACGTGCAGAAAAGAGTGGGAACGACATGTATTTGATAGAAAGAAGGGGGTTGATGTGGTTTTTTTTTTGTTTTTCATTTTTTTGTTTGTAAGTACAAAGTAAATATAATTTGTTCATCTCACTGTTTCAAAAAAAAAAAAGAAAAAAAAGAAGAAAGAAAAAGTTTATAGTAGCGAGTCTTGCATCTGAAAATGGAATCTTAATCTTCCTAGTAATATTTATCATAGAAGCAACACAAGGAACAAATGACTGTAATATTACCAAAATTGATATGAGAAATCGCGGTGATAGTAAACTTAGGAAATGAATAAACGAAAGCTTATGATTGGTGATCGTACAGAAAGTCATAAAGTGAAAAAATAATGTGATAAACAACAAGAAAATTCAACGAGTAATCAACGTATTTATGGATGATTGGGCCGGAGACCGGCATTCATTAAATTTTTTTACCATCCTCTCTCTCTCTCTCTCTGCTCCTGTCTGTCTGTCTGTCTGTCTGTCTGTCTGTTCTCTCTCTCTCTCTCTCTCTCTCTCTCTCTCTCTCTTTCCTCTCTCTCTCTCCCCCTCTGTGTGTGCATGTGCGTGAGTGTGTGAGTTCATGCATGTATAATTTTACCAAAAAAGGGAATATTAATGGGAAAAATGATCATGTAAATGTGAGCATGGACACTCAGCATGTTTGTGTATGTGTGTGTGTGTGTGTGTGTGTGTGTGTGTGTGTGTGTGTGTGTGTGTGTGTGTGTGTTTGAGTGTGTGTGTGTGTGTGTGTGTGTGTGTGTGTGTGTGTGTTTGTGTGTGTGTGGTGTGTGTGTGTGTGTGTGTGTGTGTGTGTGTGTGTGTAAATCAGGCATATATACTTGAATGGATCCTCAAGCATAGGCTCAAAGATTGTCGCCTACATCTTATACTGTTTGCATATGCTTTTACTTTTTCAGCAACTATTTTCCTCTCCACACTTTCGTTTTCTTCCATTTTACTACCTTTCGCTGGCTGCTTCGCGGATGATGCTGTTGGATTCTTTTTTGAACCCTTGGTGGTGAGAACACCATAGAATTATGGACTGTGGCGTGTCTCTATTTGACACCAAGAGCACAGACACAATCAGCTGTGTCTCCCTGATGAGTCCGATCCAGCGGACGAAAGGCCTAGGAGCAGGCAATACAAATAGATGTGCCTTCGAGAGAGATTACGATGGTTCCCTCATGCAGCTAGTGAAGGGTTCTGATACTTATACTATATTTCCCTCCCTTTTCTCCATCTTTATTTTTTTTTTCTTTTCTAAAAGTTCAGATCTTTGCCAAGTCATTACTATAATGACTGAAGAATTGTTAGCCTGCACTTGTTTTTTCCCCACTACTTAATTGTTCAGCATTATATTGTTTGGTCAATCAGTGGGAGATTGCATCTCTTAGGAGATCCAAGTAAAGGTTGTTCTGTACAATTCTTAGCCACTTACAATGCTTGCGTTATTGAACAGCAGAGCTGACCACTCAGACTGTTCCACATCTTTTGATCTCCCTTGCATCCTTGAATGGATCCTCAAGCATAGGCTCAAAGATTGTCCCCTACATCTTATAATGTTCGCATAATGCTTTTAGTTTTTCAGCAACTTTTTTCCTCTCCACACTTTTCGTTTTCTTCCATTTTACTACCCTTCGCTGGCTGCTTCGGGGGTGGTGCTGTTGGATTCTTTTTTGATCCCATGGTGGTGAGAACACACAGAATTATGGACTGTGGTGTGTCTCTATTTGACACCAAGAGCACAGACACAATCAGCCGTGTCTCCCTGATGAGTCCAATCCAGCGGACGAAAGGCCTAGGAGCAGGCAATACAAATAGATGTGCCTTCGAGAGGGATTACGATGTTCCCTCATGCAGCTAGTGAAGGGTTTCTGATACTTATAACAATATTTCCCTCCCTTTTCTCCATCTTCAATTTTTTTTTCTTTTCTAAAAGTTCAGATCTTTGCCAAGTCATTACTATAATGACTGAAGAATTGTTAGCTTGCACTTGTTTTCCCCCACTACTTAATTGTTCAGCATTATATTCTTTGGTCAATCAGTGGGAGATTTCATCTCTTAGGAGATCCAAGTAAAGGTTGTTCTGTACAATTCTTAGCCACATACAATGCTTGCGTTATTGAACAGCAGAGCTGGACCACTCAGACTGTTCCACATCTTTTGATCTCCCTTGCATCCTTGAATGGATCCTCAAGCAAAGGCTCAAAGATTGTCCCCTACATCTTATACTGTTCGCATAATGCTTTAGTTTTTCAGCAACTTTTTTCCTCTCCACACTTTCGTTTCTTTCCATTTTACTACCTTTCACTGGCTGCTTCGGGGTGGTGCTGTTGGATTCTTTTTTGATCCCTTGGTGGTGAGAACACCACAGAATTATGGACTGTGGTGTGTCTCTATTTGACACCAAGAGCACGGACACAATCAGCTGTGTCTCCCTGATGAGTCCGATCCAGCGGACGAAATGTCTAGGAGCAGGACACAAATGATGTTCTTCGAGAGGGATTACGATGGTCCCCCAATGCAGCTAGTGAAGGGTTTCTGATACTTGAACATATTTCCTCCCTTTTCTTCATCTTCAATTTTTTTCTTTTCTAAAAGTTAGATCTTGCCAAGTCATTAATAATGACTGAAGAATTGTAGCTTGCATTGTTTTCCCCCACTACTTAATTGTTCGCATTTTTTTTCAATTTTTCTATCATGGGATTTCATCTCTTGAGATCCAGTAAAGGTTGTTCTGTGACATTCTTGCAATACAATGCTTGCGTTATGAACAGACACACAGATGGA
>CM031615.1:74734831-74738149 GCA_018398815.1 Conus ventricosus
TGGATGGTTCTAGCTCTCACTGTAAAATTACAGGCGCAACTTAGCCTGTGTTCATTTACAGGTGACACACCCAGCTTCCTTGTACGTCAAAAAGCCCATTGGAGAAGTCCTAATGCAATTTTAAAGGCTAATGAGTCAATACTGGTTAGCTTGTGTAAATCTGTCTTTCCAGCTGTGAAAAAAACCTTCTTGGCCCTACAACAGAATTGAACGAACCATCCCCGAGGCGACATAGACAAGATTAGATCCCCAGTTAGTTAGAGGTATAGCAGAAAAATACGTAATAAACAAATTTTTCTCCTAGCCTTTTCTACAAGGTAATTCATATGTTTACTCAAAAAAAAGTTTATAGTGGAAGATTTACACCGAGAATTTAACTTGTTTGCTTGGGTATAATAAATTATTGTCAACCCTTATAGAGACAACTTCTCTGCCTTCAAACACAATTGTTTTCTTTTTAAAGTCAACAAAAATCATTTGTGTGCAAATACACCGAACCCATTTGATTTCATGAAATGAAAAATATTGTCAACTATTTCCCGATACTGTTCAATGATTTTCTTTCTTTTGGTTTGTTGTTTGGAAAAATTGCAGTTTACATTTCTCCACAGAACAATATCATCTGCATACAGAGCTAACGTGGCATCTTTTGTATTAACATATTTAATATCGTCAAGCATTGGCGAGAAAAGTGTTGGAGCGATTGCACTTCCTTGGGAACATCCATGTTAATAGTCCTAGAAGTTGATAAAGCTCCATGTACATTGACTTGGATAGTTCTGTCCAATAAGAAAGTTTTCAGAAATTGGACAAAAAAACGACCTCATATTCCTACTTCATGTGCTTTGTACAACAATTTCGAATGCCATACTGAATCGTAGGCTCTATGAACATCAGAAAACGTTGCCAGGGTCGAATGACGCTTGGCAAGAGCTTTTTTTTCACATTTGAGATAAGTGGACAATGTGGTCTGTGACTCCTCAACCGTTCCTAAAACCAGCCTGGAATAAAGGCAAGACTCCATTTTTTTTTCAAGGAAATGTTCTATTCTGTTTTTCATGATCCTTTCAAAAAGTTTTCCAATATCAGGTGTTAAAGAAATAGGTCGGAAACAAGAGGGAAGAGTTTTAGATTTTCCTTGTTTAAGGATTGGGATGACCGTAGCTTTTTCCAATCTGTAGGGAGCATTCCAGCATTTCAACAATTCTGAAAGAACTCGAACCAGTGGATATCTTACGTGGCTTTATACGCTTAAGTGCGAAACAGAGTTCATGCATTGTTAAATTTGTGTTCATATATAAAGTGTTACTTTCTATGTTAAGCTGGTCAATGTTATGGTATTTATCCTCAAAATCCTTTCTACGAATTTGTTCAGACTGAAACGAAGTTAGTAACGGCTATAACGGGGTAAACTAAAACATCGGGCATCACCCGTTAAGCATAATGAACATGCCTGCTAATTTTCACAAAGATCACCCAACTACTTTCTAAGATATTCCATGGAGAAGAAAAACCGTTACAGGCCGTTACAGCCGTTAGTAACGGATGCAACGGTAAACTAAAACATCGGGTATCATCCGTGACCCATAATGAACATACCTACAAATTTTCAGAAAGATCGGCCAAGTTCTTTTTGAGATATTCCATGGAGAAGAAAAACCGCTACAGGCTGTTACAGCCGTTAGTAACGGCTATAACGGGGTAAACTAAAACATCGGGCATCATCCGTGACCCATAATGAACATACCTGCTAATTTTCAGAAAGATCGACCAAGTACTTTCTGAGATATTCCATAAAGTATAAAAGCGTTACAGGCTGTTACAGCCGTTAGTAACGGATGTAACGGTAAAGTAAAACATCGGACATCATCCGTGACCCATAATGAACGTACCTACAAATTTTCAGAAGGATCGGCCAAGTACCTTCTGAGATATTCCATAAAGAAGAAAAACCGTTACAGGCCGTTACAGCCGTTAGTAACGGATGTAGCGGTAAACTAAAATATCGGGCGTCATACGTGACCCATAATGAACATAACTACAAATTTTCGGAAAGATCGGCCAAGTACTTTTTGAGATATTCTATAAAGAAGAAAAACCGTTACAGGCTGTTACAGCCGTTAGTATCGGCTATATCGGGGTAAACTAAAACATCGGGCATCATCCGCTACTCATAATGAACATACCTGCTAATTTTCACAAAGATCACCCAACTACTTTCTAAGATATTCCATGGAGAAGAAAAACCGTTACAGGCCGTTACAGCCGTTAGTAACGGATGCAACGATAAAGTAAAACATCGGGCATCATCCGTGACCCATAATGAACATACCTACAAATTTTCAGAAAGATCGGCCAAGTACTTTTTGAGATGTTCTATAATGAAGAAAAACCGTTACAGGTTGTTACAGCCGTTAGTAACGGCTATAACGGGGTAAGCTAAAAGATCGGGCATCATCGGTGACCCATAATGAACATACCTGCTAATTTTCAGAAAGATCGGCCAAGTACTTTCTGAGATATTCCATAAAGTATAAAAGCGTTACAGGCTGTTACAGCCTTTAGTAACGGCTGTAACGGGGTAAACTAAAACATCGGGCATCATCCGTGACACATAATGAACATACCTGCTATTTTACACAAGGATCACCCAAGTACGTTCTGAGATATTCCATGGAGAAAAAAATCTGTCACAGGCCCTTACAGCCGTTAATAACGGCTGTCACGGTAAACTAAAACATCGGGCATCATCCTTGACCCATAGTGAACATACCTACAAATTTTCAGAAAGATCAGTCCAGTAGTTTTGTCTGGAGCAAGTGGAACACATTTTGACCACGGACACACAGACACACAGACAGACACACAGACACACAGACAGTCACACAGACACACATACAGCAATTCTTCTAGATAATATAGCAATATTTATGTTTGAAAAGGGCTTAGTATATCGGCAGAAAAAACCCACATGATGTTATTTGACGCTGGTGGAAGTACTTGCAATATTCCTACTTTTAAGCTAGATAACAATGTACTGAATTATGTCACTGAGATAAAATTTTTAGGAGTAAATATTACCTCTAAATTAACTTGGAACAACCATCTTGAACATATTATAAACGAAGCCAGCAAATCTCTTAATCTTCAAATCTCTTAATCTTCTTAAAGTAATCTGTAAACAAAATTGGGGTGCAGATACAGAAACTTTAGTACACCTTTCGATATCTCTCATAAGATCAACATTATCATACGCACAAGAAGTGTTCTTCAGCGCACCAAACTATTTACTTAACAAGATGCGAAGCATAAAACGTA
>CM031615.1:74744149-74746649 GCA_018398815.1 Conus ventricosus
GCGCGCGCGCGCGCGCCCCGGGTACGTGTTACGAGTGAGAGAACATGGCCAATCATATTTTTGAATGTCCCAAAATCCGATTTGAATGGTACAGGCTGTGCATCTTTCTTGAAAAACAATCTCCTGTGCCATTGTCGCTGCACACAGAATGAAATTGTCGACCCTTCTAGGCCGTGGCAAAAGGAAAACTTCGATTTCGTAATTGTAATGTTGGTTATAGGCCAGCCGACCGCAAAGGGCTTATCAGGGCTGTCAACGCAGTAAAGTCAACTCACAAGTCATTTAAAGACGAGAACATTAAAAAAATCGAATTGAGATTTGTATTAATGTGTGTGTGTGTGTGTCAGGGATGAAAACAGTTTTTTAAAAAAAAGAGGAGATTGGCGGGGATCGGGGGGGGGGGGGGGGGGGGTCACCATGGGCAACAGCCCGGCGGGGGTCAGGGGGCAGCGCCCCCTGAAGCTGAAGCATATTTTGTATTAAATAAGGCATAAAAATCTTTAGAAATCACTTTCTTGCTTCTAAACAACTCATTCTATAGAACAGCTTTCAACACCATGAAGACTGAGACTGATGTGGAAAGAAACTATGTCAATTGAGACAAAGCAAACATTTAGTATGATGAATCCTCAGAAACTGTAGCTAAAGAAAATTTGACAAATAGTGCTTTCAGGACATAAAGAATAAGGCCTGTGATAAGTAAATCACGAGTGGGAAATCAAACTAAGTAAATCAGATGTATGAAAACGACTGCGGACTTCAATAAACACAATATGAAAAATGATTACTTTGAAGTCCTTTAAAAAAAAAAACCACTCAAGCTTTTGGGCCTTAGACCCTTCGTCAGGAAACACTAAACACAAAAAAAGAAGAAATGACATCAAAACAAACTGATGTCACAACAGTACACCACACACAACCCCCCCCCCCCCCCGCCCACTTCCCCCTTACAACTTATCATATCCCCCCCCCCCCCCCTCCCCGCTTGACAAGTTTGTGTGTGTGTTTGGGGAGGGGGGGGTGCTTGTGTGTGTGTGTGTGTGTGTGGGGGGGGGGTGTGAGGTGGGGTAGGGGACTGGGTGGGGGGAGGGGGCGAAGTGTGTGGGGTATGTGTGTTGTGGGGTGAGGGTGGGGGTTGGGGGAGAAGGAGGAGGAGTAGAGGAAGTATATAGGTAGTGGGCGGAGTGGGCTGGTGGAAAAGGATTTCATAGAGGGGCTGTTAGCAGACACCTAACACATGTAGCAAATGTTTGCATTATACCAGGGGAAAAGTGTTACACAATACTGTTGTGACATCAATTTTATTTTGATGTCATTTGTTCTTTTATATATTTTTTTTGTCACTTTGACGTTTTTTCCTTGCTTTGAAGACTCTACGAGTGGAAGTACTCAATTCCTCATCTCTCCAGTGGGTTCGAAGTTTTTTTTTTCCTCCGTTGTTTTGTTATCCCGTTTTTCCCTTGTGTTTACTGTTTAGTGTTTCCTGATGAAGGGTCTAAGACCCGAAAGCTTGAGTGCTTATAATTTTTTTTTGTAAAAAAGGACTTCAAAGAACTCATTTTCATATTAAGTAAATCAGAGTTAGAATCAAAACTACCATCGAAATGGAACTTGTAGAAAAATCAGAGTAGGAGTCAAACTATCATTGGAAATGAAACGTAGATTGTTGCATACCCAATGATCTGAAAACATGCTGTAATGGTGTGGGAAACACACACATTTTCTGTTGGTGACTGGACGCTCGATGTTATCTCTGATTGCCACAAAGCCACGACTACCAAAGTAGACACGTTTTTGGCAAGGCTCGCAAAACACTTCAAATTCGCCGTCTTTGTCATGTTTTCTTATTACATCCGTGACTCTGCGGTCACACACGTCCTTCTGCTGCCACTCGGTCTTCTAGTGTTCACATAGCCTACTTCTTTCTCTTTTTTTTTCGTTTTGTTTCCACTCACTGGCGGCAAACTCTCGCTGTGAATCGACGCCATGATGAGAATGACACTGGAAGGAAGCAGAATGAGAACTACGCCGTTTGAGAACATTACCGACAGAGAAGAAATTCGCTGTGCAGACAAGTTGAGATCGTTTCTGAGCTTCACTCTTCGAATAATTTTTCGGCGGAGACTTTTTCTTTCGGCGGAGATGCGAAAAAATAACGGCGGAGACGGCGGAAACGGCGGAGGAGTTTTCATCCCTGGTGTGTGTGTGTGTGTGTGTGTGTGTGTGTGTGTGTGTGTGTGTGTGTTGTGTGTGTGTGAGGGCCTGCGTTGCACTACATGCCAAAACAGCTGGCATGTCCAACCCACACAATTGTTTTCATCGATTTTTTTCCGTCTGTCCCGTTGCCTGTTTGTGTTTGACTTTACTGCATGTAGACAACTGCCCCCACCCGTTACCCTCCCTCTGCTCCCCCACCCCCATTTTAACCCCGCGTCTTTGCTGTGACAAGTCATTCCACACAGTGCCATGGCATATTAAGCAAGCAACCAACCAGTTGTCT